>CM038221.1:112858834-113359496 GCA_021442155.1 Cymbidium sinense
AACTCATCCTCACTGGAGGCTCGTGATACCGTAAGAATGCCGACAAAATAAGCTCACCTCGCCTCCTATCACTAGTGGAAGGACGCCCGCAGTAAGAGCTCTTCATTCACAGTATACACTTCATACTTACGGCCAAGTATAGGTGCAGCCCCGATATGATATGTAACTCTCACAAAGTTACAGCTCCTCTGCACCTACCCAACAAAGAGTATTCTGCGAGCCCTAACTCAATCATACCTTGATCCAAGAAGGAGGAATCCTCGATAATTGAACAAGGATGCACATATAGCCCCATAAATCCGCCTCCTTTAAAAACTTTGGTGAACCTATAAGATATATGAGTCCACTTGATATATCTACGGAGGACTCGATAAATTATCCCAAGGAAGAATCACTGTGCCAACTCGACGAGTTAGATCAGAGTGAATGCATGTGCTAATAACTGATCGTCCGATTGGCTCTATAATATCAGTTGTTGGCTCTAATATATCGTACATCCCATAGCTCACTTGGTCAACTGTGCTCTCCAATGGGTTGAATTCTCCACATTTTAGCTTGATGTCGCCACCCATTCTCATGGGTTCGTGAATGTAGATGGATCCAACTCGCAGTCGAGAGTGAACGAATGAGTGAAGAAATCACCATGCCTCCTACTGTAATATCTCCAGTTGTTGCTCATCGACAATATTAACATTTCCCTGAAGATTGTGACTATCTATTATAGCCCAAATGGCCTCTTCGATCGGCTCGTCATGAGGCATATCTGCTGGCCAACTCCACCCAAACATTTTCCTATTAATCAACGAAATCAAGAGCATACATCAACATAAAATTGATGATATGATAAATGCAGGGAAAGAAAATATTAAGTATATGAAGCCACATGCTATCTTTAATAAATCGACGTCCAAAGTGACTTCAAAAGGGTACACAAAGCATAAGGTCAACTGTGGCAACAAACATGATCCGCTTTAGACGCGAATCACGTTTTTTGGGGGACATTTGTTGTCCTCTACATCTACGCCATAAATAGAAGCGAGCGAATATTAATTGATAACCCGTGAAAGATGCAATCACATGAAACAAGCTCAAAATACCTCAATAGCAACCAAAATCATTCAAAATATTTCATGAATAAAATAATGCGGATTCAACATAAAATGATGATAAAAAAAATTTAAATTAAGCTCGACAACTTCCAAATGTTGGCTCCATATGTTCAATTTGAAAGCTAATTTTTTTTCTGCTTGTGCAACAAGATGAGGCTTAATATCAGGCATCATATGCATTTATTTGGACATCTCAACATGGCATAAGATGTCAACTCTTGCAAAGAGATTTCAAGTACAATGTTCCATGGGTAGGTCATCATGTGTAACATGTAAAGCTTCTTCGAACACAAACCATTGATTAGTGATATCGAACATTGACCTCTCAAGTTCCATGTGTTGGCTTTAAGAAGTAGCTTGCGAGGGAAAATGAGAAACAGCCAAAATTACATTCTACTAGTTGAATTTAATGACCACTCTACTTACAAGGTTTGTGACGTTACTGGCTCTAGAACTCGATGAGTGAGGACTACAATTAATATAGACTCATCATTCATGTTGCATGATAAGACTCCACATTGTTGATGCTGATAGACACATGGTCAGACTTCCCACTGATGTGTTATACAATGTACTCAATCTTTATGATCCCTTCTAATTTTTACACTCATTGTAATACCCAAAAGCACAAAACAAGATAAGGTCTGATTGTAAATAAAATATATCCAATTTTCTTCTATTCCAAAATCATCAAATGCATTCCCATAAAATTTTATATTTTATTATGAATGAAATAGCATATATATATATATATATATATATATATATATATATATATATATATATATATATATATATATAACCTGAGATTTAATAACTTAATAAATTAATTATTTACTTAAGTAAAATAATATGTTATTTCACTTTAATTAATTTGTTAATTGCAAAATTACTGCAGTCAGCTGGATTTTCACTTTAATTCACATGCATTGGTCGAACTATCCAGGGATGAAGTGGAGGGCTGTGTGGTTAGTGGTAAATTAATTTATATGATCTATAAACCTGCACCAACCCCTCATCTCATCTACACCAAGCCTTTACCTGCACCAATCGGATTCCCTCATTCCCCCCAACCCGAGCATCCCTTTACCCGCTGTTCCCGTGACCTTGTTCCATGCTTTAAGTCACGGTGCAGCTTTCAGCTGCAGCCGTGGGAGAGAAAAAGGTGGGAGGGAATATCGAGTTGATATTGAGTAGTTGAGAATCAAAGTGAACTTCGATTATGGGGAAATGTGAAGAAGGCTTGACGTGAGATATCAAATTTCCCTTCCAATTTTTTAGTCTCCTTGTGCCATCCGCAACCCATCTCCTTGCTAGCCGGGGTATGTGATGTGAGTTGATTGTAGGAGCATATGTAGCTCCTTAAAGCTGTGGTCCTTGGTTGTCGTCTCTGTTTTCTCCCTAGTTGGTTGCTACCCGAACTCCTGGTTGGGTGTCTGATTGTGAGTTGCTGATTTCAGTTGAGTATAATTAGGCAGCCAAAAGGCTGCTGAGCTGGGTTGTATTTGGTGACAGCAAGGAGTATTATTGGATGGCGGGAAGTAGGGAGACAGAGCAAGGAGTCAAGGTAGTCGTAGTGTAATTATAAGTGTACCTAAATACTATATAATCTATTGAGTTTGATTAATTTGAGCAGGTAAACCATATTTGCTAATAGAAGTGAGTCATATGAGTAGTATGACTGTTTAATTACTCAGGATTGAATGTGGTAAGGTTGAATTCAGGTGAGAATGTCATTTTAAGTTAGTGAATGTATTAAGTTAAGTAAGGTTGAATTCAGGTGAGAATGTCATTTTAAGTTAGTGAATGTATTAAGTTAAGTTGATTAAAAATTTCAAGTATTAATAAAAAATTCTAGATTATTAGATTGTAAATTCAAGAAAACGTCGAGCACATCACATTACTAACCCAAACACCTAGGTGAGACTTATAATTGCTAATTTAAAATCAGATTTTTGTCGCTACTATCGTTACGTCCTGTGATTGTTTTATTCATTGCATTTAGATGCTTTTTCATATATAGTTTTGATGATTGACCGCACAACATATAAATTATATTTAATTGATTTACTATGATTATAGTCAACTTAAATTCATTGATGTCATATTATATTACCATGTATATTAACAAATAATTCAGTGCAGGCATTGCTAAATGCTCAAATAAAATTAATGCATATAATAAACAGAAAATGTCATGAAATTGTTATAGATAGATTATTTTATGAGAACATGCGCAACAACAACAACAATAAGCCTTTATCCCACTAAGTGGGGTCGGCTACATGAATCCTTCATCTCTATTCAAGTATACTAAGATCATTATTTATACATCTTAACCAAATCTTTTTAGGTCTGCACCTTTCTTAACATAAGGCAAATCTAATGCATCTACTCTCCTAACCAGGTCATCGGACGGTCGACGCTTTATGTGGCCAAACCATCTAAGGCGACTCTTTCTAATCTTATCTGCCACTGGATCTACTCCAACTTTTTCCCAAACATACTCATTTCGCATTTTATCTTTAAGAGTAAAGCCACTCATCCACCTGAGTATACTCATCTCTGCAACACTTAATTTAGTCTTATGCTTCTCTTTTATTGGCCAACATTCTGCACTATAAATCATTGCAGGTCTTACCACAATCTTATAAAATTTTCCCTTAAGTTTAAGCGGTACTTTTCTATAACACAATAGGCCAGATGCATTCCTCCACTTCAACCATCCAACTTGAATTCTACTAATAACATCTCCATCTATTTTACCATCATTTTGAACAATAAAGCTTAAATATCTGAATTGCTCACTCTCTTTAATGACCTATTCACCTAATGTCATAACACTACCACTAGAACTTCTACAACTAAAATTACACTCCATATATTCATTTTTGGATCTACTTAAACAAAAACCTTTAGACTTTAAGGTTGACCTCCATAATTCAAGTTTCTCTTGGACTCCCTCTCTAATCTTATCAGCGAAAAGAATATCATCAGCAAAAAGCATACACCAAGGTACATCTTCCTGTAAATGCCTAGTGAGAACATCCATAACTAAAGCAAAAAAGATAAGGGCTTAAAGCTAATCCTTGATGTAATCCAACTGAAAGAGAAAAATATTTTGTCAATCCTCCTTATGTTTGGATATAAGAAACAACTCTAGTATACATATCTTTAATGACTTGAATATAAGCAATATTAACTCTTTTCTTTTCTAGAACTCTCCAAAGAACATCTCTTGAAATTTTATCATAAGCTTTCTCTAAATCAATAAATATCATATAAAGATCCTCCTTACTTTCTCTATACTTCTCCATCAAACCTCTTAACAAATGTATACCATAGTAGATCTACCTGGCATGAAACCAACTTGATTGTGAGAAACTTTTGTATCACATCGTAACCTATGCTCAATTATTCTCTGTCATAATTTTAATGTATGACACATTAATTTAACTCCTCTATAATTTGCACACTCTTGTGCATCACCTTTATTCTTAAATATAGGAACTAACAAACTCTTTCTTCACTCATCTGACATCTTTTGTCTTTAAAATAATATTAAAAAGATTTGTAAGCCAAGAAATTCCTTGATCTGCTAAACATTTCCACACTTTTCTTAGAATATCATGAGGTCCTACTGTTTTTTCACATTTCATTTTTTTAAAGCTTCTCCAATTTCAGATTTACTAATATGATGATAAAAATAAAATTTTATATTTTTGTTTAGGATATTAAGATTGCTAAAATCAATCGTATTTTCAGATCTTTCATTGAAAAATTTATCAAAATACCTCATCCACCTATTTTCAATATTCTTTTCTAAGAAAAACACTTTATAATTTTCATCCTTAATACACCTCACTTGAACTAGATCTTTACTTCTCCTATCTCTTTAGTTGGCTAACTTATACATACATCTCTCACCTTCTTTGACATCTAATCTATTATATAAATCACTAAAAGTTAAATTTTTTGCATCATATATTATTTCCTTAGAATCTCTATAAGTCACTTTATATCTTTCCTAATTCTCTGAGTTTTTACATCTAAACCAAGTTTTATAACAATGCTTCTTATTTCTTATTTTTGTTTGCACATTCTGACTAAACCAACTATTTTTATTAAAAAAAGCTTTTCCTTTTGATTCTCTAAGCACATTTTTAGCAACTTGTTTAATTTCACTTGCTATTTTTTCTCACGTAACATTAGATTTATTATAAACATCTCAAATTCTAAGCTCTGGTAGCTTGTTCTTAAAAATATTTTTATTAGTTTTTTAAGCATCCAACTAATAATAATTTAATTTATTTTTCATCTTCCAATCTTTCATCTTAAAATCTAAAACTAACAATCTATTTTGGGTACTTAAACTTTCACTTGGAATGATCTTATAATATTTACAATCTAAACGATATATTTTTCTTATAAAAAAATAATCAATTTGTACTAGATCCATTTTTATAAGTAAATGCTCATCTCTTTTACTTAAATAAAGTATTAGCAACTACAAAATCATAGGTTAAAGCAAAAATCTAATATAATTCTACCTTCTTCATTAGTTGCGCAAAATCCATAACTACCATGAATACTTTTAAAATCTTCTACCACTCTACCAACATATTCATTTAAGTTCTAACAAGATAAACCTTTAATAGGAAATCTTAGAATTTTGAACTCTTGCGTGCATGTTGGATTGGACCAATTAATATCAAAGGGACTATTAGTTTGAAGTGTAAATACAACCCACCTTATCAACAACTTTAGCCAATGGATCGAGAGAAGACGCTCATGTTATTTATAGGAGTTAGACCTACAAATATAAATGCTATTTCTAACAAGATAAATTTAGTTAGAATTAAACTTGATCTCATGAATTGAACTATTCACATGTGTAAACTTCTTCAATTTACTATTTACCTTTCACAATCTTACAAATTACTATTTAGTTCTTATATTTGACAAAGATACTTTACTTACTACCACATTCATGAAAGTCTCAAATGTTCATGCATTGCTTCTTATATATTATTTTGAGTTTATTTTAACATTGCTTATCTTATTAGACTATTAGCTTATGACATTACATGTTGATTTTCAAGAAAAAATAAGTAGTAGCTAGACAATGTTTTAACCTGTATAATTTTGGTGTGCAATTTTGGGAGAGTGTAAAGACTTTTGGGTATGTATAATTTATGATTTGATATTTTAATTGCTCTGTATTTTTGTCAGTATTCAATATTACACACTTCCAATTATGTTATTTAAATATGAAAGAATTGTTAGAAGAATTCAAAATGTAAGAATTTGTTTGTGATGAAAGAGATTCAATTTACACCTATTGATCTAAACTATATGTCGAGATAAGTTAATGCTGTGATTGAAATCAACCTATTCTATTACATCTCAAATAGAAGAAAAAGAGGTGGGTCTAACAATTATGACCAACATCTCCACTAAACTTTTGGCACTATATGAGGCATAAACATTTCTTCAAGGGAGTGGATGAAACTGGGTTTTATTCTGAGATTGAAGACAAGGTGCCAACAAAAAAAAAAATTAAAAATTCATCATGTGTGCATGTCAACAAAAATTAAACACATTCTAAATTCCATGAAAAACTACCAATATAATAGGTTGTTTAACAAGAAAAAGGACTTATTCCCCTTACACATTTTCTCATGCATTCATAAGCAACATCCATAGAATTAAAAGTTCATTTGTCATGCGTCTTATTGGGGCTTTCATAAGAGGGGCCAAAAAAAAAGAAAGTATGAAAGATAATCACTAACACTGGCTTGTCGTATTGTGCCATTTCTCCACACTAAATAAACCTTAAAGCTACTTTACCAAAAAAAAAAAAACTCCTTAAAGTGATGGAGAGTCCTTTTCCAAGTCAATAAAGCATATGATTGAATCAAATTAGGTTGCTATTGATGCCACTTCTTATAACCTTACATATACAACATTATGCACATCACTGGCTAAATTGAAACAGAAGAAACCAAGATTTCAGACCTACAAATTTTAGGAATCAGCATGATCGAAGCATTAAAACCTGAGAAATTTAAATAAGTGACATAAGACTATTAGCTATGAGAAATAACCACCTGTGACTTTATGCTGCCCCACTTTAATCCTTGTAGCTCTTCCTTTGGGGACACAGTACAAGATTGATAAAGAAAAGTACTAACAATCTCATTTCAATTTATGTTCGCCATATTCTACATTTTTCTTTAAAAGATCTAGTAAAAATCCATATAAAATCTACAAACCCCTAGAGTTTTAAAGTTTTAGGAAATAATACAATCATGCATTCATCATTATGTCATTGCAGATGCTCCGTACAAACAATAATTTACACAACAATGATCCAAATTGCTAATGAGAACCCGTGACACTGGAGGAAAGTATATACCATTAAAGAAAAGAAAAAGAATTGAAATAAACAGCATAATCAGAAAGTTAGTAGCATACATCAACCAACGTAACAAACCGATAAGCTGCTGACCGATTATAGATCGAAAATTTAGGCACACCATCCAATGCCAATGTATGAAACTTCTCTGTCCAAAACAAGTACAAGGAGCAACAGTTCATTATAACGCCAAAGAAACAGAGAAATGGCCAAGGGTTCACTGAAAATATAGCTTACCAAACAGTCCTAGATAGTCAGCTGCTCCCAATGGTTTGTCACATAGATCAACAAAGGGAAAATAAGCACAACCATTTGCTCCAAGTGGAACCTAAATGAAAAAAAAAATTAAAAAAAATCAATTCACGATCTTCTTTAAGCACATAAAACAGGAAAAGACATTTTGTTGTCAAAATTCATTTGCAGCGGTTGGTACATCACAACCTGCAAGTGTCGTCCCATAACAACTTCCACAACTTGTGGGCGAGGAGTCCCCTTTCCAATCAAATAATAATTTTGCTTAAAGCCTGCATGGTTATCCCCAATAAAATAGTAACCTTGCTCAGCCTGCACAATAAAACAATAACAAATGATTCAAAGAAAGTCCCCGGACAAAGAATTTAGTTAGAATTTGTCTCCTGAAGAAAAATGAAGATACATTACAGATGTTAACTTTCGGTAATCAGTCGAAGAACCAATTTCATGGACTGTACATCTTTCCTGCATAACAAGTTTCAATAAATGTCTCAGATAATACATTACCAAAATCAAAGGAAAATATAAGGTCAAAACTAAGAAAAAAATATTGAAAACCACAAAATAATATTACCTTGAGGGTATCAATGAAAGGTAAGAAAAGATCTCTCTGTAAACCTCCTTCATAAAGGTTATCAGGAGCACGATTTGATGTGGAAAGAAGAACCTTTGGAACCAATAAATATCAAACATGAGAAAGGAAAAACAGAAAATTTAATGAAGCTAGAAGACAATCACAAATAATGTAAATCAATTCAAAACATTGATGAAAAATCTACAGAAAAACATACAATGCCTTTGCTAAAAGATGCTTAAATAGTCGATTTAATAAGCATCTGCAACATCTGTGACCTGCAGTTCAGACATTTTTAGAATCAAACTTATCAGTGGAAGCAGAGATACGAATGGACAAAGCTTTCGTGGAACTCAGAACATACCACGTTTCAACATACCATGAATTCATCTAGACATAATAAAACAGACTCATCTGATATTTCTCCTGCAACAACTTCAAGTGGATCTGCTAACCCTTTATGCATCTTGAATAATTTAAAATGAGCAACACACGTCAGAAAGAATTTAAATAAACTTACCACCTCACAACAGCATTTATGAGAACATAATTTAAAAAAAAAAAAAAAAGGTTTTCTAGTGGAAGACAGTAAGTAAAAAAGAACAAAATATATGCATCTAATTTAACCCATAAAAGGACTTAAACATCTCCAACCCCTGAGCACAGAACAATACCTGGAGACGGCTGTGGACGTCCAACATAAAATCATGAAAGTGTCTTCTCCGTTTCCTCCAATTGGACGGCCTACAAAAGCACATAATGGTTTCAAAGCTTAGTGCAAAAAAAAAAAAAAAAAAAACAGAACAGTAGCAAGACAAAAGTATTGCAGAACTCATGTTTTGTATTTTAGGCTTTTCTTTGGCATAAAATAATGTTTTATAAAGAAATATGAAAGCAAAAAAATTTTATTATTACACCTAGGCTAAGCTGCCAAGTCATGTAAGCCTGCTCTACTCTAGTGTTATTTGAGTTGAGCACTTGAGCTTGAGCTCAAGCTCAAATACAACTAGTATAACATACGAGCTCGAGCTCAACCTAGCTCAACTCATTGGCTTGCAAGCCAACCCAATTAATTCTTATTGTTAGAATTATGATTTGTATGTATAAATTAGCCAACCAAAGAGACATGAGAAGTAAAGACCTTCAAGTGATATTAAGGATGAAGAGAAAGTCTCTTAGAAAGGATATTGAAAATAGGTGGATGAGATATTTTGATAAACTTTTCAAGATGATCGAATGTATGATTGACTTTAGAACCTTAATACCTAAAAAAAATAAAAATTTTATTTTTATCGTTGATTAGTAACTGTTAGAAGTTTTAAAGAAAATGAAATGTGGAAAGACAAGAGGACTGATGATATTCCAATAGGGAAATGTTTAGGAGATCAAGGAATTTCTGGCACAAATCTTTTAATGTTATTTTAAAGACAAAAAGATGTCGATGAGTGAAAAGAGTTGGTTATATTTTAGAATAAAAAACAAGAGTATGCAAATTATAGAGAAATTAAGTTAATGTGTCATACATTAAAATTATGGGAGAGAGTAATTGAGTATAGGTTACGATGATATACAAAAGTTTCTCACAATCAGTTTGGTTTCATGCCAGGTAGATCTACTATGGATGTTATACATTTGTTAAGAAGTTTGATGGAGAAGTATAGAGAAAGTAAGGAGGATTTACATATGATATTTATTGATTTAGAGAAAGCTTATGATAAAGTTTCAAGAGATGTTCTTGGAGAGTTCTAACGAAAAGGAGTTAATATTGGTTATATTCAAGTCATTAAGGATTTGTATACTGAGTTGTTACTTGTGTCCAAACACAAGGAGGATTGACAAGATATTTTCCCATTTCAATTGGATTACATCAAGCTTTAAGCCCTTATCTTTTTGCTTTAGTTATGGATATTCTTACTAGGCATTTACAGGAAGATGTACCTTGGTGTATGCTTTTTGTTGATAACATTCTTCTTGTTGATAAGACTAGAGAGGGAGTCCAAGAGAAACTTGAATTATGGAGGTCAACATTAGAGTCTAAATGTTTTCGTTTAAGTAGATCTAAAATTGAATATATGGAGTGTAATTTTAGTCAGTAAGTTACAGTACATGAAACATGAACAAATCATTAATAAGTAGATTCTGATATTTAGGCTCATTGTAAAATGATGAAATAGATGGAGATGTTATTAATAGAATTCAAGTTGGATGGTTGAAGTGGAAAATCCGGCTGTGTGAAAAAGTTTCACTTAAACTTAAAAATTTTATAAGATTAGAAAAACCCAATGACTTATGGTGTTGTACAATAAAAGAGAAGCATAAGACTAAGTTAAGTGTTAAAGATGAGGATGCTTAGGTGGATGAGTGGCTTTACTCTTAGAGATAAATAAAATGAGTATTTAAAAGGAGTTCTCTACAGATAAGATTAGAGAAATGCCTTGATGGTTTGGCCACATAAAGCGTCATCCATGACGACAGAGAGTAGACATTAGATTTGCCTTTATTTTAAGAAAGGCAGAGGTAGACCTAAAAAAAGACTTGGTTAAGATGTATAAAAAATAACCCAAGTATACTTGAATTAAATGAGAATAATACATAATAGACACAAGAGACGGGATTCATATAGAACTTAGTGGGATAAAGGCTTGTTGTTGTTGTTGTTAAATTATGACTTTGTTACGCCTTCATGCACTCCTTATTCAAATGTTGTAGTTCCCTTGCTTTATTCCCCATTGAGCTCCCATCACTCCTTTCTCCATCGAGCTCACGTTAGCATCATCAGATCAACACATTCGTTGTTTCCTTCTCCATCGAGCTCCCTTCACCTTCTCCCAATGCCGCCATCCCATCATTGACGCTCCAACAAGCTCTCATAACGCATTCTCCCAACACCATCCTATTACCACCTTCTCCAATGAGCTCCCACCCTTCCATAGCAAGTCGTGACTTTGGCACAAGTTCAAGAGCCAAGCTCTAACCCATTGTTTTTTCTAATGAGCAAAGCTTGACTAGAGCTCATGTTCAAGTTTGAGTTTGAATTGCCATTAAGTAGATGAACAAAACTTAAGTTAGGCTTACCTTGAGCTCTGCTTGACTCATTTACTTTACATAGATAAAAAATAAAAAATACCATTTTGATGAAATATTTATAAGAAAATTTTAGATTTTTTTTTTTTTAAAATTCACCAAACAACATGCATCTTTACTTGTCTAATAATGCTACAAGTAAGAAAGTGCCACATAACAACGAATTTGGAAGATGCCCTTGAATTCTTTTGAGATAAAATACAAATAGATGAGCTTGAAAATAAATAAAAACAAGTTAAGATGGATGTAAGGAAATCATCATCATCATTAATCTTAACTCAAGTAATTGAGTCGAACTTAAAGAATTGTCATTTTTCATTCTTTTCTGCGGAGTCTGAGCAAAGGTGGCAAACTTATTTTTTGCAAGTCACTTTGTATGTGCTACCGTAAATAAAAAACACTAAGAGAAAAAAATACGGTATTCAACATCTCTCATTTGAAGGCAAATAAGAACTTTGATGTAACAAAACGTTAACATATGTAGCAAAAATGTATTTCGTACAAAAGCTATACTGATCTTGAAACTTACAGTTGATCATAAAACAAATCCATTAGCATCGTTTTTCCTGTTCCTACTCCTCCATAAAGGTATAATCCTTTGACTGGTGAATAAGAAGATTGTGGAACAAGACGAGACCATAGCCAATGACTTCTGTAAAACAAGGCTTGAAAAAAGTGGTAAAAAATTCTATGGAAAACAAAGTGACCAAAATCATAGATCAATGAGATGTCATTATGAAACTATTGTCCTCTTCAACTAAATATTTTCTCTAAAGACAATTTAGTCTGCCAGGTATTATATCAGTTACCTTCCACCTTTGAAGATATTTTGTATCTATCCAAATGGCAGCTGTCTTCATGCTCAACAAGTTGGTCATAGAGACTTTGAAGTAGCCTAAGCGTGTCAACCTTGAAAAAAAATATTGTGAAAATACTAACCAAAAACAATCTCAAGTTATAAACTATCATAGGGAATCTGAAAAAAAATAGAAATTTGACAATAATAAGAACATAAAAACTTTAGAAGCACCAACTTGAAAGACATCGCCATCAACAAGCTCCCCAGAGGCTATTCTCCTTTCGTATTCAACCAAAGGACCAGATTTTCCCACATCTTCTGAAGCTGTAGTTAACATTGGTAACATTATTAAAACAAAAGGGAAACTTATTGAAAATAAGTTTGGAACCACTGATCTAGAATGAATAAATGGCTAGGAATTAACAGAAATAATAATAGGTTTAGCATGGCAAAAGATGGCCATTAAACTATAAAAAGAGTTCTGCAAGTGAAATGTAACCACCTGGAGATCATTGACATAACCTCATCCGAGTAGAGGTTGGGAAGAACTAATAAAGAATTAAACTTCAGAATTAATTAAAAAAAAAAAAAGATTACAGATTCATATGCAAACCTCAGCAGGATCACTGACCAAATAGGTACACAGAGATCGTCCAGTCTGAAGAAGATACATATTGATCTCTTTATCAACAAATGGTTTGGATTGAAAATAAGCAGCTGATCCTCTCAAAGTTGAAACCTTTAGACTTCCATTTAGCCCATAAAGACGATCCCTCGAATCCGAAAACAATACAGTGCTTGACGAAGAGCTCGAGCAGTTGCCCTCATCATCAAATGTCACTTCAATATGAATCGCGAATTTCGACAATATAGCAGTGCCGCAAAAATTGAACCTAAATAGAACATAAAAAAAAAAGAAAAAAAAAAGAGAGAGCAACAACAGAGTTCATCAGAACTCTCATACTATCGCAACCCTTCCAATTTGTAAAACAGTAAAGAAAAGGGTTACTTTTTTTTTAATCCTAAAGCATGCCTTTGAATGAAAAGCTAAAATCAAAGAGGATTTCCCGCAAAAATGAAGATTCTTGCAAAACAATAACTGATTAAAGGACAATTGATATTTTGACGGAAGCTTCAAAATATAAAATTCAAGATACAAACTTCATACTGATCGAACCCGACACCGGGCCTATTAAGGGTAAAGGAAATAAATCAAAAGGGCAAAAGAACAAAAAAATAAAAATAAAAACCACCCAGAAGATCTCAAATCATTGCCTGCGGATTCATTAAAGATGAACAAATTGCATGATATTCATTACAATAGCTTCAGTTTCCTCAAATCTGAACGCAGCTTAATGAAACGCGAGGGGAACGGTCTTGGACGAAAAAAAAAGGAAAAAATGTGAGAGCCGAAATAGAAACACGGTTATAATGATCAGAAAAATTACGTTGAAACGACAGCAAGGAGGAAGAAAACTTAACCAGAACTCAACGAAGAAAATAACTGGGAGCAAAATTTGGATAGATATTGGTAAAAACTGGGAGGGCAAGGTTTTCAAAGTAGTCGTCGGTTCCACTGAGCTTCTTTAATTAGCTTTATAATTGAACTTTAAAAAACCAAATACCAAAAACGAAAATTTTACTCTTAACTGCCCATGAAATTAAAAAAATTGAATCTAACACAAATTCAAGCTTCAAAAATAAATTTAGAGTTGAAAAGGAATTAAAGTGATTGATATAATAAATATTAAATTTATTTTATATATAATTTTATATATAATTCATTAAATAAATATGATTTGAAATTAAAATATTAAAAAATACTATTTTAATATTTTTCTCTATTATTAATTTAAATTTAATCAAAATAAAAATTTAATAAATTGATAATACTAGAATTAGATAGTTCATCAAAAAATTGAATTATTTATTAGTTCTCAATTACCTATTATTTCAAATTAAAAGTGTGCATTTTTTTATAAAATCAAAAATTCAAATTGAATCAAACTGAATTTTTTAATTTAGTTTGATTTCATATATATTATTTGAATTTTGATTTTGAATTTTGAATATTCAAATTTTAATTTATTGATTGATTTTGTAACTTATTAAACCAATTAAACCAAAAAAATTATGACTTTATTTTTAGCTTTTGAATTGCATCATTATTTTTTAACTTTGAGTGACACAAATAAAATATTAAAAATATAATTTAACAAAATTAAATTTAGTATTTCAATTTTCAAGCCTTCAAGGTGTAATTAGTTATTTTGAATAGGCATCATTACTATTATTCATTTTAAAAAAATCAATGAGATCATTAATTTAGAATTTCAATTTCTGCTAAATCAAATAGAAAATCCAAAAAAAAAAGGATCTTAGTTATATTTAACCGACTTGATTTTTTGGATTATGAATTCTAATCCAATCAGATTAGCAAATTGAAGAACTAAGTTGTCTAATAATTAAATGCACACTAGTTACAATAGATATGATTAACTATGAATTTGATGTCAATAAGTTCAACTTTATGAAATAATTGTGTAGGTATATGACGTTGATAATAATCTTAATCATATCATTGCTAAATTTATACAAAATTAGGGATCAAATATTTCTTGTAATACTCTTTATAATGAAAATAGGTTATAAATTTGGAGTAATTGTGAACCAAATTTGATTAAGGGAGGTTAATAAATAATTATAAACTCAAATTCCTCAGAAAGATAATTGTCTAAAATTACTAATGGCCTTATAATTCATGATTAATGTTATTCTTGATATCTCAAAATACCACTAAATAAAAGACAAATCTTGATGATATGATTTTGAGTCAAAACCATCGATCGCATTTGAAAAATCATCGAATCTTTGGGACAATTAAATCTCAAAACAACTATCAAATATGGAGTGTTTATAGTCAAATCAAGCGTAAAGGATCTAACGAGCCTAAGATCTCATAATTCCAACTTCATTTGGGCATCCAAATGCTCAAAATACATCAAATGATCAAGGAATCATCCTGACGAGGGGAGTGAGCTTTACTGAATTTACAAGAATGCTCCTCCCATCTATAAATAGACCTTCATTCCTCAGCAAGGGGGGGCCAAGCCAAGGAAAGTGAAGTGAAGTGAAGAAGAAGAGGAGCTGAAGCAAGGAAGAAGAGGAGGAGCACATTGTCATACCACCAGATCCTGATCCTTCGCACCGCTTCAAGCAAGGAAGAAGAGAAGAGTCCGAAAGCAAAGAAGTGAAGAACAAATGAAGAAGAAGAAGAGGAGTCAAACAAGTGAAGAAGAGGAGGTGCCCGAAAGGAAGAAGAGACCACCGATCGTAACCACCACCACTAGTGCCGATCCTTCCAATCAAAAGCAAGGAAGAAAATGAAGAGTCCAAAAAGGAAGAAGAGAAGAGTCAAAAGAAGAAGAAGAGTCCAAGCAGGAAGAAGAGGAAGAGTCAAAGAAGAAGAAAGAGTCATGAGGAAGAAGAGAAAATTTATGGGAGATATCTCAAGATCCTCCAAGCAATATCGCACCAAGTAAGATCAGATCCCGCAGCTCCATCAACCACCGCCACCACCAATAGCCGCCACTAATGTCACGTATTCACCGTAAGTTACTGATCTCCACCATGAGAATTACAAGATCATATTACGAGTTATTCTCTCTCATATGCAATTCTATAATCCCGTTATCGAAGACTTTGTACTAAACATACATAAAGCTTTTCTGAGTGTATTTTTTCTTTTCGAGGTTTTCCATTAAAAACTTGAGTTCTCATGTTCTCTTTAATTAATTAATCGAATTAGAACTTTCACTCTCAAATTAAGACGCAACAATTCTTTTCAAAGAAATGTGAGGTCTGAAAAAGAGTATTATTAGATGATTAGAAAAGGTAAAATTACTTAATATTTATATTATAAGTAATATGCTAGAGCATATATCTTATAAAGGTGAGATGAAAAAATGTATTTTTTAAAAGTGATTTTTAAAAATATATTTTTAATTGAGAGGAAGAGAAAATATGACAATGAAGATTATTTTTATTATAAAAATAATATATTTAAAATAAATTATAAATTTTATTATGCAAATTATTATTACTTATTGAAATGCTAATCAACATTTTTGTGCATTAGGCAACTACAAGTTAATTTAAAATCTTAGGAGTAATTTGAGATCATTTTTATTCTTTTATTTTAGTTATATTTTAATTTAAAATAAAATATATTTGATAATATTATTATTTTTTAAAAACATTCAAAATATATAGCAATTATTTTGAGAGTTTTTATAAATAATATGATGTGTTTTCAAAAAAAAATACACTAAATAAATATATTTAATATATATATATATATATATATATATATATATATATATATATATATATATATATTAGTAAGAAGAGACATCGAACTATAATTTATTAAAAAATTAAATAAATCGATGCATTGAACTTCAGGCTAACAATACAGAATGAAAAGTCCATATCACAAAGCTCAGATCTTTATCCTCTCAAAATCCTTATTTGGCACCCACAAATTGAACCAGGTGGGCCGTGGTCCACAGGAAAGAAATTATTCCGCAATAAATAAGGGGGCCCACAACACCATGTTGCCGTGCCTTTTATAAGGAATCCGCATTAAGTATCCAACAGGTTCTCCCGGTTATCGGAAGAACAGCCGATGAGGCGCGACGATACCGATGATCGTACGGCTGATATTGTCCACTAGGCATAAGTGATTCCTGGCGAACGGGAGTCACCGTCACGTAAAGACAAGACTGCATTGAAAACGGGCTAGATATAGGTGTAAATTTGAAAAATAGTAAAATACCATTGTCGTTAGCACTAAATAATAAAATAGAGTCCCGAAAACTTACATAAAAGTATTTAAACTTTATTTTATAAATTGATTAGTCAAAATGTGTTTAGGATTATTGTGCTAAAAAATCAATGATAGAAGAAAAATTTATTAGCTTTTATTATAAATTTAATAATAATATAAAGATTTAAAGAAATGAATGAAAAATTAATTTTAGAGATAAAACCAAAAGAGTGAAAAGCCTAACCCAAAAAAATCTTCAATATATATTTATTTAGACATAAGTTTTCTAATATAATTACATATCAGATATTTAAAATGACCGATAATATGAATCCAAAATCGACAAGAATAACCATGAGTAATTAACAGGGATCCATCACACAAAGATTAACGGCGGCACAGAGCTGGTGACAACTGGGACCAATCACGATGAAGCGACATTATTTGGATCTTCAAGATTTAGAGCTATCTCTCTCTGAGCCATCGCAAGGATGAGAACTATTTATGATCGGAGGAGCGCGCTTTAAATACACGAAAACCCGTACTCACCTCACGATGATTCCTTTGATCATATGATGTATTTTGTGTATTTGAATGCTCAAATGAAATCAAATTATGAGATCGGCTAGATCCGTTTCGTCGGTGACGCAATTAATTGATATAAAAACTCAATGTTTGAAAGCTATTTAGATTTAACCGAGATCCTAAAGAATCATATTTTAAGCTTGATCTACAAGAACTTCTATGAGCTTGCTTTAACATCAAGATTTATACTAGTATTTTAAGTGTATAGTGAAGGATCATTCTTATTTTTAGTATTATTTTTAAAATATATTCATTTTATATATTTTCTAAACTTTCATTTTAAAATATCAAATTTTTTATATTTTAAGATTTTTAAATAATTGTCATCATCGCTTGTCTATTTCTCATCACTAATTATTATTTCTACTTCACATCATCCATCATCTCCAATCACCATTATCATTATAGTGATTATCATCTCCATCACAAAAAAATAAGAATATAGACTTAAAATATAAATATAAATATAAATAAAAAAATAAAAAATGATTTCAAATAGAACATAAGTTTGAGATTGAATTTATTTTATTTTTAAAATGTATTATTTTTTAAGAAAATATTTATATTATATAAATTATTTTCAAGGTCTATAATTTCTCTTCTTGCATATTTTATCTTCACTACAGATTATTTTTTATTAAAAAAAGTTTTATCTTTTGATTCTCGAAGCATATTTTTAACAACTTGTTTAATTTCATTTGCTATTTTTCCTAACATTACATTAACTTCCTCATGAACATCTCAAATATTAAGATATTCTTTCTTAAAAATATTTTACTAGTGTTATTTAAGTGCCCCTTTTAATCTTATGAGAATGATTCGATTTATTTTTCAACTTTCGATCATTCATATTAAAATCTAAGACTAGCAATCGATGTTGGTACTTAAATTTTCACCTTGAATAATCTTATAATCTTTAGAATCTAAACAATTTATTCTTTTACTATAAAATAATAAATCTATATTTTGCTAGATTCATTTTTATAAGTCATAATATGCTTATCTCTTTTCTTAAATAAAGTGTTAGCAACTATAAAATCATAACCTAAAGCAGAATTTAATATAGTCACACCTTCTTCATTTATCACTTTAAATTCATAACTATCATGAACACTTTTAAAATATTCTACTACTTTACTAACATGTCCGTTTAAATCTCTTCAAATAAATATATATTTTTCAAGAGATATCTTTTGTATTAATCCCTCCAAATTATTACAAATTTTTTTTTTAACTTACATCTAAATTTATTTGAGAAGCATAAATATTTATAACATTAATTATCTTTAAAGCTATAATTTCATTTCCAATCATATTAAAATCTATAATATTATCATTTAAATTGAAATCTATAATCACACTTACACCACTTTTAGTTCGACTCCTACTTGAATATCAAAGTTTAAAACTTAAACTATCAATTCCTTGGATTTCCCCCCAACCCATTTAGTTTCTTGAATACATATGATATTTATTCTATGAATCATAATATTTATTAACTCTATTAATTTACCTGTAAGAGTATCTATATTCCAAATTTCTAACTTAATATAAGTTCTATGACCTAACTTTTTTGTTCTCATCTCCCATAATGTAGGAACCATTACTTATTTAACCCTACACTTGGGTGCCAATGTAATGATCTTTATACACTTTTTACTATATTCAGGCCATACATCGCATTGCTTCGAGGGAATGTTCTAGCATTAACACAATGTATTAAATGATTCATACCATGATTTTTTTGATAAGTTTTATGCTAGCTATTGACTACTTGATGCAACCTTCCACTTTTCACATCCAGGACATATGACCCTTGCTTCTTTAGTGAAATTAGAAACATTGCAATTTTTAGATCATGACATCTAAAATAAAAATTCTTTTAAAATCAAAGTGTTAACATTTTGTAGCATAATTTTTGGGAAAAAGCACACATGTACTAAATCACCAATAAAAAAATTAAACCATAAAGATAAGAAAAAAAAGTAAAAATAAGTATAAAAATTGCTAATTTTTTTAAATAATGTATTAAATAAATTATTAGTTTTTGGGTACCACCTTCATCATCTTATTCATAACATCACATAATGCCAATAATAATTATTTTTATCATAAGTTATATTAAATTTTTTTTAAAAAACTATTTTAGGAAGAAAATTGGAACCTTAAAATAAGGTGAAAAAGTTTTTTTTATCTTAGATCAAATCTATCTAAACATGGACAACCAACATCTATTTAGAGAAAAATTAGAGTTTGGTTAAATTAAGAGATTTAGATGTACACTAAGCATTTGGACTAACTATAAGGAGTCATGATAAGAAAATAGTAGTTATCATAAGGTGCATGATGAGGACCATAAATTTAAAATATTTACAATATTTAAATATTTCTAATTTTATAAGATTATATGTTTTTCTTTAATTTTGAATTCAAGTGAAAAAAATTAATAAGTTAAACTTTCTTGAAATTTCAAATTTCAATTGTGGGGGCATTATTACATTAAATTATGAGAATATGTTTATATGCTTGAATTCAAGCCTTCTTCCTATAATAGCTTGGATAACCAAGGGGTTGTTGGATGGATTATTATCCCTCCTCCAATTCACATAGAACTAACCCCATCTCTCTTTTACTTTTTCTTTTGTTATTTATTTTAAACTTTTGTATAAATATTTATATTTTCTGTAATAATAAATGAATGAATGGTTGATGTTCAAAGAAAAAAATAGATTTTATTCATAAGGGAATGGAGGTTAGGTGATCGACTACATAGCAAAGGGATTTGATGATCTACTTCTACCAATTGCTTTGGTGATTGATAAGTTTAGTTTTATTTTTATGCAATATATTGTGTTCTTATTGTAGAATTATAAATATATAATTGACCCACCTCTCCACAAAATCACTTTTTTTTCATGAAATCCTAACCTAATCCAGCTAAGAGTTTTTGGCCAAGACTTGAGAAAATAAAACCTTATCTTGTTCTTTGTGCTTTTGGGCAACCCAAACTATTTTAAAAGATTATGAAAAGCTTATATTTAGAGAAAATTTTCTACTCTTAAAAGTGTTTATATAATTTTCTAGCTTCAACTATCACCAAGGCCAAACAATCAACTAAGACTAATGGCCAAACTGAGTTTTAACATGATCCAATCTTGCTATAAAATCCTAAAAAAATATTTAAACTCTTTGAAAAATCATAAAACTTTCATATTATATATATATATGTACTGCGGTGTTTTTTATTTGGAGTCATTTATAAGGACATCACGCAAATCTTAATAGGTACTTATTGAAATGATTGAGTACGACATCAAAACATAATGTACTATATCGAAAGATAGAAGCATCACCCTACAATGGACTCAATCATTGAATAAGGACTCCTAAATTAGATGTGTCTATGTATACCAAAGATCTTTCCTCTACTTTACATAGATAAAATAAAATAGGGTTTATTTTAAGCTGGTTTCTTTAGTTCTATGGAGGCAAGCCCTTATAGTTAATTACATAATAGGAAATGAAATTTTTTTAAGAATATTCTCGATTAAAGTAGTCAACTAATGTCTCTAAGGATTTCAAAGTTTTGTGGTCAAAGGATTGTTAATTATTGGGAATCAAATGGAAAAGTTCAAGGTGAAAAGAGTTCTTAATAGATTTCAAAAGAGGATAAGTAAGAAGCACCCATGATACTAGGAAGCTTAGTGAGTGCTTCAATATACCCTATAGTGAGGTGTTATATTTTTAAAGGAGAGAAGTTATATTTATGTTAGTTAAAATTTTATTAGAATGCTAGGACTTAGATTCAAACAACACAATTGTGAAAATGACTAAGAGGAGATGACTTATGCTTGTAACAAAAAAGAAACAAATAGCCGCTGAACCTATCTAAAGTACTCTAATATAAGCTAAGAGCTCAATCTAATTCTACTAAGAGAAGTGAGATATATTTGTTCACTCCCACTAGAAAGAGAGAACTGATCCCGACTCTTCTAAACTTATAATTACTTTGAGTGGCTGCTAGCTAATATATCCTACAATTCAAAACCATGCGGCTGGTCTTATGTAAATGCAAGCTAGTGAGGCTGATATTTTTTAAGAAAGAGTCTAAAGCCTTAAAGATTAGATTATGATAGGTATGAAAATTATGCTTAGACTAATGCAACAAAATTTATAAGTTTTATTTCATTTTTGACTAAGGCTTTGGAGAATTTATGCCTAAATGCATGCTAAAATTAGATCATGGGCTAAATTAGAGAATGGGTATTCTTCACTACAAGGGATTACTCTCACAGGTCAAGGCTTGTCCCTTATCGAGCAAGTGTGGAGATCCCCTATTTTCAAGATGTGGGCTCTGAAAATTCATCATCGACCTCTCAATTAAGAGAATTTGAATTATGTTAGTTAAATTTTCAGAAGGCGGATGGAATAGTAGATAAGACACTACCCAAATATTTCACCCACATTTTGCGAGGACTTTAGATATGGTTCCAGGTTTCATATAGGCGCAAGTACCTATAGTTAATTAATCCTCCCAATGCTGAGAGAAAACTTTTGATTAAGGCTAGTTATTAGATTAATAAATGCATGTATAATAGCAGTATGTGGAGTTTTAAAATTTAGATTTATGAAATTTATCATTTTAACTTAAAATGGATAGTTGGGGAATGATGACGTGCCCGATCAAGATCCCATGGTTTCATCATCCCGGGCTATCATGGTCTCTAGTCTACTTAGTCAAAGGAGGTAGTCGACCCAACCTGATCGAAGGATCCTTGTCAGCAGTCATGAGTTGTGTCATCCAAGGAAACTTTGTAGAATTGGGGTGTCATTTATCTAAGGAGACAAGATTAAGTCCACCTTAGCTAACATAAGGCTTTTTGCCCTATCAAGTGCACCTTATGATTCACATCTCAAAGGGCAGAACCATTGGAGCATACGCTACAAATGTGACTTGTAATATATAGTCGTCTACCATCAGAATCGTAATCGCATCATATGGAGCTTCTTGGTCAAATCACATGGACAGAGAACACATGCCACGTCCTTACTGGAATGAGATTATTTGAGAATAAACATATAGTTGTACTTGAATTGCTTCTTTGTGAGCTAGAGTTTTCTTGATTTGTCACCTCCTCGAAAAAATGGAAGGTGGATGTATTATTTTTTGCTTTAAGTTTTTTTTTTAAGATTGAATTTCAATTAAGCATTTATAGCTTAATGACATATTATATTTTATATTTAAGTTAATTTGATCTTAGATTGTTATTACATTTTAATGAAAGTGTCCTCTCCGGTTGAAATCTTCATTCAACACAACCATCATTGGGGTATATAAGTCTGCTTAACCATTTGGTTTATTGTTCTAAATCCTAATTTAATTTAGCAATGAGATCAGATATATTTTTTTAAGAACTTGAATTTGAATATTGAATATCAATATCTTAGATATTTAGATAGTGATCCCATCCGGTTGATATCTTCAATCAACTCAGCCATCATTGAGGAATGTAAGTCGCCATTATTTAGTTTATCATTTCAGACCATGCGACTCTATTAATTTAATAATAAATGATCAGATCTACTATCATATTTATAGAATTCACTTCTCAGATATTTTACTAAGTTAAAATTATTATAATAATATTATTGGTTTTTTATGTTTTGTTAACCCGAACCTGGTCTTAAGACTAAATCGAGAATCAACCCGCGTAGCATCCTCAGGCATTAAGTTTAAGCATTCAGCATAGTGTCGGAGCCCATGCGGGTTATTCAATTTAATATCGATTTAAGCTTGAGGGATTTGAATAGTGTTATTTATTTTGATTGAGTTTCATTACAAGTTTAGTATTTTAGTTAAAATTTTGATAATATTTTACCTCCCTGCCGTCTCCGTATATGGCTACAATGGGTCGGCCACCATGCCAAGAAAACATGTATGGGTGGTGTAAACACAACGACTGAATGCGTCATTCCACCATGCCAAGAAAGGCATATATTCAAGCACTCATGTAACATATTTTCACCAAACAAGAAAGACGTGTATGGGTACTTATACACCTGCAATGTTAGTTTAAACAATAATTTATAATTATGATTGAATTTATGTTAAGTTGTTTAGGTCTTCTAATAGTGTAAAAATTTGGCTACAAAGATCGACGCCATCCTCGATAGGGTATGTCTGCATGGCTACCATGCCAAGAAAGGTATGTATGGGTGGTATAAACACCACGGCTGAATATACCTTCCCACCATACCAAGAAAAGTATGTATGGAGCTCTAAAGTACCTGCATATAACACAGATTTTTCTGCTCCGATAAGAAAGGCTTAAGTGCTTATATACTCGCTAGCATAACTTTTCTCACAGATCAAGAAAAGACATATGAATACTTATATTTTAACATAGACTTCAATGCAGAAAAGAGAGACTACCGCGGGGGGCATGCGATGGGTGTACACAAGCGAGCCCATCCACAACACGCATCACTAACATAATGGGATGCTGGAGCTGGTCAGACGAAGGTACCGGCGAGTTGCTTGCTTTACCGTGGGACAAATGACTTCACCCACTGAATGATGGAAAGGAAGGGAGTAGCGAGACACGTAGGAGGACGAGGCGGACAGGGCTCGCGTGAGATTGTGGAGCTCAGGTCACGTGAGAGGCAGGACAAACTGCTTTGGTTCGCTGGAATGGGACCGAATGGGAGGAAAATTGGAAGGGGGCTTGTGATTGTGAAAATAGAGAAGTTAGGGTTAGGGTTAGGTATAAGTAGGTATTAATAGGGGTTTTATTTAAGTGTTTAATTAACTATAATTTGGATTTTTATGCTGATATTGTTACATGGGCAAAATATATGTCAATCTTAGGTTATTCTAATATTCGGAGCAACGACGCAAAATCTTTCACGATTGAGTTGTTCAAGTCATCTATTCGGGTCAATTTTAGTTCAAAAATGTGTATTATCACTTTCGATGGCTTGATATTTGTATAGACTCTAATTGAATGCAATCTCATTTAAAAGTTTTGTTAACAATATGATCAATTTCATGAACGGAGGTCGTTATCGCTGCTTATCGACCTCAATATGCATGTAGGCGCGTTGACCAATTTTCTTCTTGATCAGTCGACCATTGAATTGTGCAATATGTATATTTTGATCAATTTTGATGTTCTGAACATGATGACAAAGTTTGTTCATCGATTGGAGATCATTTCAACTGATTTTGATGATGTCTAGTGCATTTCAGCTCTAATTTGCGCAGTGTTGCATCTGAAGTTGATCGACTTTATCTTGTGAGATCGACTCGGCTTATGACGCATGCATGGAGGTTAACACAAGAGTGGGATAATATTCATGCATGATGTTATAGCATACAACCATATAATTAAGGGGTTGCTAAGTCTTTTATTTCTTGATTAAGATATCTAGGCTTCAGAGTAAGGATATGAGTTTATTCAATCTTAATTGAAGTTGATTAACTAAAGTAGAACATTTAATTTTTCAAAGAGCCAACCGCATTTAGGTCATACATCAAACATTCAATCTTTAAGAAATCTATGAAGAGCATGCCATTTCTATTTTACAATCGATAAACACAAAATCAAACATTAATTGAAAAGAATAAGCGGTAGATCGCCAGACACTCAAAATGAAAAGAATTTGGGTAGCTGAGCTTTACCTTTATACAACTCAGATTATCATTAAGTTACAAATGAAAATAAAGTTATGTCATTTTAAAAGGGCCTCTTAAGTCTAAGGCTTCTAGCCACTACTCATCCTAAACTCCTTAGCTCTAATCCTAAGCATATTACAAAAATTACATTTTATAAAAATAGAAATCTAACTATACTTGCAAAATAGAAGTTAGCTTAACATACATTCACACCAAACATATATATTTCATACATTTGGATTTAGCACTCTACCTTAGGTCACTAAGCCCACCTATCAAAATGGATTATGCATAAGGACTCAAGTAACACCTACAAGTAAGAATCATTTACAATTTCAATTACAATAATCCCTTAAGCACAATCCCATGTAAAAAATATCATTAGTCAAATGTCACCCTAACATCAAAATTATGCACAATCAATCCTAACATCCAATCCAAAATATTGTATCATGAAATAAAATAACACATCATCACAACAATCGCAGGCCTAATTTAAGACTAAGATTAGTAACTTAGCATTTTAATGTTTATGATAGGTTTAGTGTGGCATGTCATGAGTTGAAACTTTCTAATGATGAATGTTTATATTTATATTAAGGGTGGTCACACTTTCCATGATTAACAATTTAAAATGATTTTTAGACTTGAGCTTTAAATTTCATTTTGAGTTTCATTTAAATTTAAAGTTATAAAGAGAAAAAGGAGGGGAGCAACCTACCTTAATCCTTAACCTTAGGTTGGATTTAAGATGTGAATTTTATAGCTTTTAACTCTCTTAATGAAGTGTTGCAAGTTTTATTAAACCTTATGATTTGACTTAAGGAAGTTATCTTACATGAAAAAGATATTTTTAAGATTAGTGAAACCAAAATATAGATGACATGTTGATATTCTCTCAACCCTGCTTCATTATTCTTTAGTATTCATATTAATGCATACATAGAGTTAGCTAATGAGATTTAATGAACATATATATATATATATATATATATATATATATATATATATATATATATATATATATATATATATATATATATATATATATATATATATATATATATATATAATTTAGTTACTTCACAAATGCATGGATGAACTAGTAACTAGTATACCTTCAACTATTAATATTTACTATAAATTATGGCTACATGATGCATGAATATCTTAGAAATGAGAGTTTAAATTTTATGCATACACATACACATACGTATATTGAATTTATATAAATACATTCTATTATTGAACCAACTAAGTGAGGTAATCAGAGATCCTTTTGGGATTACTTAAAGTCTCGTGTTCACGAGATGTCCAAACTATAGACTTGTTAATTCATATACATATGCACACTTATATGAACATAATGATAGAATTGTAAAATTTTATTAAATTTAATTTAAAAATAATTTATTCTTAATAGATAATTTCTTACAAATCTTAAGGTACATGTCATTATTATAAGTACGAGGTATCAATCCCTCCTTCAAACCATTACCCTAGATTTTAGACTATATACCTTTCAAATCATAGTATATTGCATTTCTTTGGAGTGAGTTCTTAATCTCCTCATCATGATCTAGGACTCTTCTATACCAAGAGCTCTTTATTTTATGACACTCCTAGAAATTAGGTGAACACTCAACCTAAGTCTAGAGACTTAAAAGAGTTAATCATAAGATTAGGCCATACCTTAGGGATTAAGAAGATTCACCTACCCTATAACCCAAATCCAATCCATATTCACCTTCTCAAACCAAACCTCAAGTTCAATTCAAACATCAAATTCAAATCCAAACACAAATCAAAAAAAAAAAATGATTGAAGCCCATGATCAAACCCAAACTTGAAATCCTTCATAAGTCATTTAATCAATTTCATGAACTTAGCCAATATCTCATCCAAATGTCAAACTCAATTGATTTTCTCACAAATCAATCATATCTTCAATCATCTCCACAAATATTAATCAAATATACATTTAAACCATTAAAACTAAATCAAATCATTTTCCAAGCCCTATGACCTACCTTCACGAGCTTAGCCAAGTTTGCCTTCAAATCACTTCAAACTCAATTGATTTTCTCACAAATCAGTCATATCTTCAATCATCCTCACAAATATAAATGAAATTTACATTTAAATCATCAAAACTAAATCAAACTAAATCAAAATCCAAACCTAAGCCACATGATCCAACTCCATGGACTTAGCCAAATTATTTCATTCCAAAACCCAAATTCAATTAGTTTTCTCATGAATCAATCATACTTTCAATCATATTCATAAATATAAATGAAATCTACAATCATCAAGCCAAACCAAAACCAACCCAAGCCAAACCCAAACCCAACTTAACCCTTTTTGACTTGAAATATCCAAATGAACCAAAACTCATCCAAACACAAATCACTTGCAATTGAATTTATATATCACTCCTGATTCCATATATGAACTCAACTAAATCAAACTCAACCCAAAATTAAGCCGACTAAACCCAATTGGCCCACTTAACCCAAAGTGGCCAATTTGACCTATTTGAGCCAAGTTTCAATCCTACCCAAATTAGATTGAACCAAGCCTACTTAAACCTCCTATCATGATTATTGATCACCCTAGGTTGATCAATTGTCACAAATTAGGTCAAATCAAGTCAACCTTCCTAACCCATATGAACCCAAACTAGCCAAATTACAACTTAAGCCAAATCCATTGAAACCATTGATTCATCCCAAAATCAATATTTGAGCATTACTTGACCTTCAATTGAACAAAATCAAACCCAATTAGCTCTCTTGACCCAAGTTGACCCAAATTGACCTAAAAGGCCAAATTGGGTCAAACCAAAATATAAACCAAATTGATTGCAGAAAATTGTTCAAGTTTATTCAAATTGATTGTTGAACTTGACCAAAGCCACAATTAAACCCAAATTAACCAATTGAACCCAATTGGCCCTCTTGACCCAAGTTGACCCAAATTGACCTAAAAGGGTTAAATTGGCCTAAATCCAAATCAAATCCAAAATAATTGAATCCAAAGCCTATAATCATCTTCAGTTGGTCAACCAGACCCAAACTAATACCAAACCCAAGCTAATTTGGCCAATTTGGTCAAATTGGTTAACTTAACCCATTCGACCCATTTGAACTCAAATGAGTCAAAATCAAATCTAAGCCAAATCAAACCAAACCAATGACACCAATGCATCCCAAATGATCAAATGAGCTTGACTCAACCCTTAATTTGACCCAATTTGACCAATTAGTCAACTTGACCCATTTGAACCAAATTGAGTCAAACATAATCAAATCAACTCTAAATCACTTAAAATTTGGGATAACCCACTTTTGACTCATTTTGAATTTGCCCAAATCTAATCCAATGCTAAATAACCATTTTACCCTTGAGTTAGGGGTATCACATGAGATAAATCACTAGTGTAATCATTTCATTCCTTTACTGGCACTCTCCCCATGGTCTAGGCACCTAAAATACCGCCAACCGACCCAAGGGTGGTTGGCCATGACCCATGGGAGGTGAAGTTACCTCACCTCCCCCATTAGTGCACTTGGAAAGCTTAAGGACACCCATTTCTTCCCTTGGCAACCACTCCCACACCATCACCCAACTAAACCCTGCCACCTCACCTCCTCCACGCTACCCACATCTCCCTGAGGTGGGTGGACAATCAAAACAACCCAAAATCAATCGAGCCATCCGATTGGAATGAGGGGGAAGATATACACCCCCTCATTCCCACTCAACCTATGAATTGAACTCCCTTAGAACCCTAGCTACTCAAGATGAGCCACTAGAGCCTCTTTCCAAATTTCTTAAGCCTTCTCGAGGTCCCCAATCTCCATTCCCACTCTCAAAATAGGCACCCATCCATTTGATCCCATTTTCAAACCTCCACCAAAGTCAAATTAACTTTGCACATACCATTAGTCTGCCGAAAGCAAGAACAAATATTCTCCCAAGCTCTACCCACCGGAGATAAGACTTCAATCAGTTGGCCTCAAGCTGTTGGTCTTGAGCAACTACACCAAATAAAACCTCTTGTTGATGTAGGTTTCCTTTTTATAAGTTTTTTCAATCGTTGCATTGCTTTGAGCTCCGAGGTATGCCATTAAAATAATGTTTTGGTGAAATTTTGTAGATTTTGAAGAAATGTGCATCTCAGATGATCACTTGATCCTCCATCGATGTCGGAAGGTGTGGGATCCTTGAGTTGATCCCAGTAAGCTCGATCAAGTGAGCAATGGTGATGGACTCATTCGTAGGTGAGAGAGATCACACTCATTTTGCATGATCAATGATGGATTAGAGATCAGGATTAATCCTATTAAGGCGTGAAATTAATCATAACCATTCAATCTAAGAGAAAGTGTCCTCCTTGCGTTTAAGCCGAAATGAATAAATTTTAAATAACCAATCTCGTAGCATCATGTGGAAAGCGTGCCATGTGGCGTCGATGGGATTAGGCTCTAATTAGGGCTAATTAATTGATTCTTAATGGTTAAAACTTCTAAAAAGCATAACAAATCATAGAAAAATAAAAAAAAATACAAATAAATACTCATTTTAAAGATATTTTAGAGGAAAATTAATCAAAGATAATTTTAACTAATTTAAGTAGTAATTAAGGCTTAATTAAGGTTTAATTATAAATTTAATTAACTTAATTAATTCTTAATTACTTGAGCAATTAATTTCAAATTTTATGGGTTAATTTAATGGGATGACCTCTACCTCCCATGATTTTTTTGGGATTTATTGCTCACTTTAAAATTGACTAATTAAAAATTACTCTTTTAAGTTAAATAATGATTAATTAATCCCATGAACAATAACAAATTTGTTAATTAAGTTTATTAATCAATGTTCAAGAAAGAACTAAGGAATAGGTTGGGACCTCTTTCAACCTCTTTCACTAAGTTCATTTCATCTTTTTTTAAAATGAAATTAATTAAGATTTAACTAATTAATTAAATCATTTAATTAATTAAATTGAAATCATAATCACATCAGTCCTTAATTAATTAGATCATCGGGTAGATCTTTAGATGTTTAATAACCCAAAGGAGTTTAATGAAATTATGGTTAGTCCACATGTGTGGGAAAACCATAAGAGTAATTAATTAAGTCCCTTAATCTAATTAACTATTATTCATGAGCCAATTTAGTTTTTCTAGATCATTGCAAGTTTATTTTCATGCATATCATGTTGGCTCATAATTATTTAGTTAATTACTTTATGGTGACATGTAAGGGTAATATAATCTAATTAAGAGTTCAATAATTAACCCATAAAATCAACTTAATTATATTTCCTTCAACTAAATCAAATTACTAATAAATTTAAAACAATAGGTGATAATTTTTCTTCTCCTCTTTAAATCAAATCAAATCCCAAACTTAATTAATAAAAAAGCTTTGGTTTGCTTTAAATAATCTTGTTTGATTTAATTGTCCTTAGGAACTAGTTTTGTTGAATGAATCGCATGCATATATTTAATTATTCTCTTTCTAATCATGTTAAAATTGGTATGCAATTTGAATTCATGCATCCATATTTTCAAAATAGAGTAACATAAAAGTGGATTCCTTTATTTAAGCTTGCATGTGTTGACTAAATTTAATTGACTAAGTGGTTGGATTAATTAGCCATATGATGTGGAGCTTAATTCCTATGTTCATGTATACGAATTTACATATGTTTGAATGCAAATGGGTATATAGTCTAGACATCATGAGAATACAAGATTTTAGCTAGCCCCAAGGAGGTCATTTGATTACCTCACTTCCCTGATTTAACAATGGCACGTACCTATTTAATTTCATTCTTATGTATTTTTGTATAAGAATTTGGATAAAGCTTTAAATTAATGTATTTAAATAATTCAATCAAATAAAAATATAAATTCTAAAAATACACATACATTCATCATTTAAGTGTACTAAAATATGTTGCAGGTACATGTACACTTAGGATTAAATCATATTCATGTTACATGTGATGGAAATGAATGATTTAATATATGTCATAGTAATTCAAATTAATCTTAAGATGACTCTTATCTTGAATAGATTATTTAAAGTGAACCTAAACTTAAGATTAATTAAATTATTTAATAAGTCATTCACTAAAGAGAACTAAATCAAATTAACATACTTTAGAAAGTAGCTTAAGGTAGGGACAAAAGAGGGTAATCCTCTTCCTATCTTTATAACACTTACATGCTAAGTGTAAATTAAATGAAATAAAACAAAACACAAATTAAAATTTGCAAATCATCTAAACAACTTGAAGTGAAATCGTCCATCATGGTTAATTTAAGAAATTTTAGAATTAGAAAATTATAACTCTAATGCTTAGTTAAGACATACCATACAAAGCCTAAACACACACTATAGAATTAAGTCACCACTTTTAGTCCTATGTTAGGGTGTATACTTCATAGATTGGATGTTAGGTCATTCCTAGCCTGATCATGTTTTCTGTAGGGGAATTGTGTTTAAGGGGATGCTTAAAAATAAATATAAATACTCTCTTTGCAAGTTTCTTAAACCTCTAAGAATAATCCAAATTAGGACATGTGGGCTTAATTATCCATGTGTGGGGTGCTAAGTCCAAATTATAAATATAACTGCTTGGATTGTATGTATGTTTAGCTAACTTTTATTTTGTAGGTGTAGTTAGATTAACTTTTTCATATAAAATAGAATATTTTGCAATAGGAATTGGATTTGTTATGGGGATTAGGATGAGTAGCCGAAGGCTTAGTCCGATGATGTTGAAGTAAACCAGAGAAGAGAAGAGACATGAAGAAATAAAGAAATGAAGAATTGAAGAAATGAAGAAAAGAAGACCTCCCATAACATGTATTCTTTTGTAATTCGGGTTGTGTAATGGTAGAGCTCGGCTACCCATCTTTTTTTGAGTTGTGCGGAGGAGCTCAACCGCACTGGCCTCTTATTCTTTTGTGATAGTTATAAAATTATTTGATGATTATTTAAATTATGCATTAGAAATGACATACTTTTCATAGTTTCTTATGATTGATGATTTTATGTGTGGTTTGGATGTAGTAGGCTCTTAGGATAAAATAAATTTTCTACCCAACTAATCACACATAATTAAATTCTAAAGAACCCATAACCCCGCTATAAAGCTTAGGCTATAATCAAGATAATTAAAATATTTAGCAACCCCTTAGTTGTATGAATGTATGTTTCACACCATGCATGCATATTCTTTCTCTCCTGAATATGAAGGATCTTCATCCTTACACAATAGAGGAATGCTTGACCCGTGAGAGCATCCCTTTGGTGGAGAACACCTTCTAGCTGATTTGGCCAATAACCTATTTTCATCATGCATTTAGCATAAAAATCCCAAGCCTTTGTCTAAATGATGTGTCAAAAACAAAAATAAAAATTGAAAAGATTTTTGCATTTGTAGATTAAGTTATATGCTCATACCACTCATGCTTTAGTCTCTAGGGAGTGGGTTTAGGATTTAGTCTCTTTCTAATTAAATAACTACCCTAACTATTTTGTAATTCATAAGACCAGCCTACATAATTTTAAAATCATAGGAGGAGTTACCCACTCCAAGCTTTATAAGAGCTTTACCTCTCTTGTGGAGGTAAACCTTATGCTCATTTTCACTTAGATTTAGGTCATACTTTAGCTCTTACTAAAGCTCCCTATATTTAGAATCTGAGGTGGCTATTTTTTTTGGGCTACAAGCATAAATCCTCACCTCTTAAGCATTTCCACAACCTTGTGTTGGTGGATCATAAGCTAATCAATAAAATTCAACTCAAAATAAATCTCTTCACTTTCAAATATATAAAGCCCAATTATAGGATAGATTGGAATGCTTATTAGACTTCCTAGTATCATGAGCATTTCATACTTTCTCCCTTTGGATTTAAAAAATAAGTCTTCTCCTTGAACTTTCCTAATTGATTTTCTAAACATAACCAATTCTTTGATAGTCTAACCTTAAAATCTTTGGTGATGATAATTGTCTACTTAAATCGAGCGTATTCTTAGAGAATTCCATTCGCTATGATGTAATTAACTATGGAGGTTTGTCTCTATAGGGAACTTTAGAACCCGATTGAATATAAACTCTGCTTTATTCATCCATATAAAGTAGGGGAAAATATCTGGTATATTTAAAGACCCATCATGCCTTAGGAGTCCTTATTAGGTGGTTAGGTCCATTGAAGGGTGATGCCTCTATCTTTCAATATGGTATATCATATCTTAATGTCGTACCTGATCGCTTCAATAAGTACCCCTTATGATTTGCATGGCGTCCCCCCCATACATCCAAAAATAAACACCATAATTTTTTTTGGTGACTCTGTTAGGGATAATTTCTCTCTCCATCTTTAGTAGACAATTATTTTCTCCAAACATCAATAGTGGACTTGTATTTTATATAAGCCCGATACTATCTTTCTTTTTTTTGGCACTTTGCTTGTTTCATCCTTAAGCAAAACTAGCCAACATCATTTAGGTTTTAAGACCTCACTCCATGTAGGTCTTAAAACCCCTATTGTGTCCCCCAATAGGTAAAAAATAAATTAACTAATGAAAGGAGATGACTAAATTTAGAACCTCTTTACCACTAGCTTGGTGAGGCAAGGTTCATCCCATATTCAAGAAAGTTTCAATAAAATTCAAACTAAACAAGTAAAGTCTTTTGCAAAATTTTCCAAAAACACTTTTTCTAAATAAAATCATTTTGAAATTCACTCCACATGGAATTTTCAAAATATTAAACTTTCAAATCTCTTTTCAAATAATAAAGATAATCAAGCCTCATTTAACATACTTAAATTTGTTAAATGAGGATCCTTTTCAAAAATTAAAATCAAATATGCATCATCAAAATCTTTTTCAATGAATTTTTAAAAGCACATTTCTCAAAATAAAATTAATCAATCAACCAACTTAATTTAACATACCCAAATTTGTTAAATGAGAGTTCTTCAAAATATTTCAAATACATTTTTGAAAAATTAACCAACTCTACTTAACATAGCTAAATTTAAAACAAAAAAAAATCAATATATCATTGAACTTCATTTAACATACCCATATTTGTTAAGTGAGAGTTCTTTCAAAAACATCATCACACAAAATTAAAACATATTTGAACTCATTTGACATACCCAAATTTGTCAAATGAGAGTTCCATTTTTCAAAAAATCAAAATAAATTGAATTATTTTTAACACATAAATTTGTTAAATAGTTCCTTTTCCAAAATCATGAAAGTCAAAACACATTTGAATTCCATTTGACACACCCAAATTTGTGAAATAGGAATTCCATCATCAAACAACACGTAAAACAAATTAAACTCTATTTAACATACCAAAATTTATTAAATAAGAGTTTTTCCTTTTCAAATCAAAATAAAATAAAAATATCAAACACACTTGAACCCTACTTAACATACCTAAATTTGGTAAGTAAGGGTTTCATTTTCAAATCAGAACAAAATATCAAACACATTTGGAACCTACTTAACATACATAAATTTGTTAAGTAAGGATCCCATTTTCAAATCAAAATCAAACCAAACATATCAAACATATAACAACAACCCTCACAAATAAAATGTTTTCAAGGATTTTTAAACATATATTTGAATCTCACTTAACACACTCAAATTTGCTAAGTGAAGGTTCTGAAACCAAAATTCAAACAAAGGATAGACAATAAATCCATCTCCAAAGTCTCTCCAATTGAATGAACCCCACTCAACATATCTCAGTTTTTCGAATGTGGGTTCTGAATCAAAATCAAATCCTATGGCAAAGTCTCTCCACAAATTCCAAAAAATTCTCTCCAATTCAATGAACCCCGCTTAGCATTCCTAAATTTGTTAAGTGTGGGTTCAAATTCCAAAATCAAGAATCAGTGATTGAAGGCAGTTATTAAAGTAATGTTCTGATTCAGTTCTATTTTCAACAAATGCAGATAGTAGCTCGCCTTCTCACTTCTTCGGTCTCCATCATGTATTCTAGATGATCTTCTCCTATCTGTGGATTTGGCATTGGATCGACCCATACTCTCAAATACACCACACATGTCATTCGCTTTGGGTATGGCTGAGGTTGTTTTGAGTCACCGAGGGGCTCATGATCAATAGAGAGGAGGTGGTGGCAAAAGCCACCTTCATTTTGACCTCTCATCGATTCTCCTCCCTCAAAGAGGAAGGCTATGGTACACATCAACATCTGTCGTGTTGCTTGATACCACTCAATGCCTATCCTGATGTTGTCCCAATGAAGGTTAGCACCTCCTTATTGGTCTCTCCCATTCAGAAGGGGAAGGCTATCTTGACCTCCGAGATAGTCTCCTCTACCTTTGGGGTAGGTTCTAGTTCCCGCTCCGCCCCGCTTACTCAGGACACAATGCCGCAATAAAAATTGAAAGGTTAAGAAGCACTATGAGTGCAAGGTGAGGTAGGTTGATGATGCCTCTCATGTAACTGAGGAGGGTTCCCCTCGTGAGGCCTCTTCACTCTTGAGTGGCAGTAGGTTTCAGCCCCTCTCAGCTTCGAATTGAGAGGAGGATTATAGGAGGATTGTTGCATTACCTCCACCACCAGCACAGTTTGAGACACCAGCTAGGGATAGGAGGAAGCCCTATGGCGATCTATGATTAGTTCTTTATCGGGTCGGCAGAGCCCACGGACGCTTGGAGTTTGGCTTCTTACATGACTTGAGGAGTTTGATCCCTGAGCTAGTCAAATTCAGAGAGAGAGAGAGAGAGAGAGAGAGAGAGAGCAATAGAGAGTCAAGCTGGGCAAGTGAGAGAGGAGGAGGTATGCTAGACAATCGATGACCTCCGCTTTGATAGATTTCTGACGGTCTTGTTATGGATCTGAACAACATAGTTTCATGTGCACCGCTCGATGTGAGGAGAGCCGGGAGGCGATGTCTTTACCATCACACTACTCCACTCATCATCCACCATCACCCATCTAGCTTACAACATCTACCACCCCCGCAAAGCTTCAAAAACCTCCATCTGAGGAAAGACCATCTCCTTTGGTGATCCGGCTACGGCCTAAGGATCCCACTCCATCTATTCCAGAGGTAAAGTCGCTCCCATTTGACCTTCACTTCAACTATGGTAAAGAGGGAGTGGTGACCCAAGAGCGTCATGGTCACACCACCTCCACAACAGTCATTGGGAGAGAGGAGAGGGGACACAAACATAGTCCCCATGGTAGTTGAGCAAGTTAGGGAGTGCACCCCACCAACATAAAGTATTTAATATATACAGTATGTAGAGCACAGTCTTGTGGTCAGTCGGCATTCAATTTACGTTCCAGTAGAACTAGGAAGGATAGATGATCGATCTTTAGATGATATCATAGAGACTACGAAGCAAATTTTGGCGTGATCACAAAAGGAGGGTAGAGTTAACTTTGATCCTGATGAAGATGACATGTTGAAAGACACAACCGAGGTCCACATGGTCAACACCCGAGGATCCTTACAGTGGGATCAGCATAGTTAGAAAGGTGTTGTGATCTAGGAAGGTGACACTTCTCACCCAAAGACCTCCTCCACCAGTCAAGAAGGATGATCAAATAGATGGAGAAGAGGGAAGAGGAGTTGATGGTAGTGGTCTTAGCATTACAGAACCGAGTCTCATAGCCTTTTCCTATGATACCCAACCGGCCATAATTGGTGCATACTTTAGATCATCCAAGGTGCACTCCCACAGATAATGATGCTGGTAGTTTGCATAGGAAGGTCATAGATAACACCTCCATTTATGAGAAGGACATCAAGCATATGGTGGAACAACAGGTGAAGGAGGAGTTGGTGCAAGCCAGGGGGAGCTTATTCATTCTAAAGGGTAGACCATACCCAGAGGAATTTAATGTAGTTCAATAGCCCAAGGGTTTTGTGCCACCATCCTTCAAGATTTTGATGGCGTGGGAACCCAGACACATTGGACATTTTAGAGTTGGTTGATGAAATGTCGATGACAACGATGCACTCCTATTTAGACTTTTTGTCAGCAGCTTAGCAGGGATTGCATTTAATTGGTATGTCAAATTATCCAACAGTTCGGTGAAGACTTTTGCTGAGTTGGAGTATCTTTTCATCCTTAGGTAATGCAACCTGAGCATGAAATACAAACCACAGCTATCCGAACAACACGCCATTGAGATTCTTCTCAAAAATATCAATGGCCTGGTTGCCTTTATACTTAAAGGCTTTACCATCAAAATATTCGAGAAGCTAATCAACAAGGCAGCCTAGATAGAGGATGCCAAACAATTACCTTTCGACCAATCATCTAGGCCCAAGATAGAAAAGTGTTTGAAAAGGGGAGTTATGTTAGTGGACGAGGAAGCAACCAAGTGAGTTCAAGATGAGAGACCACGAGCTCAGACCTTCTTGCCACCTTATCTTCCACCACCTCATCATACCATCACCTACCACACCACAACTGCCGCCACCCATAATAGCTTACCCAACAGTGGAATTCATATCCATTGCCAAGCAATTAATTTTCATCTACTCTTGTCGATAGATTGAACAAGCCATACTTATTCAAGAGGGAGGTAGTTAGAAAAATCTTCAAGAATCTCTTGAAAAAACCTAACTTTTAATTACCAGAGCTTAAGAGGTCAGAAAAAGTAGGCAAGAGCAATGATCCTAGCAGTTGTCCCTACCACTGCATGTTAGGCCATGTCTTGGAGGATTGCATCACTTTTAAGATCTGGCTTGAGCACAGCTACAACTCGGAAGCCATAGTTATCCTTAAGGAATACCTCCTATAACAACCATCCAATTTTGTTAGAGTAATCCTTGGGGATACTTGCGATCCTCTTAAGACCAAAGAAGGTTGTGATATCTCCTTATCCTATATCTCTAAAAGGATCATTATTAAGATCAAAACTTTCCTGGTGCTGAAGCAACAAACCTCCAATACCAAGGAAGGTTTGCTAGTTATAAAGGATAATTCGGGGAGGGTGACAGTCCAGCAGCAGCTTAACACACTTGTTTGAGATATTCCAGTAGCGCAATCACCGTCTGAGTCTAACACTCCACTATTGCAGCTACTTCTTATTATGCTAGCTCCTCTTTTACTGGTAGGAGTATTGCATAAGTGGATAAAGATGTCAAATTCCTTACTCCACTAACTTTACTTGATTTCTATCATGTACCTCTACCTATAAAGAAATCAATGAAAAAAGAAGATTCTACTTATATCTTGCATACTTCTGATGCTTCTAATTTTATTTTTGTTGAAAGCTCTCAGAGTCTAAATAATAATAGCTCTAGTAATTATGATCCTTTCTTTTCTCGATTCGAGTTCACTTTCCTTCTAAATCAATTGGGTTCACCTCTTGAGATTGACTTGGAGTCATCAACAAGATCTCAGAAGTGTAGGTATGATGAGTAGGTAGAACTTTCCACAAACTCATCATTCTAAGAAGTCAACAAACTACAAAAAGTTCTACTCCTAGCACCTGATAATGGTAAAAGGTCATTGGTTCTCAGATAGCCTCTCGGGGATGCTCACCAATGGATATGCTTGTGGAGGACCAGAGTTGATTACAATGTTCTTCACTCATCTTAGAATGTTAAGCTAAGTTAAGCATATATGATGCCCTTGTCTCCAAGAGATAAGGGAATCTCTAATCAAGGCTTTACTTGATCTTAAGATATGCTTTGACGCTATTAGAGAGAAGACACACTACTCAAGGACACCTTACGTTCAATGATGAAGACCACTTACAAGATGATACAACCGCCCTCTTTACATTACAATGGATGTTGGTCATAGCTATCTAGTGTTCTGCTAACCCAAGTGTATCAACATTATAAGTCGAAACCCTTGCCTACTTGAGGATCGACATCTCCAAACTCAAAAGAAAGGATGATGTTGAGAGGATTCAATGAATAAGGAGAGAGGCCCAGCTCTATATGCCTTGGAGATAGATGATTGGGATCAAGCTAAGTTTCACATTATAGACTCAGATACATCTTTCAATGCTTTGCTTGGGAGACTATAGATACATGAGAGCAACATGGTTCCATCCTCTTTATATTAGTGTATGAAATTTGTGAGAGGTTGGATCATCTACTGTGTTAAAGTAGATCTCAAGTAATTTACAGTTCATGAGGTCGGCATATATGAGGATGCGACTTACTACCTCCCTCAAAATCAACATATTTATTCTTGCGAACTTGGACAAAATTTAAAAATAAAAGAAAAAGAAAAAGAAAAAGAAAAGGAAAAAGAAAGAGAAAAAGAAAATAAAAGGGAGCGAGAAATAGACTTGGAGGAGGAAGTGGAGCTTGACATTAGGCTCCACCCACAGTTTGTTACTCCATTCGAACATATGGGTAGGATGACCCGACATCCACTAGAGAGAAGAGGCCAGAGGGGCTAGGGGTGGAAAACCTCTTATTGGCCACCAATAGAGAGATATGTCCTAAGTGAGCACCTATTATCCATATAGACTTAGAATCTAGTTCAAATGGTGAGTCTTATATGGTTAGCACACCAGTTAGCTCTTCTTAGCAGCATATTCCCTTGGAGGTGACATTTGAGCCAGATAGAGATGAAGATCGGGATCTATAGTAAAGCATAAGTGTATCCAAATTTATATGTGAAATAGCAGGCATTGGAACCTTAGCTCTAACCCACTTTCCCAAAAGTTGAGGGTTTGGTAGTTAAGAAGCCTCCAAGTCATCCATGTGAAGACTCGAGGTTCTTGGAGCATCATCCTCAAGTTAAAAGTTGATGTAGAACTTGAGGATTATTATAAAGATTTAATTGAATTACCTTTGATTGATAATTGTGTTCATAATTTAAGCTAATCCACATTCAAACGTCTATTTCAAAAGAATATGGAAGAATAAATGCAAAAGCTCTCAATCAAGATTGGGATTAGGATTCGGTATAGTGGGTCCAGCTGATGCTGACATTTACTGCTCAGTTATCACCAATCATTTAGAATCTAATAAGTTTTTTCAAATCACATTAACAAATATGAGGAGGTGTGCTTAGAAACTTTAGATTTTCTAGATGATTTTGAAGTCAAAGATGCACCACCAGAGTTCGAAGAAGAGATCATGTCAAGCATCGATGAGCTCAAAGAGATCAACTTAGGGACTAAAGACAATCCACGTCTAACATACATCACTTCCTTGTTGAATGAAACTGAAACCAATGACTTAGTTAGACTATTGATTGAGTTTGAGGATTACTTTGCATAGAGTGATGAATAGATGTCTGATTTATCTCTTGACATAGTAGTCCACAAACTAGCAATAAAGCCTAGTGCTAACCCTATCAAAGCTCTGATATATAAACAAACAATTTTGAAGTCAAGAAATTGATCGATGTTGGTTTCATCCGGGAAGAAAATTATCCTACTTTGTTGGCCAGTATCATCTTAGTTGAGAAGAAGAATGTCCAAATTCACATATGCATCGATTTTAGGGATCTAAATAAGGCATGTCCAAAAGATGAATTTTCACCACCGATACCAAAATTGATGATAGACATTACCTGATCTCATGTAGTCAACACTGCTTTTAGAACCCCGATCAGAATATATAATTATAAGGTCATGCCTTTCGGCCTTAAAAATGCCGATCTACATACCAGCGGGCTATGACTCAAATCTTTGACGAACTCATTCATCATCAAGTTGAGTGCTATGTCGATGATCTCATAGTCAAAAGTAAAGAAAAGGAAGACAATATCTTTGACTTGAGAGTAGTTTTCGAATGATTAAGACAATTTAACCTCAAAATGAACCCCCTGAAGTGTACATTCGGAGTAACTTCAGGAAAATTCCTTGAGTTTGTTGTCTAACACCGCAGAATCAAAATCAATCCAGAGAAGATTAAGGTGATACTAGAAATGCCACCCCCTAAAATTTTAACTCAACTCATATCATTTCAAGGGCAGTTGGCATATCTAAGATGTTTTATATCCAACCAATCAAGAAAATGCCAACAATTCTTAGTGCTTGTCGAAAAGGATGTCATGTTCAATTGGGATGATAAGTGTCAGCATGCCTTTGAAGACATCAAGCATTACCTAATGATGTCGCCAATTCTAGCAGCCTCTATCCTGGGCAAGCTGCTCATATTATACACTGCTACATTAGATGACTCCATTGGCACTTTGTTAGCTCAAGCTAATGACGAAGGAAAAGAAAATATGCTCTACTACCTCATCCATCGTCTAATCCCTGTTGAAGTAAACTATCCACCCATTTTGAAGCATTGCCTAGCTTTAATATTTACATCCCAAAAACTACGACACTACATTTTTTCTCATAGGTGAACTTGATCTCTAGGATCAATCCACTATAATATCTCATGACACGGCTGATATTATCCAGATGGTTGGGATGTTGGTCCATGATTTTATCGTAGTTTGACAATACTTTCATACCCCTCCGTGCGGTGAAAGGACAAGCACTCACAAATTTCTTAATAGCACACCCACTACCCACTGACTCTCTGCTTAGTGTTGACCTCCCCGATGAACAAATCATGAACTTAGGGGACACTAGCATTCACCGCTGGGAGATATACTTTGATGGTGTGGCTTCCTCTCAAAGAGGAGAAGAACCACAATCTACTCTTCTAGGAAAGGCATGGGTAGTAGTTATTCTCCTAACTCCAGATCACGATGTGATGATATTCTTGTACCACCTGTCCAATTCTTGCACCAACAATGAAGCTGTATAAAAGGATTTGATTGCCGGTCTAGAGTTAGCCGTTACTCTAAGCATCCAGAGCATCAATATCTATGTGGATTCTCAATTAGTCATCAATCAAATCACTAGGTCCTATAAAGTTCTAAAGCCCAAGCTCCTCCACTACCATAAGTACACTATGGAGTTGTTGGCCCAAATCCTAGAGGTTACCATTTATAAGATTCCTCGAGGAGAAAATGTCGTAGAAGTTGCTCTAGCCAAACTTGCCAAGGAGTTGACATGTCTGGAAGATGAGTCCATATCAATAGAGGTCTAAAATAGACAATTCTTATCCTTTATTGATAGATAACATATCAAAAAGTACTCTCTTGAAGGGGAGGTTGTCATTGCCAAAAAGGATGTTGAGTTAGACTGGAGGCAACCATTCATTGATTACCTAACTAAAAGCAAATAACTTCACGAGAAGTCACTAGCCCATGATGATGAAGTAGAGTACTTTCCTATGCTCTCGGATGGCACCTGAAGCTCGATCATATGTGGTTATATGTTAGACAAACAAAGACCTCATGACCGAGGTGCACTGACTATGCAGCTCATCAATCCCAAGATGAAAGCCAAGATCAAAAAACTAGGATACTACTGGACGCCGATGATCACATATTGCATGGACGTAGCTAGGAGATGCCACTAGTGTCAGGTACATGGAGTGGTCCTACATCAACCACCCAATATGCTACATCCTACATCAGTCTCGTGGCCATTCGAGTGTTGGGCTACTGACATAGTGGGTTTGATTGATCCTCCTTTTTCCAAAGGTCATTGGTTCATCCTAGCTACTACCGACTACTTCTCCAAGTGGACAGAGGCAATTTCGCTCGGAGAGGTCATAGATTTGGGGTGCCTCGTGAATTATTTTCGATAATGGTACTGCATTCAAGAGCACCAAAATCAATAACTTTGCCCGAAGACACAACATAGATTGGAGATACTTTAGTTTCTACTACCCAAGGGAAAATGTCTTAGCAGAAGCCTTCAATAAAACTCTCATCCAAATACTCAAGAAGACACTTGATGACAATAAGTGATAGTAGCATGAGCAGTTAGTTGAAGCTTTGTGGGCTTGTGACATCATATACAAAACTCTGACTCAGTATACTCCCTTTTCCTTAGTGTATGGGTCTGAAGTGGTTTTACCATTAAAAGTCCAACTCCCATCATTAAGGATAACTGTGGGTAGCAAGTTCACAATGGAGCAAGTTGTGGTTAGAAGAGCTCGAAGGTTTGGAGGAGAGACACCTATGGGATTGCCAAAATCTTGAGTTGTATAAAGCCAAAATGATTCAAGCTCACAATAAGTTGGTACGTCTTAGAGCTTTTCAAGTAGGAGAGCTTGTTTTAATTCTAAGGAGACCAATTATTGCCCGTTGCAAGATGGGATGCAAGTTTGAACCCACTTAGGAAGACCCTTTTTTCATAGAGAAGGCTAACCAAGAAAGATCTTATCAGCTTATTAATCATAAGAAAGAGCGCCCAATCCTTTTGATCAATGGGCTATACTTAAGGAAATATTATCGTTAAATCCATGTTTGAAAATCTTTATCATCAATGAAAATTCTATTTCAAATTCAATCTTTTCCATGTTGAAAGCATTATTGTTTGCAAATCTGCCACGATGTGTTTATGGTAGGTGTAAAGAACTCGAGCGGTGTCCTATCCTTCATCAACACAACACAAACAAAAATTGCACACAAACACATATCTTTTGTTTCGAGCTACTTTGAGTTAGGACAACGCCCCCAGTGGAACTCACTCAGTAGTTGCTCTAGGTCGAGCTCACATGCTACCCTGCTAGTGCATCACTCCAGTGGTCTTCTTGCATTGGAGGATCTAAGTCTTGTTGAGCTCATTTTTAGGATGAGCTCTCAACCCCTCCATCGTAGACATGGGACTTCTCTTAGACTTTAAGAGTTCCTTAGTCTTAAGACACATCTAGTGATTAGGTGGACACTCAACCTAACCCTAGAGGCTTAGAAGAGTTAGCCATAGGAATAGGTTATGCCTTGGGGTGTTAAGAAGATTTGCCTACCCTATAGCCAACCAAATCCTCACTTCCTTCTTCCAAGTCAAAACTCCAAACTCATATCAACTCCAACTCTAAATTAAACCTTAATTAAATTCAATAAATTTTCTCAAATTATGAATCAATTCCAAATAATTGAAACCTATGATTGAAGCCCATGATTGAAATTCCAAACTCCAAAATATTTCCTAAGTCACTTTGATTCTATCTCATGGACTTAACTCAAATCAAATCTAAATCAATTCAAGAAATTTTCTCAAAACCCATTTATATTCCCATTTATATTCACATATATAAATGAAATATAAATTCAAATCAACAAAACCAGATTTAAAATTTAAATCCAAATCAAAAATCTTTTTTAAGTCACTTGGATTCTATCTTATGGATTTAGCTCAAAATCTAAATCATCAAATTCAAGGAATTTTCATAACCATTTATATTCTCATTTATATTCACAAATATAAATGAAATATAAATTAAAAAATCCAAAATCAATTCAAACTCAAACTCAAACCAACCAAAATCAAACCTAAGCCTTTCAAGTCAAAATCTTGAACTTAGCCAAATCAATTTCAAATCAAGCCAAACTCTTGATTTTTCTTCATGATTCAATCAATCCTTCAATCATCAATCCAAATATAAATACAAACTTCAATCATCAAACTAAAACTCAATTCAAGAATCAAACTCAAGTCAAACTCATGTTCACCCTATGAACTAAAAATTGCAAATGAATCAAAACCCATTTGACTTCAAATCACTTGCAAATAAATTTATATTTCAATCATAAGTCTATATATGAGTTTAATCAAATTTAAATCAAGCTTTGAACAATCCATTTGACTCACTTAGACTCACTTTACCCAAAGTGACCTAAAGTACCCTTATGAGCCAAATTCTAATCCTAACCAAATTGGATTGAACTAAGCTCAACCTAAGCCTCACATGAGCAACAATCATGAGATGACCACCAAATTAGGTCAAACCAAGTCAAACTTAAGGGTTGACCAAGTCAACACTTAGCCAAAAATAAAATCTAAACTAGCCAAAATCTACTATAGGCCAAATTGATTGAAACCATTGATCAAAACTCTTTCATGATCAATGTTTAAACTTGACCAAGTCATCATTTGAGCCTAACCTAGCCTAATACTTGACCCAAGTTGACCCAACTTGACCTAAAAGTTAAAATGTGTCAAAACTTGATCTAAGCCAAATTGATTGAAACTAATGGGTCAAGTTTATTCCAAAATGATTGTTGAACTTGACTAAAGCCTCAATTGGCCAACTAGACTTAACCTAGCCTAATTGACCTTGAACCTAACTTGACTTAATGGGTCAAATTGAGCCAAATCCAAATATATTCAAAATTGATTGGAAACTAAGATACCAATCCATTTCAAATGACCAACCAAACATAAACTAGCCCATGACCTAACATAAATAGTTCAAATGGGTCAAATTGGTCAACTTGACTTATTTGACCTAAATAAAATCAAATGAACCAAAACTAAATATAAATCAAATTGAACCAAACCAATGATGCCAAAACATTTCAAATGGCCATGTGAATTTGAATAAATCCTTTGTTTGACTGAATTTGACCAATTGGTCAACTTGACCCAAGTTGACCCATTTTGACCTAAATGGGTCAACATGTGCCAAATCATATCAAACCAACTCCAAATTTGAAACTTGGTGTTGATCTCAATTAGAATGAGCTCAACCCTCTCATACAGGACTTCTCTTCAATAAGAGTTCCTTAGTCTTAAGACACATCTGATTAGTGGACACCAACCTTCTGAGACTTAAAAGAGTTTATGGAATAGGTCATGCCTTAGGGGTGTTAGGAAAATTTTTCCACCATATAGCTTGAACCACATTCCTCACTTCCTTCCTTCAAGTCAAACTCCAAATCAAATCAACATCAAACTTAAATCAATTCCATATGATTGAAATTCATGATTGAAATCCATGATTGAAACCCATGATTGAAATTCTAAGTTTCCGCTCTTAAGGATTTAGCCTAAATCATGTTCAAATCACTTCAAATCCTTGAAATTTTCTCATAACCCATTTATATTCTCATTTATATTCACATATATAAATGAAATATAAATTCAAACTACCAAAACCAATTCCAAAAATCAAACTCAAACCCATTCAAAATTCAATCTAAGCCTTTCAAGTCAAATTCTTGAACTTAGCCAAATTAATTTCAAATCAAGCCAAACCCTTGATTTTTTTTCATGATTCAATCAATCCTTCAATCATGAATTCAAATATAAATACAAATTTCAATCACCAAATCAAAACTAAATTCAAAAATCAAACCCCAAATCCATTGATATTCTTCCTTTGAATATGAAATTGTCAAATGAATCAAAACCCATTTTACTTCAAACCACTTGCAAATAGATTTGTATTTCAATGATAAGTCCATATACAAGTTCAATCAAACTCAAATAAAGTTTTGACCAAGCCATTTGACCCACTTAGGCTTACTTGACCCAAAGTGACCTAAAGTACCCTTATGAGCCAAATTATAATCCTAACCAAATTGGGTTGAACTAAGCCCATCTATGCCTCTCATCATGATAAACAATCATCATGAGATGATCAATCACTCAGATTGGGTCAAACCAAGTCAAACCTAAGGGTTGACTAAGTCAACACTTAGCCAAAATGAAACCTAACATAGCCAAAATCCACCATATGCCAAATTGATTGAAACCATTGATAAAAACTCATTCATGATCAATATTTGAACTTGACCAAGTCAACATTTGAGCCTAACTTAGCCCAATTGGCCGCTTGACCCAAGTTGACCAAATTTGACCTAAAAATTTAAAATTTGTCAAAACTTGATCTAAGACAAATTAATTGAAACCGATGGGTCAAGTTCATTTCAAATCACTTGTTGAACTTAACCAAAGCCTCACCCAACCAACCTAACCCAGCAATTAACCTTGAACCCAACTTGACCTAAAGGGTCAAATTGAGCCAAATTCAAACTTAACCAAAATTGATTGGAAACAAAGATACCAATCCCTTTCATATGACCAACCAAACCTAAACCTACCCATGACCTAGCTCAAATAGGTCAAATGGGTCAAATTGGTCAACTTGACCCATTTGACCTAAATGAAATCAAATGAACCAAATTCAAACCTAAGCCAAATTGAATCAAACCAAAGCCACCAAAACATTTCAAATGGTCATATGAACTTGACCCAACCCTTGGTTTGACCCAATTTGACCATTTGGTCAACTTGACCCAAGTTGACCCATTTTGACCTAAATGGGTCAACATGAGCCAAATCACATCAAACCAACTCCAAATTCAATGAAACTTGACCAAACCTATTTTTTCATCATATCAAACATACCCAAACTAAAATCAAGGTTAAATGACCATTTTACCCCTAGGCCATAGGGTAAATTTTTGCCAAATCCACTTGGAATTTGGTCAAATCCTCTCCATAACCACTTGACACCCTCTTAGTGGATCAAGTGAACACTAGAGAGCATGGTGCATGCAACCCAATGGGTTGGGGTCAGCCCAACCTAGCCCAATGGCCAAACCGATCACATACCTTGAAATGGAGCACATGGAATCCTCCTTCCACTCAATTAAAGCACATGGCCACCTCACCCACTTCTTCCATGGCCAAAATTGAATTCAAGACATCCTAAATGGCCCAACAAACTCATGGCATAAGCTCAATTGGATCAAAACATGGAGGCTCAATCGCCTGATCCTTCACAAGTGGGGAGATACTCCCCCAATTCAACCTAATCTGCTAATTCAATTGAAGCAAGGAACTAGGAGTAAATCAGCTACTCTTCCCAAGCTTCTTAGAGAAATTCCCACTTCTTTTCTGAAACAGGGAGCTCCACTCAAAATCAATACTCCACACTCAACAAATAATTCTTGCAAGCTCCATGGGGATCGAGCTTTCCCAAGCTCTTTCCAAGCTCCAAAGGCAAGAGGGTGCTAGTTGATCAAAAGCCTCAAGAGTTCAAGGTGGAGTTGGCCAAAAACAACCACCCAATCTCAGACCTCAAACTCAACAAAGCTTGGCTCCACTTAAGCTTCTCCAAATAAAGTGTGATCACCTACGGTAAGGTAAACCATTTTTAGCTTAATCTTGCCATATGTGGAGCTTTGAAAAGATTTCATTGCATGATGAGCCATTGGATATGATCTCCATTGTATAATGGTGTGGGATAAATTTTAGTCAATCCTCGAACTTAGATCTTGAGAAAAATGGATGGTCTCCATTCTCCCATTAGGATGAATCTGGACATCCATCCATGTGTTTTGGATGAACGATCAGGATTAAAATATTTATGATTTATCCTTTGATCCCCCTTTAATCTCAGCTTGATCCTTGATCGACGGCGAGTAGCATGTGACATGGCGTTACGATATGATAATTTAAAGACCCAATCCCATCATGCCACATGGAAAGCGCATGTTGCGTCAGCGGTCCATGTGGCGCTAACAAGATTAAATACTTAATTGGGCTATTTAAATGTTCTAATTAATCATGAAAACTTCTAAAATTCATATCTAAGTCTAAAAAAATTAAAAATAATATGAAATAAATTGGATTGGATTGATAACTGAATATAGAATATTCTAAAATTAATTTCAATGGATTTTGAATAGTATTTTTTTTTGAATTTAGGTTTTATTGAATGTTATTTTTTACCTCTAATTACTCCAATTAATCCCAAACTTCTTGTGCTTAGTGGGATGACTCACCTCCCTAATTTTCTTGGGATTTATTGGTGGCTTAATTGGAATTACTAATTCATTCCTAATCACTCCCTTAATGTAATTAATCTTAATTAAGGGTATAATTAGTGGTTTAACTATTAAGTCAATTAAGTTTTGATTAAGTGAAGAAGTTTAGGAATAATTTTGGGATACTTTCCTTAAGATATTCCTTAAACCCCTTTTCCTTAATCATCCTTAATTGGTTAATTCATTAATTACCCCTTAATTAATTTCATAAAATTCTAAAACTTTCTAGAACTTAATTAATCTATCTTGGGTAGATGCTTAGGTGTTCAAGAGCCTAAGTACAATTAAGAAAATCAAAATCCAACTCACATGTGTGAGGGTTATGAAAGTACTTAATTAAACCCCTTAGTTTAATTAATCATTAATCATGAGCCAAATGCATTAGGTCATTCTTTTTAAATTCCTTGTGTGGTTTTATGTCATCTCATTGGCTCATAATTATTTGATTAACTATGCTAAGGTGTATAGGTAAGGGTAATTAACATGTAATTCATACCTTAACCTAAAACATAAAAAATCATCTAATCACCTAAAATTAAACTAAAATAACCAACATATGGGAATGGGTTAGGAATAGCAAACTCAACTCACATTCTCAAATTAAATCAAATTCAAACAAAATCAAACCTTCTTTAAAAAATGATTTGCTTTAATCTCTTATTTCATAAGATTGTCTTTAGGAATTAATTAGGGTGAATGAATTTACATTGCTTTCATCACTTTATTTTTTTTCTAGCTTGCTAAATATGTATGTCATATGAATTTCATGCATTCATGCTTTTCAAAAATCAAATTAAAATGAAATATTTTTTCTTTATGTCAAATTGCATGTTTTGGCTAAAGTAAAAAAAATATGAATGGCTATTATCACTATTAAATTCAAATTATTTTCAAAATATATGAATTAATTCAAAACTAAAGTGTGCTACTTATATTTTATTTATAAGTTTGCATGTAATATAAAATGTGTCTTATGTTTTCTTCCTTTCTTTTCTCTTAACATGGATTTGAATAAGATTTGCAAAGTGTATAGTTCATTTTAAAGAACATAACACTTGCTAAATCTACTATATCCATTCCATGTTATAACTTAAGAAGGATGTTCATATTCACACATAAATTGCATAACAAATCAAACAATTAAGTATAAACTTTTGCATCTTTTTTTTCCATTCATTTCTTTTTATACATATGTATTTAAGAAAAGTGGTATATTAGTTTGGACAACCTAGGTTGTGAGGCTTTAAGTAGCCCTAAGTAGGTCTTGTACCTTACACCCTGTGCTAACAATATCTTTACTCACTTATACTTTCATACATTCATGTGTGCATGTGAAAATGGATAAGAAACTCCCACTTAATGAAAATCATGCATCATAAAGCATTCAAATTTTCTTAAGTAACAATTATTAGCATTCATCATAAAGTGTGCTAAACATTTCCATTTGATGTATAGATATGCTTAGGATTCATCCATATGCATGTTATACATGTTGGGAAAGAAATGAAGTGATGTGTGTTTTGTGATATTAATTCACTTTACTTAATCTTAAAATGCCTTTCTTTTGAATAGGTTTGTTTAGAGTTGATATAAACTTAGGATTAATTAAAACACATAATAAAATATTCACTAAACAATACTAAAATATGAATATACTTTAGAAATTACTTAAGGTAGGGAAGGAAAGAAGTTTTCTTCTCTTTCCTCTCTTTCAACCTAATTAATTGTGATTCATTCAAACCTAAAACACAAAATAAAATCAACCAAAATAACTAAATAACTTAAATGAAACCACTTCTAAGTTGAACATCTTCACACTTAGAAAATCTAACTTAAGCCATAGCTAAGCATACCACAAACCTTAAAAGCACACACATTAGACAAGTCACCACTTCTAGCTTTAGGTTAGGTGTGCATGGTTTGATGTTTGCTTTTGTTTTATGATATTTATTTTAGTAGATGTTAGGGTGTATATGCATAGATGAATGGTAGGATGATCTTAGTCTAACCATTATCTTCTGTAGAGATTGTGCTTAAGGGGTGATGTAATAAATAAAAATATAAATGCTTTTTTTGTGCGGTGCTTATACCCATAATCTAATAGGCCAGGTGGACTTCCATGTGTGGGTGCTAAGTCCAATATATATACTTGATTTGTATAGTTTGTTTAGCTAATCTCTGTCTTGCAGGTGTTAGTTAGATTTACTTTTTCCTTTTCATGTAATTTTGCAATTAAAATTTTGGAATGATTGTTATGGGGATTAGGATGAGCATTGGTCATAAGATCTCATCTTATGTACCATGTGAAGCCTTTGGAGCATCCACATTCCAACCATCCAAAAGAAGGAACCAAAGAAGAAAGAAGAAAAGAAGAATGAAGAAATGAAGAATGAAGACCCCATAACATGAATTTCCTTACTTGATTGTAAATTAAATCATTTGTAATCTGAGTTATATAAGGGTAGAGCTAGGCTACCCAATTTGTTTTTGGGTTTATGCGGTGGTGCCCGACCACAAATGATCTCTTATTCTTTTGAGTTAGCTTTATAAATTGATTGATGATTTATTTAGCTTGTGCATCAAGATGGTATCCTTTTCCTAGTTTCTTCATTGCTTGATGTATGGCTAGGATGATGATTAGGTTCTTAGAAAAAAATAAATCTTTGACCAGATTAATCAACTCAAAAGTAAAAAATAAATAACTCATAACCTCACTTAAAGCCTAAGTTAAAAATCAAGATAAAAGAATTAGAAATCCCTTAACTGGATAAGTATTTCTTTTATAATATGATGCATAAAAGTATCTTGTTTCACTCTTGATTGGGGAGCTTCCACCTTTGCCAGAGAAATTTGGCTTGACCTTTGGGAGCCATGGTGGAAACACACCTCCTCCCTTCTCGTTGATTTTGGCCAATAACCTTACTTCTCATGCATTAGGCATATGAATCCTATAAGCCAGTCAAATGATTGTCCAAAAAATAAAATAAAATGTATATGCATTAGATTTAGTCATTTTTTATGTCCTTACATGATCTAGTCTCTTAGGGAGTGAGTTTAAGGACTTAGTCTCTTTCTAAATAAATAACAACCTAGCTATCTTGCATAAAACATATGACTTGCCTACATGAATTTAAAATCATAGGGAGTTAGTTGGTGGTAGGGTTGTAAGTCCAACATTGGTGATTTATCTCTCTTTATGAGTAAACAAATACCCATTTTCCTTAGATTTAGGTTATGCTTTTGGCCCTCAAAGCTCCCAGATTTAGGTTAGGTTACTTCTCCCTTTGTGGGCATAAGTATAAATCCTCACCTCTTAGGCATTTCCATAATGTTGTGTTGTAGAATCGTAAGCTCTAAATTTCTAATAAAAAATTAAACTCAAATAAATTGAATCAATTTCAAAAATGTAAAGCCCAACCATAAGATAGTTTGAAATGCTTGCTAGGTTTCCTAACATATTGAGCATCTCCTACTTATCTTCATTTGGCTTAGATAATAACTCCCTCTCTTTGATCAATCTCATTTGATCTTCTAAAATAAACAATTTGATAGTCTACCTTCAAATCTTTGGAGACAATGATCATTTACCTTAATCGAGTATTCTAAGGAATCCTTCCTTAGGATGTAATTAACTATGAGAGCTTGCCTATAGGGAACTTAACGAACTTTAAAATAAACCCTACTTTACTTTTCATGTAAAGTAGGGAAGAATCTAGTACACATTTGATAGTCCTTAGGAGTCCTTATTGTGATTAGGTCCATTGTGGGGTGGTGACTTCTATCTTTTGAGATAGTACATCTCTTCTCAATGTCATACCCGATCACCTTAATAAGAACATCTGCGAATCTACGTGGTGTCCAAATGCATAGAAAAAGAAAGTATATTTCTATCTTCATTTTATTTCGTATAGAGTGAAGATGGAAGTATACATTCTTTAGAGAAAAATTTTCACCACAAGATAGATTTTCTTGGCTCATAAGATTCTCTCTCCATCTTTGTATATATCTATTTTCATTTCTCTCTCATAGATTTTGTATATAATATGATGATATGGTTCTTCTCTCCATCTTTGGTAAATGATCGTTGTCTCCAAGTATCAATAGTGGATTTATACTTTTGTGTGAATCCAAAACTATATTTCTTTTTGTAGCCACTTAGTTTATTTCATCCTTAAGTTAAGCTAGCCAACATCTTTAGATTTTAGGACCTCACCCCATGTTAGTCTTAAAACCCCCTTTGGGTGAAAATAAAAATCTAATAAAAGAAAATGATTAAAGAATTCCTCCTTACCATTTCTATGGTAAGGAAAAGTTCATTCTAAAAATAAAAATAAAATAAATCTTTCATAAAAGTCTTGCTTTTTAAAAGCACTTTTTCAAAATACACTCAATAAAATATTTCCACTACATCTAACAATTTTTCATAATTGTTACATGTAGAAACATTTCAAAAATAAAATCAACACTCACATTTTCTAAAAGCACAAATGAACTTCTTCACTCAATTCATTTTGATGAAGACTTCATTTTCAAAAATAAAATTCCAACAATCATGTTTTCAAAAGCATAAAATTTGAAGATGGGCCTTTCCATTCAATACATCCAAATGTGTTGGATGGATGTTACATCTTCAAGCAAAATCACAACTTTGAAATTCCACTCAACACATTCACATGTGTTAGTTGAATTTTCACCTTTTCAAAAAGCATATATGAAACCTCTCTATTTAATATAACCACATTTATTGAATGGAGGTTTCATTTCCAATCAAAATCAAAAAATAAACTTTCAAAAGCATATATGAAACCTCTCCATTTAATATACCCACATTTATTGAATGGAGGTTTCATTTTCAATCAAAATTAAAAAAAATAAACTTTCAAAAAGAACATATGAACTTCTTCATTCAATATACCCAAATTTATTGAATCAAGATTTCATTTCTAAATAAAATGACATTATTTTGAAATACCACCTAACATATTCCATATATGATTAGGTTGAAATTTCCTCTTAAAAAAAGCAATAATCACACGTGAAAATACATCTTTGAGAATGAAACATAATTGATTTCCATCTTACATACCCAAATTTGTTAAGTAGAAATCTCTCTTTTAGAAATCAACAAAAACACAAAATTTCAAAACACATTGGAACTTCATTCTAACATACCACATTTGCTAAAGTGAAGTCTCCATTTTCAAAAAAAAAAAAAATCAAAACACAAAAATTTTGAACACATTTTGGAATTTCATTTAGCATACTCAAATTTGCTAAGTGAAATCTCCATTTCATAAAATTTCAAACCACATTGGAACTTCATTTTAGCATACCACATTTGCTAAAGTGAAGTCTCCATTTTCAAAACAAAATCCAAAACAAAAGAAACACTTTTGGAACTTTCATTTAGCATACCATATTTGCTAAAGTGAAGTCTCCATTTTAAAAAACAAAAACACAAAATTTAAAACACATTTTGGAATTTCATTTAGCATACCCAAATTTGCTAAGTGAAATCTCCATCTCAAAATTCAAACACATTGGAACTTTTTAGCATACAACATTTGCTAAAGTGAAGTCTCCAAAAAAAATCAAAATAAAAGAAACACTTTGAAATTCATTCTTTAGCATACCATATTTGCTAAGTGAAGTATCTATTTTCAAAACAAAATCAAAAACACAAAAATTTTGAAACACATTTTTGGAATTTCATTTAGCATACTCAAATTTGCTAAGTAAAATCTCCATTTCACAAAAAATTTAAAACACTTTTGGAACTTCATTCTAGCATACCATATTTGCTAAAGTGAAGTCTCCATTTTCAAAACAAAATCAAAACAAAAGAAACACATTAGATTTCCTTAGCATACCATTTGCAAAGATCCTATTTTCAAAATCAAATCTCAAAAATAAAGAATCACATTAGATTTTCTTCACATCAAATTGCTAGGATAATATTTCAAAATCAAAATCTCAAATAAAAGATTAATTCTAGCATACAAATTTGCTAAAATCTATTTTCAAAAAAAATTCAAAACAAAACACTTGATTTCTCATTTTAGCATACCCAAATTTGCTAAATGAGAATCCCATTTTCAAATCACAAATGATTCGCAAAATAAAGCAAACAAAGAAAAAAAAGAAATTATTTTCGAACACCCCACTTAGCATATCCAAATTTGTTAAGTAAGTAGATTCCAAAAATCTCAATTCAAAATAAAATGGACCCTTTACTTTAACATACCCAAATTTATTAAATAAAGGGTCCTCAAAATCAAAAATCAAAATTCAAATATGAACCTATGGAAGCATCTCTTCAAAAATATTTGAATTCATTTTCATACCCAAATTTGTTGAAAGTGGATTCATCAAAATTCCTCTTTCTAATCAAATCTCAAAATCAATTCTAAATCATTTGAGGACTTAACACTTTCAAGATGTTGAGTATGGGTTCAAATTCTAAATTCAAATTCAAAATCAAGCATAAAATCGATTCATGTTTATTTTCACATTGCGGCTGAGTTCAATCAATTTTTTTTACTCTTCAATTTGATTCAATGGCGCAAAGTATGTGTTCACTTTTCCCATGGGATGGATGGCCTAGATCTGAGCCATCGCTTCCTATTCACCCCCATCCACCTTGGATGAGGTTTTGAGGGTCCCCGAATTACATGTGAGGAGACCTCCTCACGATTAGTAGCATAGTGTGGCGGGAGCCTCATTGATTGACATGCCATCGATTTGAGATTCCCTAATGAAGAGGAAGGTAGTGGCGGTCCACACTATGTTAGTGCGGCCTGTGCCCATGGTTCCCCATCTTTGCCCTAGTTTGTGATAGCACCCACTCACTAGCACCCTCAAAGGGGAAGGCTCCCTTGATCCTAGGGATTATCTCCCCAGCTTTTGAGGTTGGGTCTATCTCTTACTCGCTCCCTACCGGACCCGGAGAAAACAAAATTGCATGATAAAGCGGTACCACACACGCATCACTGGGAGATGGAAGGTATCCACATAGTCATTGTTGAGAGTTGCCCATTGGTTCTCTGTGGTTATAGCAAACCATTCCATCCTCTCTTAGGTCCAGAGAGAGGATGCTAGGGATTTCACTTCACCGCTGAGTTTAGCCACAGTTGGAGTAGGAGGTCATATGCCTTGATTCATTTCTCGAGGTTGGTGGAATTCTGGACGAGTCAGGGCTCAATTTGATTTGAGATCTGTTATCCCCACCATGGGAAGCATATTAGGCAGAGGGGCGAGGAGGCCCATACCCTTCATATCACCCGGAGAGGCGAGGTTCAATGTGTCCGGCCTACTATTGATTTTCTTGATCGGTGCTACCATCGATCCTCTACAATATTACTTGGGACCACACATCGAGGAGCTCTATCCACAGAGAGTCGTGGTGCCTCCACCCACTCCACCATCCCACGTCCATGTTCTAGCATCTCCTTCACCAAAGGCCATGAAGGCCGCATCAGGAGAAGAGGACCCTTGGTGATCCGGCTATGAGATCCCATCTATCACACCACCTCTTGTGGAGGTCGAGCTCTCTTGCTCGACCTTACGCTTATAGTGGAAGAAGGAATGACGATCTTGAAGCATAATGGTCATCCCTTCACCACCACCACCACCGTAGTAGGACATATAGATCATTGCAACAGTTGTCGAGGGAGAAGGTGATAGCTCAGTTGCACCTATGATGATAAAGCCTCCTAGGAGTGTCACCCATATGATGATAGAGCATATTTCTTCTAGTATATAACCCTCACATGGTTAATTCTCCATTAATAGGGGGTGTCTCTCTATACATGATAGTGATCCCACCACCGGTCAGCCAAACTCATTTGTGCCAATTCAGATAGATCATTCTCTAGATGATATAGTGGCCCATTATTTCATGAATAAGGAAGAGATCTTAGGATATGACTGGTTTAATGAGGAGAAGATCATCTTTGATCCTAATAAAGATGGTTTATTGGGAGACTCAGTAGGGGTTAGCATGGTAGACACTAGGGGATCCCTCCTTAGAGAGCATCAGACTATGGAAGGTGTTGAGGACAAGAACACCTACTCACCAACACTCCTCCGATAAGAAAATGAAAAATAGATAGGATGGAGAACAAAGATTTGCTAGCTATCTTAGCACTTCATAACCAAGCAGTCCATCTACTATAGACCACCGAGTTGGTGCATGTCTTGGATCCAAAGACTTTACCTCAATAGAGCAAGGTAGCCACATGTATAGAAGGTAGTGGATAGTACCTCCATAGAAAAAGATATCAAAAGCATGGTAGCAAAGTAGGAAGCGTTGGCTCAAGCGAGGAGGATCATCGGTTCCAAAGGTAGACCCTACCTAGAGGAATTTGATGCAATCCAATATCTAAGGGTTTCATCTTCTTTTGGAGTTTTGATGATGGCAGAGGCACACATTGTGCATTTGAGCTAGTTGTTGCAACATTGGTGGTGACACTTTACTCTTTATCTCTCGGTAAAGTGGGTATAGCATTTGACTGGTACGTTAAACTTCCAATAGTTCAATGAAGACTTTTGCTGAGTTGGAGCAACTCTTTATCAAGAGATTTGCTCGAGCTTAACAAAGGGTCACTGTTGGCAATCTTATTGTGGCTCAACAAAATCTTGGTGAGTCCCTCATTGATTACATTCTCAGATGGCATAATTTGAGTATGAAATGTGAACCATAGCTATAAATAGCACATTAAGATTCTTAAGAATATCCATGGCCCACCTTCATGCTAAGGTTTCACCATCAAAACTTTTGAGAAATTAATCAACAAGGCTAGCTTACAAGGAGAAGCCAAAGCTTTCTTCTCAATCTACAAGAAAGCCAAAATAGAAGGTATATGAGAAGAAAACAAGGGCAGTGATAGAAGTGGATAAGGGGAAACAGTCAGCCAGAGAGCAGTTTGTGAGACCTTGTGCTCTACAGCCATCACTTCCACCTCCTCTACCACCATCGAGGTAGCAGACAGAGCCTCCATGGCACACCTCCTCCTCGACCACATCATCATTAGCGGGTACATACACCAGTGGTAGCTATGGTCCTACTCTTTTGGATAAACTTAACAAGCCTTATTCATTTAAGAGGGAAGATCTTTAAGAATCTCTTAAAGAAGCTGATTTTAGCTACAACTAGGAGACGAGGAAGTGGGCAAAAAATGATCTAACTTTTACCCACTGCTAGGTCATGTTTTGGAAGATTGCTTCACATTTAAGGATTGGCTTGAACATAGCTTCAAGACCGTGCTATAGTCATCAAGGAATACCTTGTGGAACAACCATCCATTAGGGTAATCCTTGGGGATACTTGCGATCCTTCCAAAACCAAAGAAGGTTGGGATATCTCCTTATCCAAAACCTCTAAGAAAATTATCTCAAAAATCAAGAAACTTTCTTTGTAGGTGCTTGAGCCAACTCAAACCTCCAACATCAAGGAAGGTTTGCAAGTTGCCAGAGCCAACTCAGGGAAAGGGGGAGTTCAACAACAACAGCAGCAATAACATGTGCCAGCTTGGGATAGTTTAGTAGCATAACCAACCGAGTCCTCAGTCCATTTTACTACTACATCGTGACTACCTCCCTTGACTAGCTCTTCTTCTTTTAGTAGACATCTTGTATTATGGATGAGGGCACCCCTCACCCTCTTACTTTACTTGATTTCTAATATGTGCCTCCTACAAAATCCAATAAATTAAAGAATAAACTTAGCTTGAATTATATCTGTGTCACTTTTAATGGGTTGTCTAAATTAACTCTTCTAGTCTAAATAATAACTATAATATTTCTGATCTTCCTCTTTCTGATTCAGAATTGGATTTTCTTATTATGAATGCTATAGGTTTTCCTCTTGAGATAGACTTAGAATCATCCGATTTTGAGGGTCCCATAGGAGAAGCTGTAGGTGAGCCTGACGTGTAGGTAGAATCTTCCATTACCCTATCATAAGAGATCACCGAAGTCAACCTCGTAAGTGGTTCTACCTCCTAGACCTCAAGATAGAGGAAATAAGTCATTGGGGAGGATCGAGAAGCCCCTCCACAGGATGTTACACCTTAGGATATGCTTATGGAGGATCAGCCCAAGGTGGACCACAATGTCCTCTCTCACCTAAGAAAGTTATCATCTAAGCTAAGAATATACGATGCCCTTGCCTTATCTAATGAGATGATGGAATCATTAATCAAGGCTCTCCTTGATCCTGATATATGCTTAGCTCAGCTAATCGCTATTGGAGAGGAGGCACATTATTCCAGAGAAGCACAAGGGATCACTTTTATAGATGAAGACCTTCTTCTAGGGGACATGGAGCACAACCGTCCCCTCTACATTACAATGACATGCAAATTGACTTACCGAGTTCTCATCGATCCAAGTGCATCGGTGAACATTATGAGTCTAAAGATTTACCTATTTGAGGATCGACATCTCCACACTAGGAGATGGATGATGTTGAGAGATTCAATGAACAAGGTGAGCGAGTTTTAGGTTCCATAGTTACCTTTGGAGATAGGTGACCGGAAGACCAAGAAGTTTTATATCATTGATTTGAATACTTCTTTCATCACTTTGCTTGGTAAGCCTTGGATACATTAGAATAAGATGATTTCATCCTCCCTCCATCGCATCAAGTTCAGAAGGATGGGATTGAGTATGTCAAAGGAGATGAAAAGCTATTTTCGCTAGAGGTTGAGATATATGAGGATGACCTACTATCTTCCTCAAAATACCCTTTCTCATGAACTTGGATAAATTCAAATTCAAAAGAAAAGAAATGAAGAAAATAAAAAAAGCAAAAGAAAAGAAAAGAAAATGAAGATCCAAGTGAACAAGAAAGGGAAATTGAAGAAGAAATAGAGATATCACATTTCACACTTCATTCCATCATAGTTGTGGATGACTACCTCCACCAGGCAGAGGCAGAAATAGAGGTAGTTTTAGAGGTAAAAGACCCTCTAGTTGGCCATTAGCCAACATGGATTATGTTCCAGTTCATAGGAGTACCCTTACTATTCACATAGACTTGGAATCCAGGTCAGAGGATGAGTCTAATATGATTAGCATACCGCAACCCTCTCGGGGTTTCATTGGAGGTGACACTTGAGCTGAACAACGATGAAGATCGGGCCTCCAAACAAAGCAAAGTATTCAAATCAAATGTATGCAAAACTATCAGACAGTAGTTTGGAACCTTAGCTCTAACCTCACTTTCATCTAAAAAAAGTTGAAGGTTTAGTAGTTAAGGAAGCCCCTAAGTTTTCCAGTGATATGAAGCCAAAGTGATTCTTTTTAGGATCATCCTCCTCAAGTCCTGAAGTTGATGTAGAACTTGAGGAGAGTTCATATAAAGAATTAATGGAATTACCTTTTGATTGGTACTCACCTTGTGTCCTTAATCTTGTAAAGAAGGGTTTGATTCCTTATTCATGGTCTAAGCACAGGTCAGAGTACTTCAAAAAGTTATGAAACAACATAGACAGGGATGCATGATCAAGATTAGGACTAGGATTCAGTATAGTGGGTCCATTCGATGATGAAGATTACTGCTTAGTTGTCACCAACCATATGGAGTCTGATAAGTTCTTTTCACACCAAACTAACTCTTATGATGATGTGTGTTTAGAAATTTTAGATGATCCAAATGATCTCCAAATCAAAGATGCACCACCAAAATTTGAGGAGAAGATCCATTCAACAATTGACAAGCTTAAAGAAATTAACCTCGGGAAAGAAGAAAATCCACGCTCGACATACATCAGTTTGTTGCTGAATGAAGAAGAAACCAATGACTTAGTTAGGCTATTGACTGAGTTTAATGATTGCTTTGCTTGGAGTTATAAAAGAGATGCGATTATCTCCTAACGAGTAGTCCACAACTAGCAATAAATCCTAGCTAACCCTATCAAGCAAGTTCCTAGACATGTGGTTAGAAATCAACAACATGTCATTTCTAAGTCAAAAATGATCGATCTTGGTTTCATCGTGGAAGAAAAATACCCTACCGTTAGCGCATCCCAATTAAGAAGAAGAATGACCAATTTGCATATTCGTCAATTTTAGGGACTTAAACAAGGTATGTCCTAAGGATGAGTTTCCTCTTCCTATACTAGAATTAATGGTGGACATCGCCTCATCTCATGCAGTTTTCTCCTTTATGGATGGGTCATTTGGCTATAACCAAATCAAGATGGCCCTCGAGGATGAAAGAAACACACTTTTTGAACCCCGATCAAATCTATTATTATAAAGTCATGCCTTTCAGCCTTAAAAATGCTGATGTTACATTCCAATAGGCCATGACTCAGATCTTCAATGAAGTCATCCATCATCGTGTGTTGATGATCTAGTAGTCAAAAGTAAAGAAAAGGAAGACCATCTCTTTAACTTGAGAGTAGTTTTCAAATGGTTAAGACAATATAACCTCAAAATGAATCCCCTGAAGTGTGCATTCAGAGTAGCATCAAGGAAATTTCTTGGGTTTGTTGTCCGACATCAGGGAATAGAAATAGATCCAAAAGATCAAAGCTATCTTAGAAATGCCACCTCTAAGATTTTAACTCAACTCGATCTTTCCAAGGATGGTTGGCATATCTAAGATGCTTTATTTCCAACCTATCGGGAGATGCAAAGCACTAGTCAAAAGGATGCCAAGTTCAAGTGGGATGATAGTGTCAACATGCCTTTGAAGATATCAAGCAATATTTGGTGAAGCCAGCCTAGCATCCTATCCCGTGGCCACTCATCCTCTACTGCATTGATGACTCTCTGCTTTGTTGGCCCAAACCAATGATGAAGAGAAGGAGATGCTCTACTACCTCAACCATTTTGATTCCAAGAACTATCCACCTATTGATAAATATTGCCTAGCTTTGATCTTTGCCTTCAAAAAGGTTCGGCACCATATGCTTTCTCATAAAGTGAACTTGATTTTCAAAACTAATCCACTACAGTATCTCATGACACGCCAATGCAATGTGGACGTTCGGCATGATAGTCCATGATCCTCTCGTAGTTTGATATCACATTCATACCACTCCATGCGGTAAAAGGATAAGCGCTAAAAACACACCCACTTCCTATTGATTCCCCGCTTAGTGACGATCTCTGTGATGAACAAATCATGAACTTAAGGGAGGTTGACAACCACCGATGGGAGATGTGTTTTGATGGTGTAGTTTCTTTTAATAAAAATGAAGCACCATGATCTACTCTTCCAAGAAAGGTAGGGTGAATATTCAATTCTAACCACCGATATGATGAGATTCTCATACTATCTTTCCAATATGCAATAATGCTATGAGGCTTTGATTACGGGAGTTAGCATCGGTGTGTCAAGAGCATCAACATCTTTGGGATTCTCAGTTGGTCATCATCATGGGTCCTACAAGGTTCTCAAACCCAAGCTTTTCATTACCATGAGAATACCATGAAGTCAAGGCCCAAATCAAGTCACCATCTACAAGGTTCCCCGGCGAGAACAGTAGCAGATGCTTTGGCCAAACTTCCAAAGAATTGCATGTCAAAGATGAGTCCATTCAATAAGGGTCCAAAATAGACAAGTCCTATCCTTATTGATGTTGAACTCATCAAGAGACTTTCTCTTGAAGGGGAGGTTGTCGTTGCCTATAAAGACAAGGAGTTGGATTGGAGGCAACCGTTTATAGACTATTTGAACACCGACAAACTGCCTCAAGAAAAGTCATAAGCCCATCAGGTGAAACAGAGAGCTCTCCCCTATGCTCTTGTTGATGGCACCTTGTACCGACGGTCTTTTGATCAAATATTATTATGTTATTTAGATAAACATGAAGCTCATGGCATTATAACCGAGGTACATTTAGGTCTATGCAGAGTACATCAATCTGGTATGAAGATGAAGACAAAGATCAAGAGGCAGGGATATTACTGGCCTTTGATGATTACATACTACATGGATGTAGCTAGGAGAGGCCATCAGTGTCAGGTACATGACATGGTCTTACATCAACCACCCAACATTCTACACCCTACATTGGCTTCATGGTCATTTGAGTGTTGGGGTACCGACATTGGGTCCGACATCCTTCTTCTTCCAAGGGTCATTGATTTATCTTACCGCCACCTACTTTTCCAAGTGGGTAGGCATCCCACTCATAGAGGTCATAGCTCATCATGTGCTTCAATTTTTCAGGAACCATATCGTATATAGGTTTGAGGTGCCTCGATGAATTATATTCAATAATGGTACTACATTTAAAAGCACCAAGATCAATAGGTTTGCCAGAAGACATGATATAGATTGAGATACTCCATCATCTAAACCCGAGCAAATGGTTTAGCATTCAACAAAACCCTCATCCAATTACTAAAGAAGACTCTTGATGACAATAAGAGATAGTGGAATGAGGTTGGTTGAAGCCTTGTGGGCCTACACACACATACAACTCCAACTCAATCACCATTTTCTTAATGTATGGGTCCGGTCGCTCTACCTTTACAAGTTTAACTCCCATCACTAAGGATAGCATTGGGTAGCAAGATCATTACAGAGCAAAATCCAACATTGCGGTTAGAAGAGCTCAAAGGTTTGGAGGAGAGTCGCCTACAGGCGTGCAAGAACCTCGAGTTCTACAAGGCCAAGATGATTCAAGCTCACAATAAGCTGGTCTGCCCTAGGTCTTTCAAGGGGAGAACTTGTGTTAGACTAAGGAGACCAATTGTTGCCCCTCAAAGATGGGAGGTGTTTGAACCCACTTGGGAAGGCCCCATGTCATAGAGAAGGCCTACCAAGGAGGATCTTATCAGCTCATTGATTGTAAAGGGGAACACCCGATGCTTCCAATTAATGGGCTCTATTTGAAGAAATATTACCCATAAATCATGTTTGAAAATAATATATCAAAAGAACAAAAATTGATTCCATTTCATCAAAATATTCTCTTCTTTTGAAATGTTGTTTGCTTGTCTTGGGAATCCACCATGCAGTGTCTAAGATAGGTGTAAGAGTCCCGCAGCGACATCCTATCCCTCTTTCACAACACAAATATAATTAAACATAATCTCTCGATGCTATTAGAATAGGTGTGAGAGAATCAAAGAGGCATCCTATTTCTATTAGCATAACTGAGTTAGGTGTAAGAGAACCCGAGCGACATCATTTCTTAGTGGGAATTCTCGGTTGCCATCCGTGGCACCATTTCATTAAATTCCCCAAGCATGTTTAGGTTAGGTGTGAGAGCACCCAAGAGACATCCTATTCCCTTTAACATAAGCACAAAAATGAACACATATCTTTTGTCTCGGGCTATTTTGATGTGAGAGCAAGCTCCTATGGCACTCACTCATTAGTTGCTCTAGGTCGGGTCTACTTGCTACCTCACTAGTATGTCACCCCAATGGTCACTTATTTTGGAAGATGTGAGTCCTCATGTTTTCCTCCTAACTTGACCATTACAAACTAACGAGCGTCGCGTTAGTATGGTAGACTTCACTTCCCAGCCAGTAAGCTACCTCGTGTTGGTCTTGTTTAAGAAGATGCGAGTCTCCAAGCTTTCTTCTTGAATTAATCATCATGATCTAACTAGGTCAAGTATATTTAAGGTTTAGGATAAGTCCCCTAGTGGCTCCTTTCCTCTTGACTATATTTGAGTCGATGTAAGTCCCCTAGTGGCATTCACTCAGTAGTCGCCCTAAGTTGGATGACATCTGTCAAACCGAAGACAAACTATCCTAGAATGGTCTATAGGAAGATGTGAGTCCCAGCTTTCTTCCTAGTCGATTGTGCAAACCGATGCACCTTAGGTTGGTTGATGTTCGCTATAGAAAATGACTCACCCGTGGATACACCTTGGCTGATGTGTCCCGCTTTCTCCTTGAGTTGGCCACCGAATACCTATTTGATGTATGACTAGCCATATCATCTTCTCCAGGGTTTTGGATCAAGCCCTTAGCATCCCTTCTCCCTACGAACATTCTATTTGGATCACGTCCTTTGCAACCCCATTTAGACACTACTTGTGTTACTCTTGGATTGGACAGTCCCCCTTTCCTAGTAGCCACTCTTATGGTTGGAGAATTTGTTCAACATATGCGCTAATTCTCCCTTGGTTTAGTAAACTTGAGATATGTCTAGGCTGATATAAGTTCCTTCTCAGTTTGATCCTTTGCAAACCAATAAGATCCATGATAAATAAATTAAATATACAAACAAATTAATTCACTTGAGGATTAGGAATTCAATCCCCCAAAGGGCCCCTTTCCCAAGTAGGCATCTTATCTTTGTGGTCTCAAGAACTCCCTAAGAATTGACACTAAGAGATAAATCCTGGGGTTCACTCAGTCACCTTTAGGTTGGGTTCAATCTATTTTACCATAAGCATATTACCCCAACGGTCATTCCACTTTGAAAGATGTAAGACTCTGATACATTCTTCTAACATAACTATCAACCGAAGCATAGATAGTCGATCGATTTGTTGCCCAAAGTAACCATCACCCCTGGTCTTTTGGAGAAGAGTCCCAAGCTTTCTTCCCTAATTGATCATTGCAAATGCAAATCCTTTGGTGGATAGTTCCATGTTAAGCTACTCCTTTAGTTCAAGAACTCAAGATGGTCTATGCTAATATATGCTCCTTCTTAGTGTGATCCATCGCAAACCAACAGAATTCATCAAACTAAATTAAAAAAAATGAAATTAATCTTTGGCTATCTTTGAGCTGATTTAAGTCCTCCAACATCATTCACTCAATAGTCAGCCTTAGGTCAGGTTTGATCTATTGTCTTGTCAACTGATCACCCCAATGGTTCCTTATTTTCAAAGATGTGAGTCCCAATGCTTTCTTCCTAACTTGACCATTGCAAACCAAAGGGAATCCCTTTGGTCGGTTAGTCCTACTATGTGGTTGGTAGACTACTCCTTGGATTGGTAAGTCCAGTTGAAACCTCCAGCTCCCCTACTGCGCCCATCACAAACCGATGAGATCACATTAAAAGAATGAAATTAATCTCTGACTATCTTTATGTTGATTTAAGTCCCCAATGGCATTCACTCAATAGTCGCCCTAGGTGTTCGAAATCTTGCCAATTGATCACCCTGGTTCCTTATTTGGAGATATCCACGCTTTCTTCCTAACTTGATCATTGCACATCGAAAGACATCCCTTTGGTTGGCTAGTCCTACTATGTGTTTGGTAGGCTACCACTTTAGATTGGTAAATTTGAGTTAGGTCAAAGCCTCCATGGTTCTTACTTAGTGCAATCCATCGCAAACCAACAAGGTCCATTTCAAAATCCAAAATTAAAATTTGAAACAAATTCAACCCTCCTCCCTCAGTGGAGTGAAACAAATAAAACAAAGTAATGAATCAATCCAAATCAAATCACCCTCAAGAGATGCAGTCTTTCTATTATAGAATTTTAATCCCTCAAATTTCATAACCTTTCCTCCCTTGTGATGACTTGAACTTGCCTCAAAAAATGTCACTTTTCTATCTCAATGTTCACTTTTCATAACCTTTCCTCCCTTGTGGATAACTTTTCTACCCTATGGCTTTAACCAAATCCTCACTTCCTTCTTCCAAGACAAAACTCCAAACTCATATCAACTCCAACTCTAACTCAAACCTTGAATCAATTCAATGGATTTGCTCAAATCATGAATCAATTCCAAATAATTGAAACTTGATCAAGCCCGTGATTGGATTCCAAATTCCAAATATCCAAGTCTTTTGATTCCTCTCATGGCTTAGCCAAATCAAATCTAAATCAATTCAAATTCAAGAAATTTTCTTACAACCCATTTATATTCACATATATAAATGAAATATAAATTCAAATCATCAAACAAAAACTAAATTCAAAAAATCAAACCCAAGTCAAACTCATGTTCACCCTTTGAACTTGAAATTGTCAAATAAATCAAAACCCATTGTACTTCAAATCACTTGTAAATGGATTTATATTTCAATCGTAAGTCTATATGTGAGTTCAGTCAAACTCAAATTAGGCTTTGACCAAGCCATTTGACCCACTTAGGCTCACTTGACCCAAAGTGACCTAAAATATCTTTATGAGCCAAATTCTAATCCTAACCAAATTGGATTGAATTAAGCCCACCTAAGCCTCACATTATGAGCAACAATCATCATGAGATGATCAATCACTTCAAATGTCAAACCTAGGTTGAGTCAACACCAGCCAAAATGAAACCTAAATTAGCCAAAATCCACCATAGGCCAAATTGATTGAAACCATTGATCAAAACTCATTAATGACCAATGTTTGAACTTGACCAAGCCATCATTTGAACCTAACCTAGCCCAATTGGTCAACTTGATCCAAGTTGACCCATTTTGACCTAAATGGGTCAACATGAGCCAAATCATATCAAACCAACTCCAAATTTAATGTGACCTAACCCATTTTTCAATCATACTAAACATATTCAAATTGAAATTAATGTCAAATGACCATTTTACCCATAGACCATAGGGTAACCTAAAATTAAAATCACTTTGAATTTGGTCAATTCTTTTTCATGGACACTTGACATCCTCTTAGTGGACCAAATGATCACTAATGAACATGGTACACATGACCCATTGGGTTTGGTCAGCCAAACCCAACCCAAGGTCAAAATTGACCACTTCCATCAAATTGAACACATGGAAATCCTTCCTCCATTTAATTAAGCACATGGCAAGCTTCACCACTCCACTCCTCTGACCAAACCGAATGTCATGCCACCTCAACCCTAACAAACCACTCTGGTATGTGGATCAAAATGGCAAGGAAGCTTGTGGCCATCCGATTCACCTAGGGGAGATACTCAATTTCACTGAATTTCATTCTCTCCCATTCGATTGAGTTGAGGGAATTGAGCAAGACATTGTCTCCCCAAGCTAGAGTGAATGAGAATTCTTCATTTCAATTCTCTAAACCAAAAAAATAAGCTCAGCTCAATTCTATCTCACTCAATACCCAAACCAATCCAATTCCTCCTTGAGCACCCAGAGGGCCATAACTCATCCCAAGTTTTTAAAATGAATCAAAATTCTTTAAGGAGATTTTTATCTTTGAATTTGATTTGACTTAGGAAATATGAGATGGGTTTGCTAGTCCTAACCCATTCCCCTCATGTGTGAATTAGTTTAGTTTAACTTAGAACAATTAGGTTAATTTTATATTTTGATTAGGTTAAGGTATGAATTAAATTCATTAATTGCAGCTTACATATTCCACTTTAATATAATTATCTAAGTAATTATGAACCAACATATGATATGCAACCACATGGAAATTAAATCAGTAATGCACCTAAGAAATGAAGGGGCCTAATGCAATTGGCTCATAATTATTGGTTATTTAAGCTAAAGGGTTTGATTATGTACTTTTAAAACCCTCCTACACATGTAGTTTGATTATAATTTCCTTTGGAATTCTCTTAGGTTATTGAACACCTAAGAATCTACCCAAGAATTAAATGATTGAGTTTTAGAATGATTTTGTTTTGAGTTTGATTAATTAAACTATTTAATGAAGTGATTAAGCCATTAATTAGTTGCAAATTTATCAAGTGTTATCCAAATAAAATAAACTTAGAGGAAAAGATTAGAAAAGAGGTACTAATCTCATTCCTTATGTCCATTCACTGTTTCATAATGATTAGCAAGTTAATTAATGGATTCATTACTGTTTAACATGCTAATTAATCATTTAATTAATTAAGAGAAGGAATAAGAATGAAACAAGAAATTCCCCTAATCAATCAAGTAATAAATTCCAAGAAAATCATGGAAGGTAGAGGTCATCCAACTAATAAATCTTAGAAAGTTTAGAATTAATTGCTAGAGTAATTAGAGAGAAATTAGTTTAATTAAATTTCTAATAAAACCCAAATTGAGTCAAAATCACTATTCAAAATTATATGATTTTAATTTTTTATTATTCTCCTCCGAATTACCTTTAAAATGAATGTGTATTTCTATTTTTTGGATTTTTCTACAATTAGTTATAAATTTTAGAAGTTTTATTATTAAAATTAGATTAATTAAGCCTAATTAAACTCTAATCAAGCCACATACACGGCGACATGCTTTCCGCGGTGATGGGATTGGTTATTTAAGTTATCACATCCGCGTGAGTCAACCTGGTAGACATTTTTTGTCTGTGGGCCATCCGATCTAAGATCGGGTGACCAAGATTATTCCCATGATTAAGGAGGAAATCAGAGGGATCTAAAGTGTGATCTGATCATAATCGTCTATTCCAATCATGCGAAACGGACGATGTGTGATCCTTCTCCTTTGCGAGCAATAAAAGACGAACACCGTTCATCTTTTCTCATTCAATCTGATCTCACTCGAGCTCAGATTGGGATCAAAATGATCTCATGCCTTTAGAAGGAGGGAGGATGCATATCCAACAGTCAAGATTGCATGAGATGACAATTCCCTTTGAAAAGAACCAACCAAAAATTCCCTATAGCTAGGGTTTCAAACAATTACCTCGTCGGAAGCTATCACTGACGCTTCCAATGAAGGATGTAGCTTCATCTTATAGAGATGAAGCCCTATTGAAGAAATTCGATCTTGATTTGAAGTGGTTTTCTCATTCGACCAAGCTCCACTTCAATGGCGATCGATCTTAATCAAACTCCTAGCTCCGATCGTGGGGAAGCTTAGGATTTGATTCATTTCGACTCACCTTAGGTCAAGGATGGTATGTGCAAGATTAATTTCACTTTGGTTGAGAATTGAGTGAATTGAGCTCAATAATCACCTCCCTTATTTTGTCTTTGAGTAAAATAGAGAGTAAGGAAGCAAGGGTGCTCGAAAATGGTTGGGGAAAGCTCTGGGATACTTGGCTTTGACTCCTAGAACTCTGAGGAATGAATGTTTTTGGTTTGAGTGAGAATGAGTGGATATCTCCACCTCCTCGATGGATGGTGGATGGCTAATTCATCATTTTAGCTCAATGGATTGGATTGGTTGATCGATTTGAGTTGGAAAACATCCCACATGGGTCATTTTTGGTGGAGGAGTGAGGAAGAGTGGCTACCCATGTGATTGGTGAGTGAATTTAGTGAGCCAAGTGTCCAAGGGTGATTGGGGAGGTCAGTTTGGCCTTGCCTTGGGTCATGGCCGACCCAAGCTCATTTGGTCATGCTCACCACCCTCCTTGGTGCCCATGTGGACTAATAGATGGATGCCAAGTTGCCTTGGGAAAGGAATGCCCAAATTCCAAGTGAATTTGGTCATGGGATACCCTTTAATCCAAAGGAAAGTCATCATTTGGCTATGAGTTTGATTTGGGCAGATTTGAAATATTTTAAAAATGGGTTGGACAAAATTTCAAGTGATTTGGAGTTCATTTGATTTGATTTGGCTTAATTTGACCCAATGAGGTCAAATTGGGTGAAATTGGGTTAGGTTAACCAATTGGCCAAATTGGGTCAAACCATGGGTTAGGTCAAGTTTAAATGATCATTTGGAGCCTATGGGTATCATTGGTTTGATTTGATTTGGTTTTGGTTCATTTAGGTTCATTTGGGTCAAATGGGTCAAGCTGATCGATTTTACCCATTTAACCCAATTGGGTTAGGTCATTGGTTTGTTTAGGCTTTATTGATAATTTAAAATGTATTATAAATTTTGGTTTCAATTAATTTTGATTTGGTTTGATTTTAAGTTGATTTGAGTCAAGTTGGGTTCATGGTTAGCTAGGCTAATTTGTCAATTGAAGCTTTGGTCAAGTTCAACAATCAATTTGAAATGAATTTGAATTCATTAAATCAATTTGACTTAGATCAAGATTTGACCCATTTTGACATTTTAGGTCAATTTGGGTCAACTTGGAGACCAATTGGGTTTTGCTCAGCTCAAGGGCTTGGTCATGTTTAATAATTGATTATGGATTGATTTAGATTAATGGTTTCAATCAATTTGGCTTATAATAAATTTTGGCTTATTTAGGTCTCATTTGGGGTAAGTGTTAACTTGATCAAAAGCTAGGTTTGACTTGGTTTGACCCAATTTGAGTGATTGGTCAGTCTAGGATGATTGTTGATCATAATGTCAGATTTGGATGGGCTTAGTTCAATCCAATTTGGGTTAGATTAGAACTTGGCTCAAAAAAGGTCCTTTAGGTTACTTTTGGGTCAAGTGAGACTAAATGGGTCAATTGGCTTGATCATGGCTTGATTCAAGTTTGGTTGAACTCACATATGGACTTATGATGGAAATATAAATCTGCAAGTGGTTTGGAGTCAAATGGGTTTTGGTTCATTTGATAGTTTCAAGTCAAAAGGATGAATATGGGTTTGACTTGGGTTAGTTTGATTTTGGCTTGGTGATTGTAGTTTATGTTTATATTTGGGCATGTGATTGAAGGAGTGATTGTTTGAAGAGAAAAATCCAAGGGTTTGAATTGATTTGAGAATGATTTGGCCAAATCAAAGAAATAGGCTTAAATGATATAAATTGGGTTTAGATTTGAGTTTTAAATTTATATTGATTTGTTTTTGGCCATTTGAATTTATATTTTATTTATATTTGTGAAGATAAATGAGAATATAGATGATCCATGAGAGAATCATGTGAATTAGGAATAATTGGATTGTGAATTTGGCTAAGGTAAATCAAAAGGTTTCAAAAAGGGGTTTTGATTTGGTTTGATTTATATTCATTTGATTTGGATGCCAATTTTATTTATAGTTATGAATATAAATGATGGAATAAGTGATTTATATGGAAATCACTTAGCTTTGGGTTGATTTGAAGAGTTTGACTAAGCTTATGGATGTGATTCATAAGGCTTAGGAAGGTTTTGGATTTAGAATTGATCATGAGTTTCAATCATCTGGGATTGGAGTTGGATTTGGAATTTATTTTGGATTTGAATCCTTTGGGATTGGAATTGAATTTGGCGTTGATTTTGGATTTAAGAAACTCAATTGAGTTGGGATTGATTTGAGATTTGAGAAAATTAATTGAGTTGGAATTAATTTAAGATTTGATTTAGATTGGTTTGAAGGAGTGTACATGGGCTGGATCTGAGCTATAGGGTAAGTGGTTTCCTTAAATCTCTAATTCATAGCCTAATCTTATGGCAAACCCTTCTAAGCCTCTAGAAGTGTTCACCTAATCACTAAGTGTCTTAAGACTAATGAACTCTGTGTATGAGTTATGTCTAAGATGGAGAAGTTGAGAGCTCACTCCAAAAGTGAGGTCAACAGGGAGATAATGAAATTATGGTTAGCTCACATGTGTGAAAAAACCATAAAAGTAGTTGAGTGAGATTCCTTAAGTTTAATTAACTATTAATCATGAGTCAATTGTATTAGGACCCTTTCATTTCTTAGGAGCATTAGAAATTTACTTTTCATGTGGTTGCATACCATATTGGCTCATTATTAATTAGTTAATTAACTTAAGGCGATGTAGGTAAGGGTTAATTAAATGACTTAATTTACACTCTAACCTAATTAAACCATAAAATCAATTTAATTACTTCTTCATTAAACTAAATTAACTCACACATGGGGAATGGGATTAGGATTAGCAAACATCTTTCATTTCCTAAATCAAATTGTGGTGAAAATATTCTATACATCTCTACCTTCATCTATCTCCCTTTCCTTTTTAGGGAAAAGAAATTTAAGTGAAAACAAAAATATATAAAATACATCTTGTTGGGATGCCACACCGATCCGCAGATGTTCTTATTAGGGTGATCGAGTACAGCATTGAGAAAATATATACTATCTCGAGAGATAGAAGTCACCACCCTACAATGGACCTAATCACCTTAATATAAACTCCTAAGGACTATGGGCCTTCGGAATGTACCAGAGATTCTTCCCCTACTTTACATGAAAAAATAAAGCATGGTTTATTTTAAACTAGGTTCATTAAGTTCCCTACAGGGGAAAGCCCCCATAGTTAATTACATCCTAAGGAACAATATATTTCTCACATGCAAACTTATAAATAATTATAAGTAGTATACCTTTCAGTTTTGATATTTGATTTATAAATTTTGAAAATAATTTTAAATTTAATAGTGACAATAGCCATTCATATTTTAACTTTAGCCAAAACATGCAACTTGACATAAAGAAAATATTTCATTTTAATTTTGATTTTTAAAAGGAATGAATGCATGATTTTTAAATAGCATACATATTTAACATGCTAAGAAAGAAATAAAGTGATGAAAGAAATGTAAATTCATTCTCCCTAATTAATTCCTAAAGATAATCCTATGGAATAAAAATATTTAAAGCAAATCAAATTTGGTTTTAAAGAAATTTTGTTTGATTTTGAGTTTGATTTCAATTTGAGAAATGTGAAGAGGGTTTGCTGGTCCTAACCCATTCCCACACACATGTATATTATTTTTGTTTAATTTTAGATGATTAGATCAATTTTATATGTTTAGTTAGGTTAAGGTGTACATTAAGTGCATTATTAATTACTCCTATACCACCTTAACATATTTAATCAAATAATTATGAGCCAAGATATGACATAAAATCATATAAGGAATTTAAATCAGTAATGCACCTAGAAAAAAAAGGGCCTAATGTATTTGGTTCACAATTAATGATTAATTAAGCTAAAGGATTTAAGTTAAATACTTTCATAACCCTTCCCACACATGTTGATTAGGTTTTGATTTCCTCAAGCCACTTAGGTTATGAAACACCTAAGTATCTACCCAAAAATGGATTGATTAAGTTCTGGAATGTTTTGATTTTTTTACCAAGTTAATTAAGCAAGTGATTAGGGGATTAACCCTTAATTAAGTTTGGATTAAGGAATGAAAGGGGTTTACGGAATGTCATCAATAAAATTCCCCAAATCCATTCCATAAGCCTCTTCTTTACTTAAGCAAGACTTAATTGACTTAATAAAAGGATTAAACCTCTATTCATATGCTTAATTACCCTTAATTACATAAAGAGAGTAATTAAGGATTCAATAATTGATCCCCCTAATCAATCCATCAAAAAATCCAAAGAAAATTAGGGGAGGCAGAAGTCATCCTCCTAAATGCACATGAGAAGTTTGAGATTAATTAGTGGGATAATTAAAGAGTAATTAAGGTTATTAGTTTTTCATTAAACCCTAATTAAGGAAAATATACTATTCAAAATCCAATGAAATAAATTTAAGAATATTCTTCTCTAAATTATCTTTCCAATGCCTTTTACCTTATATTTTTAGGATTTTTCTAAAATTAGTTATGCAATTATGAAGATACAATGATTAAGGGTAATTAAATAAATCCCTAATTAAAATAGCTAATCCCATCAACGCCACGTGGAAGCTGACACGGCACACGCTTTCAATGTGGCGTGAGAGGAGAGGATATTTAAGTTGTGTCATCATAGCGCCGCTCGCGGGCTACACGCCTCCCCATCCGGGATTAAGATTGGATGGTCGAGATTAAGCCGATATTAAAGGATTAAATCAATATCCTACGCATCTTGATCATGGTCATCCAAAATGTGCATGGATGACCATGATCCATCCTCGATCTCACGGGAGATGGCCACATCCATCTTCTAAGGGAAGATTCAGCTCGCTGAGATTGAAACATTCAACCCACAACATCTAAGAGTAAAGGGGAACACATCCAATGGCTAACTTTGCTTGGGGTGAAACTTCCCCTCACAAAGGACAAGGAAAAAAATGAAACTATGCTCGGTTTAATGGCATACCTCGCCAGAGGCTATCACCGGTGCTCGATTCCCTTGAAGTAGCTTTGTTTTGTGGAGTCGAAGCCTTGTTGAAGTTTTGAGGTGTTGAGATTGAATGAATCTTCCTATGGACCAAGTTCACCTTCAAATGCTCATGGCCTTGATCAAAGACCCACCTCCCTTGCCTTTGGAGCTTGAAATAAGCTTGGGATGAGTTCGACTAGGCCCTCTAAGGGTGCTCGAAGGAGGAATTGGATTGGTTTGGAGTATTGAGTGAGAAGGAAATTGGCTTGAGGTCCTCTATTTTTGGTTTAGAGAAACCAAGAAATGGAGAAGTCTAATTCACTCTAGGAAGCTTGGGGAGACTTGCAATGCCTTGCTCTAATTTCCCTCAGCTCAATCGAATGGGAGAGAATGAAATTCAAGTGAAATTAGGGGGAGTATATCTCCCCCTAGGTGAATCAGACGGTCACAATCTCCCTTGCCATTTTGATCCAATACACCTCCTTGAGTGGGTTTGTTAGGCTATTAGAGGTGGCATGGAATTCGGTTTGGTCAGAGGAGTGGAGTGGTGATGCTTGCCATGTGCTTAATTGAGTGGAAGAATGATTTCCATGTGCTTAATTTAGAGGAAGTGAGCAGTTTTGACCTTGGGTTGGGTTTGGATGACCCAAACCCAATGGGTCATGTGCACCATGTCCATTAGTGACCATTTGGTCCACTAAGAGGATGCCAAGTGTCCATGAAAAAGGAAATGACCAATTTCCAAGTGATTTTGATTTTAGGTTACCTTATGGCCTAGGGGTAAAATGGTCATTTGACCTTGATTTTAGTTTTAATATGTTTGGTATGATTTAAAAATGGGTTAGGCCAAGTTTCATTGAATTTGGAGTTGGTTTGATATGATTTGGCTCATGTTGATCCATTTAGGTCAAATGGGTCAACTTGGGTCAAGTTGACCAATTGGTCAAATTGAGTTAAACCAAGGGTTGGTTCAAGTTCACATGATCATTTAAAATATTTTTGCATCATCGGTTTGGTTATTAATTTATATTTAGTTTTGGTTAATTTGATTTCATTTAGGTCAAATGGGTCAAATTGACCAATTTGGCCTATTTAGGTTAGGTCATGGGTTGGTTTATGTTTAGTTGGTCATTTGAAATAGATTGGTTTGTTTCCAATCGATTTGGTTTATATTTGGATTTATCTCAATTTGACCCTTTAGGTCAAGTTGGGTTCAAGGTTAACTGGGCTAGGTTAGGTCTTGTTAGCCAATTGAGGCTTTGGTCAAGTTTAACATTCATTTTGGAATGAACTTGACCCATTGATTTCATTTATTTTAGCTTAGATCAAGTTTTGACATATTTTGACTTTTTAGATCAAGTTGGGTCAACTTGGGTTAAGTGGACAATTGGGCTTGGTTAGGCTCAAATGATGACTTGGTCAAGTTTAAACATTGATCATGAAAGAGTTTTGATCAATGGTTTCAATCAATTTGGCCTATGGTGGATTTTGGCTAGTTTAGTTTCATTTGGCTAAATGTTGACTATCAACCCTTAGGTTTGACTTGGTTTGACCCAATTTGAGTGATTGATCATCTTATGATGATTGTTGTCAACAATGTGAGGCTTTAGATGGGCTTAGTTCAATCCGATTTGGTTAGGATTTAAATTTGGCTCATAAGGGTACTTTAGGTCACTTTGGATCAAGTGAGCTTAAGTGGGTCAAATGGCTTGGTCAAAGCTTGATTTGAATTTGATTGAACTCACATATGGACTTATGATTAAAATATAAATATATTTTTAAGTGATTTGAAGTCAAATGGGTTTTGATTCATTTGACAATTTCAAGTTTAAAGGGTGAACATAAGTTTGACTTGGGTTTGATTCTTGAATTGAGTTTTGGTTTGATGATTGAAGTTGGTATTTCTATTTGGATTCATGATTGAAGGATTATTGACTCATGAAGAAAAATCAAGAGTTTGGCTTGATTTGAAATTGATTTGGCTAAGTTTAAGATTTTGACTTGAAAGGCTTAGGTTTGATTTTGGTTGAATTTGAGTTTGAGTTTTGAATTGATTTTTGGATATTTGAATTTATATTTCATTTCTATTTATGAATATAAATGAGAATATAAATGGGTTATGAGAAAATTCCTTGAATTTGAATTGATTTAGATTTGATTTAAGTCCACAAGATCGAATCAAAGTGTCTTAGGAAAGATTTTTTATTTGAATTTGAATTTTGAATTTGGTTTGATTGATTTGAATTTATATTTTATTTATATATGTGAATATAAATGGGAATATAAATGGGTTTTGAGAAAATATCTTGATTTTGAATTGATTTCGATTTAATTTGAGCTAAGTCCACGAGATAGAATCAAAGTGACTTAGGAAATATTTTGGAGTTTGGAATTTCAATCATGGGCTTCAATCATAGGTTTCAATTATTTGAAACTGATTCATGATTTGAGAAAATCCATTGAATTGATTTGAGGTTTGAGTTAGAGTTGGAGTTGATATTAGTTTGGAGTTTTGACTTGGAAGGAGGAAGTGAGGATTTGGTTCAAGCTATAGGGTAGGCAAATCTTCTAACACCCCTAAGGCATAACCTATTCCTATGGCTAACTCTTCTAAGCCTCTAGGGTTTGGTTGAGTGTCCACCTAATCACTAGAGGTGTCTTAAGACTAAGGAACTCTTAAATTCTAAGAGAAGTCCTATGGCTCATCCTAAAAATGAGGTCAACAAAGGGTGCCCAATAGGTGTGGCATGACTGACAAGGAACACCGCACGTATTGGTGTTGATTGAAATGATCAACAACACTGAATGATCACAAGCACTAACAGAGACAATCTACTCCAAACTCAAGATATAGAAGGAATCCAGAGCTTAGTGCAATGTGACTCTACTTATGCCAAGGACATAAGTGAGGGAAGGAGGAATTCACTAGGGATAGAGTATGTGAACCTTTTCACTAGGGAAAAGGTTCAAGTCATCCACAAGGGGGCATGAGAGATTTGATTTGATTCTCACTAGGGAGAAAAATTGATTTGATTTGTTTAATTATTTAATTGTGTTTTTTTTAACTCCACTGGGGATAGAAAAGTGAACTTTCCACTGGGGAGGCAAGTCCAAGTCATCCACAAGGGAGGAAAGGTCATGAAATCTACTGAGGGATTAGAATATTGGATCTGCTGGGGAGCTAGAAAGGCTTGCATTTCACTGAGGAGAAGCAAAAGATTTTAATTTGGATTGATTCAATATTTTATTTTGTTTATTTCACTCCACTAAGGGAGGAGGGTTGAATTTGTTTCAAATTTTTAATTTTAGAATTTGAGATGGCCCTTATTGGTTTGCGATGGATCGCACTGAGTAGGAGCCATGGAGGCTTAAACCTAACTCAGATTTACCAATCCAAATGGGTAGCCTACCAAACACATAGTAGGACTAGCCAACCAAAGGGATGTCTTTCAGTGTGCAATGGTCAAGTTAGGAAGAAAGTGCAGAGACTCATATCTCCCAAAATAAGGAACCATGGGGTGATCGGTTGGCAATGCAATGGATTGAACTCGACCTAGGGCTGACTATTGAGTGAATGCCTCTGGGGGACTTAAATCAACTCAAAGATAGTCCAGATTAATTTTGTTCTTTAATTTGTTATAATTATGATAGATCCCATCAGTTTGCGATGGACTGCACTGAGTAGGGGCCATGGAGGCCTAGACCTAACTCAGACTTACCAATCCAAAGGGAGTAGTCTACCAACCACATAGTAGGACTAACCGATCAAAGGGATGCCATTCAGTTTGGAATGGTCATGTTAGGAAGACAGCGTGGGGACTCACATCTTTCAAAATAAGGAGCCATTGGGGTGATCGATTAGCAAGGCAATAGATTGAACCCGACCTAGGGCTGACTATTGAGTGAATGTCATTGGGGGACTTAAATTAGCACAAAGATAATCAGAGATTAATTTCATTTTTTTATTTTATTTTGATGGATTCTGTTGGTTTACGATAAATCACACTGAGAAGGAGCTTATATTAGCCTAGACCTATCTCAAATTTATTGAACCAAAGAGAGTAGCTTCCCGGCCGATGGGAGAACTATCCAACCAAAGGAGTGCCTTTCGGTTTGCAATGATCAATTCAAGGGAAGAAAGCTCGAGGACTCACATCTTCCACTACAAAAGACCACTGGGTGACTTTGGGCAAATAAATCAACCTGCCTTGGCTATATTGGTTTATGACAGTCATGCTAGAAAGAATGCGTCATAGTCTTATATCTTCCAAAGCAGAATGACCACCGAGGTAACTCGCCATGGTAAAATAGATTGAACGACTTAAGCACTACAGTGAGCCAGAGGGATTTATCTCAACGCAGGTAGTCAGGCAATTCCTATAGGGAGTTCTGCTGACACTGCCCTAAAGATAGGATGCTTGCTTGGGAAAAGGGGCCCTTTGGAGGCTTCTATTCCTAATCCATAAGGACTATATATATTTGTTTGTTTAGTTTTTTTATCGTGGACCCTGTTGGTTTGCGAGGGATCAAATTGAGAAGGAGCTTATATCCCTAGACCTGTCGCAGATTTACTGAACTAAGGGAGAATCTGCGTATTCGCTAAATAAATTCTCCAACCACAGGGGTGGCTACTAGGAATGGGGGACTGTTCAATCCAAAAGTAACCCGGGTAGTGTCTAAATGGGGTCGCAAAGGACGTGATCCAAATAGAATGCCTGCAGGGAGAGGGGCTGCTAAGGGCTTGATCCAAAACTCTAGAGAAGATGACATAGCTAGTCATATATCAAATAGGCATTTGGTGGCCAACTCAAGGAGAAAGCGTGAGGACTCACATCTGCCAAGAGTGGGGTATCCACCGGGTGACTCGCTTTCAGCATAGCGAACATCAACCAACCTAAGATGTTCATCAGTTTGCAACAATCAACCTAGGAAAAAAGCTTAGGGACTCACATCCTCCTATAGAGGAACTGATTGCTGGGATAGTCTGTCTTCAACTCGACAGGTGCCATCTGACCTAGGATGATTATTGAGTAAATGCCACTAGGGGACTTACATTGAATCAAATGTAGTTAAGAGAAAATGAGCCTCTGGGGGACTTATCCTAAACCTCAAATATACTCGACCTAGTTAGATCATGATGATTAATTGTTGACCTCATTTTTAGAATGTGTTCTCAACCCCTCCATCTTAGACATAGGACTCCTCTTAGACTTTAAGAGATCCTTAGTCCTAAGACACCTCTAGTGATTAGGTGGACACTCAACCTAACCCTAGAGACTTAGAAGAGTTATCCTTAGGAGTAGGTCATGCCTTAGGGGTGTTAGGAAAATCTGTCTACCCTATATCTTGAACCACTTTCCTTACTTCCTTCCTTCCAGTCAAACTCCAAATCAAATCAACATGAAACCTAAATCAATTTTAGCCTAATTGATTTTCTCCAAACTCAAATCAATGCCACATGATTGAAACACATGATTGAAACCCATGATTGAATTCCAAGTTAAAATTCTAAATTCTAAATCTTGCCTAAGTATTTTAATTCCCCTTCATGGACTTAGCTAAAATTAAATCTAAATCAATTCAAATTCATGAAACTTTTTCATTACTCATTCATATTATCATTTGTATTCACATATATAAATGAAATATAAATTCAAATTCCTAATTCAAAATCCTTCTTAAGTCCTTAATCCTCTCTTATGGACTTAGCCTATATCATGATCAAATCACTCCAAATTCATGTAATTTTATCATAAGCCATTTATATTCTCATTTATATTCACAAATATAAATGAAATACAAATTCAAATCAATCAAACTAAATCCAAAATTCAAGTTCAAATTCAATCAAAATCTAACCTAAGTCTTTCAAGTCAAATTCTTGAACTTAGTCAAATTAACTTCAAATCAAGCCAAAATCTTGATTTTTCTTCATGTTTCAATCAATCCTTCAATTATGAATCCAAATATAAATACAAACTTCAAGCAATAAATCAAAACTCAATTCAAAAATCAAGCCAAATTCCATTTCATGTTCACCCTTTGAACTTGAAATTGTCAAATGAATCAAAATCCATTAGACTTCAAATGACTTGCAAATGGATTTATATTTCAATCATAAGTTCATATGTGAGTTAAATCAAACTCAAATAAAGCTTTGACCAAGCCATTTGACCTACTTAGGCTCACTTGACCCAAAGTGACCTAAAGTGCCCTTAAGAGCCAAATTCTAATCCTAACCAAATTGGATTGAACTAAGCCCAGCTATGCCTCTCATCATGATCAACAATCATCATGAGATGATCAATCACTCAAGTTGGGTCAAACCAAGTCAAGTCAAGGGTGGTCACTTGCCAATATGAAACCCAACATAGCCAAAATCCACCATAGGCCAAATTGATTGAAACCATTGATCTAAGTTCATTCATGACCAATGTTTGAACTTGACCAAGTCAACATTTGAGCCTAACCTAGCCCAATTGGCCACTTGACCCAAGTTGACCCAACTTGACCTAAAAGGTCAAAATGTGTCAAAACCTGATCTAAGCCAAATTGATTGAAAGCAATGGGTTAAGTTCATTCTAAATCACTTGTTGAACTTGTCCAAAGCCTCAATTGGCCAACTAGACTTAACCTAGCCCAATTGACCTTGAACCCAACTTGACCTAAAGGGTCATATTGAGCCAAATTCAAACTTAACCAAAATTGATTGGAAATAAAGATACCAATCCACTTCATATGACTAACCAAACCTAAACCTACTCATGACCTAGCTCAGTCAAATAGATCAAATTGGTCAACTTGACCCATTTGACCTAAATGAAGTCATAGGAACCAAATTCAAACCTAAACCAAATCAAACCAAAGCCGCCACAAAATTTCAAATGATCATATGAACTTGACCTAACCCTTGGTTTGACCCAATTTGACTAATTGGTCAACTTGACCCAAATTGACCCATTTTAACCTAACTGGGTCAACATGAGCCAAACCATAGCAAATGAATTCCAAATCCATTGAAACTTGGCCAAACCTATTTCCTCAACATACCAAAATTCAAAAATCAGCCAAATGATCATTTTATGCCTAGTTCATAGAGTAAATCTTGGCCAATTTTACTTAGAATTTGGTCAAATCCTCTTCATACGTACTTGATACTCTCCTAATAGATCAAGTGAACACTAGGGAGGGCAGTGCACCCAACCCAATGGGTTTGGGTCAGCCATACCCAACCCAATGGCCAAACCGAGCACATGCTTTGAAATGGCCACATGGGAATCTTCCTTACACTCAAATGGAGCACATGGGGAGTTCACCATTCCACTCCCTAGCCTAAAACAAACTAAAGGAGAGTCCTAACTGCCTAACAAGCCCTTTGAATCAAGGAAATTAGTTCAAAATGGCAAGCCCATGCTCGGCCGTCCAATTGCTTAAGGGGGAGATATACTCCCCCTAATTCATTTGAATCTTCACAGAGCCATTATTGATTGTGTGTTAGGAAGTCAGAGGAGCCATTTGCAAGTGATTCTAAGCTTCTTTGAGGGAGATTGAAATTCCCATTACTCAGTTTTCATCTCTTGAAAATAGGGGAGCTTGATTGAATTTCAAACTTTCTCCACACTCAACATCAACTCAATTTCTTCTTCAAGCTTCATCAGAGGACCAAGTCGAGTGCACCCATACTCTTTCCCAAGCTCCAAAGGTAGAGGTGGAGTGCCCTAGACAAAAGTCGAGCTCAAGCTAAGGAGGAGTTGGCCTCTAGAAGAATCCATTCAATTTCCAAGCCTCAAACTCTCAGCAAAGCTTCGTCTCAACTAGACGAAGCTTCTCCAAGGGAATCGAGTGCCGGTGATCACCTCCGGTGAGGTTAGCCATTAAATTAAGCTTAATTTCATTATGTGTTGGTCCTTTGTAAAGAAAATATTCACCCCATGAAAATCTAGCCATTGGATGTAATCTTCTATGCATGTTGATGGTGTGGGTAAAATTTAGGATCAACCCAAGCTCAATCATGCTTGGATCATCTCCTTGAAGATGGATGATGTCTATTTTCCATAGTCATTTACTGGGACGAAACTTTGGCCATCCATCCACGCCTTTTGGCTGGACGACCGAGATTAAAACACGCGATATATATTTATTTAATCCTCTACTGTTTTATCTTACGCCCGATCCTTGATCGACGGTAGGGAGAAAATGCGAGCCGCTGCATGCTACGATGTAATGTTTTAAATAATCAATCAAGAGGCTACACATGTAAAGAGCATGCCGCATCAGCCGCATGCGTGGCACCCGTAGGATTAGTGATATAATTAGGGATTTATTTAATTCTAATTAATCATCTAAGCTTCTAAACTTCATATCTCAACATAGAAAAATCAAAAAATTATGAAATAAATTGCATTAGAAAGATAACTAAATATAAAATATTATAAAATTAATTTTGATTGATTTTGAATAGTTCTCTTCTCTAAATTTGGGTTTTATTAGGAATATTAATTTGTTAATTATTCCCTAATTAATCCACTGATTAATCTCAAACTTCTTGGGTGTAATTAGAGAAATAACTTCTGCCTCCCATAATTTTCTTTGGATTTATTGGTGGCTTAATTAGGGGAATTGCAAGTTCATTCCTTAATTACTCCCTTAATGTAATTATACTTAATTAAGGGTATAATTAGTGATTTAACCCTCTGATTGAGCTAATTAAGTTTTGATTAAGTGAATGTGAGGTTTAGAGAATAATTTTGGGATACTCTCCATGATATTCCTTAAACCCTTTGTTTCTTAATATTACTTTAATTAAAGATTAATTCAGTTATTATCCCCTTCATTAATTTTATAAAAGTCTAAAACTTTCTTAACTCAATTAATCCTTCTTGGGTTTATACTTAAGTGTTCAAGAGCCTAATTACAATTAAGGAAATCAAAATTCAACTCATATGTGTGAGGGGTGTTTTGAAATTACTTAAGTTAAACCTCTTAGCTTAATTAATCATTAATCATTAGCCAAATTGCATTAGGCCCTTTTCCTTCTAAGTGCATTGCTGATTTAAATTCCTTGTGTGGTTTTATGTCATCTTATTGGCTCATAATTATTTCATTAACTATGTGAGGATGGTGTAGGTAAGGGATAATTAACACGCTTAATTCATATCTTAATCTAATCAAAATATAAAATGAATCTAATCACCGAAAAATTAAACAAAAAATATCAAACACATGTGGGAAGGGTTAAGAATAGCAAACTCACCTCATATTTTCAAAATTAAATCAAACTCAAAATCAAATAAAAATCACATTTAAATAAACTTTGATTTGCTTTAAGCTTTCTTATTTCATAAGATTATCTTTAGGAATTAATTAAGGTGAATGTGTTTACATGATTTCATTACTTTAGTTCTTTCCTAACATGCTAAATGTGTGTGCCACATGATTTCATACATTCATGCTTTTCAAAAATCAAATTTAAAATGAAAATATTTTTTATGTCAAATTGCATGTTTTGGCTAAAGTAAGAATATGAGTGGCCATTATCACTATTAAATCCAAATTATTTTCAAAATATATGAATCAATTATCAAAACTAAAAGTGTGTTACTTATATCTTACTTATAAGCTTGCATGTGATTATAATATAAGGATGTGCTTAGTGTAGTTTTCCCTTCTCCTCTCTTTTGGTATAATTTTGAATAAGATTTGACAAAGTGTATAGTTCATTTGAAAAGAACCTAACACTTGCCTAATTCCATCTCCTATTCATTCATATGCTATTACTTAAGAAGGATACCTACACTTGTACATATAAATTGCATAAACAAACCAAAATAAAACAAATATAAACTTTTGCATCTTTCTTTTCCATTCATTTCTTTTGTACACATGCTTGTATTTAAGGAAAGTGGTATATTAGTCTAGACAACCCCGGGGTTGTGAGGCTTTAAGTAGCCCTAAGTAGGTCTTGTACCTTACACCTCTGTTAACAATGGTGTCGTACTCACTTATGCCTTTCATATATTCATGTGTGCATGTGAAAATTGGATAAGAAACCCCTTTGCTACTTAATGAAAATCATGCATCATAAACATTCAAATTTTCTTAAGTGAACTACTTAGCATGCATCATAAAGTGTGCTAAATATTCCCATTTGGTATGTATAGATATGCTTAGGATTCATTCATGTGCATGTTATACATGTTGGGAGAGAAATGAAGTGAAGTATGGTTTATGAATTTAGTTCATTTTACTTAAAATCTTAAAATGTCATTCTTTTTAAATATGTTTGTTTAGAGTTCATCTGAACTTAGGATTAATTAAAATACATAATAAAATTTTTACTAAACAAAACTAAAACATGAATCCATTTTAGAAATTACTTAGGGTAGGGAAGGAAAGAGAAGTTCTCTTCTTTTCTCTCTTACAACTTAGTAATAGTAATTAATTGAAGGATTTGAACCCAATCAAAACATAAAATAAAATCAACCCAAAATAACTAAACCACTTAAATGAAACCCTCCTCTAATTTGAACATTCTTCACACTTAGAAAATTCTAACTTAAAGCCATAGCTAAGCATACCACGCAAACCTTAAAAGCACACACTTTAGACTAAGTCATGACTTCTAGGTTTAGGTTAGGGTGGTGCATGATTTGATGTTTGCTTTTATTTTGTGATATATATTTTAGACTGGATGTTAAAGTACATGTGCATAGAATGAATGATAGGAAAATTTAGTCTAATCATTATTTTGTAGGATTGTGCTTAATAATAAATAAAAATATAAATGCTTTTTGTGCGGTGCTTATACCCCATAATCCAATAGGTGTGGAATTAGTCACCCATGTGTGGGGTGATAAGTCCAATATACATTCTTGGGATTTGTGTAGTTTTTTTAGCTAATCTCTATTTTGCAAGTATTAGCTAGATTTTCTTTTCCCTTTTCATGTAATTTTTGCAATTAGGATTTTAGAATTATTATTATGGGGATTAGGATGAGCATTGGTCATAAGATCTCATCTTATGTACCATGTGAAGCCTTTGGAGCAACCATCATCAAACCATCCAAAAGAAGGAACCAAAGAAGAAAGAAGAAAAGAAGAAGAAAGAAAAAAAAAAGGAAGAAAGAAGAAAAGAAGAATGAAAAAATGAAGCTTGAAGGCCCCCATAACAATAAATTCCTTGCTTAATTATACTTAATTCATTTGTAATCTGGGTTGCATAAGGGTTGAGCTCGGCTACCCAATTTATTTTTGGGTTTGTACGATGATGCCCGACCATAAATGGCCTTTTATTCTTTTGCATTAGCTTTATAAATTGATTGATGATTTATTTAGCTTATATATTAAGATGGCATCTTTTTTTCCTAGTCTCTTCTTTGCTTGATGTATAACCTGGATGTGGATTAGGCTCTTAGAAAAAAATAAATCTTCTACCAAATTTAACAATTCAAAAATAAAAGTAAAGAACTCTTAACCTCACATAAAGTTTAGGCTAAAATCAAGATAAAAGAATTTGCAACCCCTTAGCTCGATGAGTTTTTTTTTATAACATCATGCACAAATGCATATTCTTTTCACTCTTAATTGGAGGGCTTCCACCTTTAATAGATAAACTTGGCTTGACCTTTGAGAGCCATGGTGAAAATACACCTCCTCCCTTCTCACTCATTTTGTCCAATAATCTTACTTCTCATGCATTAGACATATGAATCTTATAAGCTTGAGTCAAAAGATTGTCCAAAAATGAAAAATAAAATGTACTATGATTTGCATTAGATTTAGGTCATTTGAGCATACCCTTACATGATCTAGTCTCTTTAGGGAGTGAGTTTAAGTACTTAGTATCTTTCTAAATAAATAAGAGTCGAGCTATCTTGGATAAAGCATATGACTTACATACATGAATTTAAAATCATAGGAGGAGTTAGTTCACGACCACCCGTGCGGGTCCAAGCTGTGGTGGTCTCTTTTGGAGGCAAACCAACTACCCATTTTTGTCTTAGATTTAGGTTATGCTTTTGGCCCTCACCAAAGCTCCCTAGATTTAGGTTCTGAGGTTGCTTCTCCCCTTTGTGAGCCATAAATATAAATCCTCACCTTTTAGGCATTTCCATAATCATGTGTTGTGAAATCATAAGCCCTAAATTTCTAATGAAAAAGTCAACTCAAACAAATTAAATCAATTTAAAAAATGTAAAGCCTAATTATAGGATAGTTTAAGATGATCGCTAAGTTTGCCTATCATCGCGAGCATCTCCTGCTTATCTTCATTTGGCTTCGATAATAACTCTCTCTTTGATCAATCTTATTTGATCTAAATAAACTAATTGATAGTCCTACCCTATTGAAATCTTTGGAGATAATGATCATTTACCTTAATCGAGAGTATTTCTAAAGGATCTCATTCCTTAAGATGTAATTAACTATGGGGGCTTGCTCTTATAGGAAACTTAACGAACCCGGTTTAAAATAAATCCTACTTTACTTTTCCATGTAAAGTAGGAGAAGAATCTTTGGTATGCATGTAGACACATTGTCCTTAGGAGTCCTTGTTGAGGTGATTAGGTCCATTGTAGAGTGGTGATTTCTATCTTTTGAGATAGTACACCTCTCCTCAATGTCATACCCGATCACCCTCAATAAGAACATTTTCGGATCTACATGGTGTGAAAAATGCATAAAAAAGGAAGATGTATATTTCCATCCTTATTTTATCCTGCATAGAGTGAAGATGGAAGTATATATCTTATTCTTCTAGAAATATAAAAATTTCACCACATTAATTTAAGAAGAAAGCTCGGGGACTCACATCTTCTAAAACAAGACCAACACGAGGTAGCTTACTGGATGGGCAGTAAAGTTTACTATACTAACAAGGCGCTCATTGGTTTGAAATGGTCAAGTTAAGAGGAAAGCGCAGGGACTCACATCTTCCAAAACAAGTGACCACAGGGGTGACATACTAGAGGGTAGCATGTAGAACCTACCTAGAGCAGCTAATGAGTGAGTGTCATAGGGGCTTGCTCTCACATCAAAATAGCCCTGGACAAAAGATATGTGTTTATTTTTGTGCTTGTGTTAAAGGGAATATGATGCCTCTTGGGTTCTCTAACACCTACTATAAACACGCTTGGGGAATTTAATGAAACAGTGCCATGGATGGAAAACGGTAATTCCCACTAAGAAAGGATACTGCTCAGGTTCTCTTACACTTAACTCAATTGTGTTAATCGAAATAGGATGCCACTTGGGTTCTCTCACAACTATTCTAATAGCACTGGGAGATTGTGTTTGATTGTATTTGTGTTGTGAAAGAGGAATAGGATGCCGCTAGGGGACTCTTACACCTATCTTAGACACGACATGGTAGATTCACAAGACAAGCAAACAACGCTTCGAAAGAAGAGAAGATTTTGATTAAATGGAATCAAATTTTTATTCTTTTATTGATAATTATTTTTAAACATTATTTATGGGTAATATTTCTTCAAATAGAGCCCATTAATTGGAAGCACTGTTCCCATTTACAATCAATGAACAAGATCCTCCTTAGTAGGCCTTCTATGACATGTGGGGCCTTCCCAAGTGGGTTCAAACTTGCCTCCCTTCTTTCGATGGGCAACAATTAGTCTCTTGAGGACTAACACAAGTTATCCTACTTGGAAAGGCCTAGGGCGGGATAGCTTATTATGAGCTTGAATCATCTTGGCCTTGTACAACTAAAGGTACTAGCACGCCTATAGGCGACTCTCCTCCAAATCTTCGAGCTCTTCTAACTACAACTTTGCATTCTGCTTTATAGTGATCTTGCTACCCAATGCTATCCTTAGTGATGGGAGTTGAACTTCTAAAGGTAGAATGACTTCGGACCCATACACTAAGAAAAATGGGATAGATTGAGTTGGAGTTCGGTATGCTGTGCACCAGACCCACAAGACTTCAACCAACTACTCATTCCACTGCCGCTTGTTGTCATCAAGAGTCTTCTTTAGTATTTGGATGAGAGTTTTATTGAATGCTTCTGCTAAATCATTTGCTCTAGGGTAGTAGATGGTGGAGTATCTCCAATCTATATTGTGTCTTCTAGCGAAGCTGTTGATCTTGGTGCTTTTAAATGCAGCACCATTATTAGATATAATTCATCAAGGCACTGCGAACCTATATACGATATGGTTCCTAAAAAATTGAAGCACATACTGAACTGTGACCTCTCTGAGCGGGATTATCTCCACCAACTTGGAAAAGTAGTCAGTGGTAGCTAAGACAAACGGATGACCCTTGGAAGAAGGAGGATCGATGGACCCGATGTCATCCCAATTCAAATGGCCATGAAGAATGTAGGTGAATGTTTGGTTGATGTAAGACCACGTCGTGTACCTCACACTGATGGCATCTCCTAGCTACATCCATACATTTTGTAATCATCGAAGGCCAGTAGTATCCTAGTCTCTTGATCTTCATCTTCATCTTCGGACCAAATTGATGTGCTCTGCATAGACCTGAATGTACCTCAATTATAATTCCATGGGCTTCATGTTTATCTAAATAATGTAACCACATTTGATCAAAGGACCATCAATATAGGGTGTCATCAACGAGAGCATAAGAGAGAGCTCTCTATTTCACCTGATGGGCTTGTGAATTTTCTTGAGGTAGTTTATTGATGTTCAAATAGTCTATGAATGGTTGCCTCCAATCTAGCTCCTTGTCCTTATAGGCAACGTCAACCTCCCCTTCAAGAAAAAGTCTCTCGATGAGTTCATGTGGAGAAAATTTTCTAATATGGGGAGTTGCCTTTTAAATTTGTTGGTGAGAAAAGAAAGAGGCAAGCATATAGAAATTCACCTTTTTAGGATGCCATGTAGATCTGCAGATATTCTTATTCGAGTGATCGCACGCCATCAAGGAAATAGTATCTCTCAAAAGACGAAGTCACCCCTTTAATGGACCTAATCACCTCAATAAGGACTCCTAAGAATGTTGGATCCGATATGTACTAGAGATTCTTCCCCTATTTTACATGATAAAGTAAAGCAGGGTTTATTTTGAATTGGGTTCATTAAGTTTCCTATAGGGACAAGCCCCCATAGTTAATTACATCCTAAGGAATGGAGATTCCTTAGGAATACTCTCAATTAAGGTAAATGATCATTATCTTCATAGATTTTAATATGAAAGGACTATCAATTGATTGGTTTGTCTTTGAAGATCAAATGAGATTAATCAAAGAGGGAGTTATTATCAAAGGCAAAGTGAAAGATAAGTAGGAGATGCACACGATGCTAGGTAACCTAGCGAGCATCTCAAACTATCCTATAGTTGGGCTTTACATTTTTGAAATTGATTTAGTTTATTTGAGTTATGTTTTTCATTAGAAATTTAGGACTTATGATTCCTTAACCCAAGATCAAGGAAATGCCTAAGAGGTGAGGATTTAAGCTTATGGCCCACAAAGGGGAGAAGCAACCTCAAAACCTAAATCTAGGGAGCTTTGGTGAGGGCCGAAAGCACAACCTAAATCAAAGGTGAAAAATGGGTATTTGGTTTGTCTCTACAAGAGAGGACAAACCACTTGATAGCTTGGACTCTTAGGTGGCCTAACTCCTCCTACGATTTTAAATACATGTAGGCAAGTCATTATGCTTATGCAATATAGTTGGGCTATTATTTGTTTAGAAAGAGACTAAGTCCATAAACTCACTCCTTGAAGAGACTAGATCATGTAAAGGGCATGCTTCAAATGACCTAAATCTAATGCAATACATATTTTATTTTATTTTCATTTTGGACAATTATTTTGACTCAAGCTAATAGGATTCATATGCATGAGAAATAAAGTTATTGGCCAAAATCGAGAAGGGAGGAGGTGAGTTTCCACCATGGCTCTCAAAGGTCAAAAAGTTTCTCTCAAAGGTGGAAGCCCTCTAATCAAGAGGTTGTGCATGATATTACAAAAGAAATGCTCATTCAGCTAAGAGGTTGCTAATTCTTTTATCTTGATTTTAAACCTAAGCTTTAGGTAAGGTTATGAGTTCCTTATTTTTTTTATTTGAGTTGTTAAGTTGGGTAAAAGATTTATTTTTCCCTAAAGAGCTTAATCCACATCCAGGACATACATAAAGCAAGGAATAAACTAGGGAAAACATGTCACTTAATGCAAAATCTAAACAAATCATCAATCAATTTATAAAGTTAATCGCAAAAAGAATAAAAGGCCGTTGTGGTCGGGCACCACCGCACAAACCCAAAAATATCAAATGTGGATAACCGAGCTCTACCCTTATATAACCCAGATTACAAATGAATCAAATTACAATTAAGAAAAGAATTCATTGTTATGGGGGGTCTTCAAGCTTTATTCCTTCTTTCTTCTGTCTTTCTTTCTTTCTTTCTTCTTCTTTTCTTCTTTCTTCTTTGGTTCCTTCTTTTGGATGGTTGGAAGGTAGATGCTCCAAGGCTTCACATGGTGCATAAGATAGGATCTTATGACCAATGCTCATCCTAATCCCCATAACAATCATTCCAAAATCCCAATTGCATAAATTAAATGAAAAGGAAAAGTGGAAATCTAACTAATACCTGCAAAACAAAGGTTAGCTAAAATAAATCACACAAATCCCAAGCATGTATATTGGACTTATCACCCCACACATGGGTGACTAAGTCCACTGGCTATTGGATTATGCTTAGGGCAAATCAAAGCAAAAGCATTTATATTTTTATTTATGATACTTAAGCATAATCCCCTGAGAAAATAATGATTAGACTAAGAGTATCCTACCATTCATTCGAGCATACACCCTAACATCTTGTCTAAAACATATATCACAAACAAAATAAACATCAAACCATGCATAACCTAAAAGCTAGAAGTGGTGACTTAGGTTAATGTGTTTGCTTTGAAGGTTTGTGTGGTATACTTAACTATGGTTTTAGGTTCAAATTTTCTTAGTGTGAAAACATGTTCAACTTTGGGGAGGGTTTCATTTAAGCTGTTTAATTGTTCTGAGTTGATTTTATTTCATATTTTGATTAGGTTCAAGTGAATCCTACAATTAATTACTAAGTTATGAAGAGAGGGAAAAAGAAGAGAACTTCTCTTTCCTTCCCTAACTTAAGTAATTTCTAAAGTAGATTCACATTTTAATTTTATTTAGGTAAATGTTTTGCTTAATTCTTTTAATTAACCCAAAATTTAGATGAACTCTAAACAAACCTATTCAAAAAGAAAGGTATTTTAAGATTTAAATAAAATGAACCAAATTTACACAACACACATTACTTCATTACTGTCCCAACATGTATCACATGCATATGAATGGACCATAAGCATATCTATACATACAAATGAGAATATTTAACTTACTTTATGATGGATGCTAAGTAATCCATTTAATAAAATTTGAAAGTTGCATATGCATGATTTTCTTTAGTTGAAAAGGGTTTCTTTATCCAATTTTTCACGTACACACATGAAGGTAAGAAAGGCATAAGTGAATATAACGCCATTGTTAACTAGAGGTGTAAGGTACAAGACTTAGGGCTACTTAAAGCCTCGCAATCTCAGGGTTATTCAGACTAATATACTACTTTCCTTAAATACAAACATGTGTATAAAAGAAATGAAATGGAATAGAAGAATACAAAAGTTGTATTAATTGATTCCTTTTGTTTATGCAATTTATGTGTGCAAGCATAGGTAACCCTTATTAAGTGATAACATAGGGATGAAGAGGATATGGAATTAGGTAAGTGATAGGTTCTTTTCAAATGAACCCTACATCTTACCAAATTTTATTCAAAACTATGCTAACATAAGAAGAGAGAAAGGAAACTATGCTAAAGACCCTATCTTCACATGCAAGCTTATAATTAAAATATAAGTAGCATACTTTCAGATTTGATAATTGATTTATATGTTTTGAAAATAATTTGAATTTAGTAATGATAATAGCCACTCGTATTTCTACTTTAGTCAACACATGCAAATTTGACATAAAGTAAACAATTTTATTTTTAAATTTTGAATTTGAAAAAAATGAATGCATAAAACCACATGACATACAAATTTAACATGTTGGGGAAAGACTCAAAGCAATGAAAGCATGTAAACAAATTCACTTTAATTAAATCCTAAAGACATTCTTATGGAATAAGAAAGTTTAAAATAAATCAAAGTGTTTTCAATATGATTTTTGTTTAGTTTTAAGTTTGATTTAATTTTGAAAAGGTGAGATGAATTTGTTGTTTCTAACCTATTCCCACATGTGTTTGATATTTTTGTTTAATTTTTAGATGATTAGATTCATTTTTATGTATTCATTAGGTTAAGGTATGAATTAAGTAACTTAATTAACCCTTACCTACATCACCTTGGCATAATTAACCAAATAATTATGAGCCATTGAGATGACATAAACACTCACAATGAATTTAAAATTGTAATGCACCTAATAAGGAAAAGGCCTAATGCAATTTTGCTCATGATTAAAGGTTAATTAAGCTAAGGGGTTTAGCTTAAGTAATTTTAAAACACCCTTTCATACATATGAATTGGGTTTTGATTTCCTTAATTAATCTTAGGTTATTAAACACCTAAGAATCTACCCAAAGTAGATTAATTAAGTTCTGGAACTTTTTTTAGAATTTTTAGAAATTAATTAAGGGGATAATTAGTGAACTAACTTTAATTAAGAGAAGATTAAGGAAAACAAAAGGGGGTTTAGGGAATAGCTTAGGGAAAATGATACAAAATTATTTCTTAAACCTCCTATCTGCTAGATCTAACCTTAATTAACTTTAATCATGAATTAAAGCCACTAATCAAACCTTAATTATCTTAATTAAGTTAAGGGAGTAATTAGGAAACCCATATGAAATTCTCCTAATTAAACCTTCAATAAATCCCAAGAAAATTAGGGGAGGTAGAAGTCATCCCCTAAAATATACCCAAGAAGTTTGGGATTAAGCATAGGCTTAATTAAAAGGTAATTAGCAAAATGAAGTCTACAATAAAACTCAAAATCAGAGAAAATCATAATTTAAAATCCATTGAAATTAATTTTAAAATATTCTAGGTTGAATTATCTTTTCATAGAATTTTTTTTCATATTTTTCTAAATTTTATTGAGAGAGATTGAATTTTAGAAGATCCCTAGATTAATTAGAATTAATTAAAGCATCCTAACTAATCCTCCAGCTCACAGTGTGATGGCGGCAGTCAGCTTGCTTTACACGTGTTGCACGGTGAGCATCCTGCTTAAACATCACATCAAGTGGCATGAGGATGCACTTTGATCTCTGGTTGATCAAAGATCGGATGGCGAAGATCTCCATGATTTTAAAAGGATAAATCAAATTCTAAACATGGGAATAATCTTGGTCGTCCATCTAAAATGCGCGGATGGATGGTTAAGATCTCCCCAATTCTTCCCCTTAGATCAACAAAGACCATCCACGATTTAGGGGAAGATCTGAGCTTGATTAAGCTCGGATCAAAACCAAACTTAACCCACACCATCTAAAGCCAATAAGCGGCACATCCAATGGTGGGATTTACAAGAATTGAAAATTTCTTTTACAAAGGACCAACACCTCCTATGCTAGGTGGTCAGAAAATTCCATACCTCATCGGAGGTGATCATCGATGCTCGAGATCGATGAGGTAGCTTCGTCTAGTGAAGATGAAGCCCTGTTGAAATTCTTAGGCCTTTGGGTTGAGTGATTTGCTCAATGGACTAACACCACTTAATGCTCCTTGTGACTTTAATCCAATTTCTCCTCTCCTTGATATGGGAACACCAATGGAAGCTTGAGTGAGGTCAGATTGGTCCTTAGAAGAAGTGTGCAAGAGGAATTGGAATGGTTTTCAGTGTGGAGAAAGTTGGGAGTTCAAGTGAGCTCCCCTGTTTTCACACTGTGCAAAATCGAGAAGATGAAGTTTGATTTCACTCTAGGAATCTTGGGGAGGCTGAGGAATTGCTTCTCTAACTTCCCTAGGTTCAATCGAATCGAGGAATGATAGTTTTGAATTCAATTAGGGGAGTTTATCTCCCCCTTGAAGGATAAGACGACCGCAAGCTATCTTGCCATTTTGTTCTAATTGCTCACAATGAGAAGTTTGTTTGATCAGTTAGATATTTGCACATGGTCGATTTGAGGCCTTGAGTGGATTGCCAACCTCCCATGTGCTTGAAATTGAGTGGAAGAGAGAGTTTGGATTTGTCATTTTGATCCATGGGGTCGGGTTTGGCCTTGGGCCAATTGGGCTGACCCAAACCCATTGGGTTAGGTGCACCACTCTTCATTAGGTCCCCTTTAGTTATTAGGAAAGCATCAAGTGGATATGAAGAGGGTATGACCAAATTACCCATGGATTAGTCCATAATTTGTTCTATGGTCTAGGGGTAGAATCATCATTTTGCTAAATTTTCAATGTGTATATGTTGGGTATGTGGAGAAACTAGGTTTGGCCAAGTTTCATGAGATTTGGAATTCATTTGGTAAGGTTTGGCTCATGTTGACCCATTTAGGTCAAAATGGGTCAACTTGGGTCAAGTTGACCAATTGGTCAAAAAGGTTGGTCAAGTTCATATGACCATTTGAAATGTTTTGGTGGCTTTGGTTTGATTCAATTTGGTATAGTTTTGAATTTGTCTCATATGACTTCATTTAGGTCAAATGGGTCAAGTTGACCTATTTGACCCATTTGATCTTATTGAGGTAGGTCAAGGGTAGGTTTAAGTTAGGTTAGTCATATGGAGTGGATTAGTATCTTTGTTTCCAATCAATTTTGGTTAAGTTTAAATTTGGCTCAACATGACCTCTTTAGGTCATGTTGGGTCTAAAGTTAATTGGGCTAGGTTAGATCTAGTTGGCCAATTGAGGTTTTAGTCAAGTTCAACAAGTGATTTGGAATGAACTTGACCCATTGGTTTGGATCAATTTGTCTTAGATCAAGTTTTGACACATTTTGACTTTTTAGGTCAAGTTGGGTCAACTTGGGTCAAGTGGCCAATTGGGCTAGTTAGGCTCAAATGTTAGCTTGGTCAAGTTCAAACATAGTTCATGAGTGAACTTAGATCAATGGTTTCAATAAATTTGGCCTATGGTAGAATTTGGCTATGTTAGGTTTCATTTTGGGCTAAGTGTTGATTTGGTCAACCCCCAGGTTTGACTTGGTGATTGATTGATCATCCCATGATGATTGTTGATCATGATGAGAGGCATAGATTAGTTTGGTTCAATCCAATTTGGTTAGGATTAGAATTTGGCTCATAAGGGTACTTTAGTTCACTTTGGGTCAAGTGAGCCACTTATGGTTTGGTCAAAGCTTGATTTGAGCTTGGTTGAACTTATTTATGGACTTATGATTGAAATATAAATCCATTTACAAGTGGTTTGAAGTCGAATGGGTTTTGATTCATTTGATAATTTCATATTCTAAGGGTGAACATGAAAGGATTTTGTGTTTGATTTTTAACTTGGGTTTTGATTGAGTGATTAAAGTTTATAATTAGATTTGGACTCATGATTGTAGGTTTGATTGAATCATGAGAGAAAATCAAGAGTTTGGCTTGATTTGAAATTGATTTGGCTAAGTTCAAGATTTTGACTTGAAAGGCATAGGTTAGATTTTGAGTAGATTTGAGTTTGATTTTTGGAATTTCTTTTGACTATTTGAGTTTATATTTCATTTATATATGTGAATATAAATGAGAATATAAATGGATCATGAGAAAATTTCAAGGATTTGAAGTGGTTTAATCATGATTTGGGCTAAGTCTATTAAGAAGGATTTAAAGGACTTAGGAATTTTTATGGATTTTTTAAGCTTGAATTTTTGAATTTGATTTGATTGATTTATATTTATATTTCATTTATATATGTGAATATAAATGAGGATATAAATGAGTTTTGAGAAAATTCCACGAATTTAAAATGGTTTGTTCAAGATTTTGGATAAGTCCTTTAATGGAAAATTAAGGGACATAGAAAGAATTTAATTTGAGGATTTGATTTGATTTATATTTATATATGTGAATATAAATGAGAGTATAAATGAATTTTGAGAAAATCCCATGAGTTTGAATTGGTTTAAAGTTGATTTTGGCTAAGTCCATTAATGTAAAATTAAAGGGACTCAGAAACATTTCATGAATTGATTTGGAATTTTGAGTTTAGTTTGATTGGTTAGAATTTATACTTCATTTATATATGTGAATATAAATGAGAATATAAATCAATTATGAGAAAATTTCAAGGTTTGAATTGGTTTTGATCATGATTTTAGTTAAGTCGTTAAGGGAAGATTATGGACTCAGGAAAATTTGAGCTTAAGAATTTTGATGGATTTTGATCATGGGTTTCAATCATGAAATTGATTTGAGTTTGGAGAAAATCAAATAGAATTGATTTGGAATTTGACTTGAAGGAAGAAAAGTGAGGAATGGTTTAAGCTAAGGGTAGGCAATTTTCCTAACACCCCTAAGGCATGACATATTCTTATGGCTAACTCTTCTAAGTCTCTAGGGCTAGGTTGAATGTCCACCTAATCACTAGATGTGTCTTAAGACTAAGGAGCTCTTAAAGTCTAAGAGAAGTCCTATGTCTAAGATGGAGGGGTTGAGAGCTCATCCTAAAAATGAGGTCAACAGTTCAGCATCAATAAGGGATAGGACTTATCTATTTTGGACACTTATTGGAAAGGACTCATCTTCCGGACATGCCAATTCTTTGGTAAGTTTGGCCAAAGCATCTACTATGTTCTCTTGGGGAACCTTGTAAATGATGACTTGATTTGGGCCAATACTTCATGGTATACTCATGATAATGATGAAGCATGGGTATGAGAACCTTTAGGACCTGTCGATTGATGACCAAGAGAATCCCCAAAGATGTTGATGCTCTTGACACACAGTGATAACTAACTCTAGATCAATAATCAAATCGATACTCAACTTCATTGTTGGTGCAGGGATTGGAAAGATAGTATGAGAATCTCATCACATTCGATCTAGAGTTAGGAGAACTATTCCTTCTTTCATGAAAGAGTAGATCTGGTGCTTCCCCTTTATGAAAAGAAGTTGCACCATCAAAATATATCTCCCATGGGTGGTTGTCAACCTCCCTAAGTTCTTGATTTATTCAGGAGATCATCACTAAGTAATCGGCGAGGTCGCTAAGAAATCCGCTAGTGCTTGTCCTTTTACCGTACGAAGGGTTACGAATGTAATACCAAACTGTGAGAGGATCATGGACCATCGTGCCAAACATCTGGATAGCATTGGCTATGTCATGAGATATTGTAGTGGATTGGATATGGAAATCAATTTCACCTTATGAGAAATCATATAATGTTGTAGCTTTTAGGAGGAAAAGATCAAAGCTATGCAATGATTCTCAATAGGTGGATAGTTCGCTTCAGCAGGAATCACACAAAGGCTGAGATAGTAGAGAGCACTCTCCTTCCCTTCGTCATTGGCTTGGGCCAACAAAGCAAGAGAGTCATCCAATGCGAGTGTAGAGGATGAGTGGCGCCAGATAAAAGCTACGGCCACTAAATACTTCTTATCTTCAAAAGCATCACTATCATCCTACTTGAACTTGGCATCCTTTTTGACAAGTGCTGAGGACGGATTGCATCTTCCTGATAGGTTAAAATAAAGCATCTTAGATATGCCAACCTTCTTTGGAAAGATCTGAGTTAAGTTAAACTTTTAGGAGGTGGCAATTCTAAGATAGCTTTGATATTTTCAAGATCTATTTCTATTCCCCGATGTCAGATAATAAACCCAAGGAATTTTCCTAAAGCTACTCCGAATGCACACTTCAGGGGATTCATTTTGAGCTTATATTATCTTAATCGTTCAAAACTACTCTCAAGTCAAAGAGATGCTCTTCCTTTTCTTTGCTTTTAACTACTAGATCATCAACATAGCACTCAACCTGATGATGGATGAGTTCGTTGAAGATCTGAGTCATGGCCCATTGGTATGTAGCACCAGTATTTTTAAGGCCAAAAACCATGATCCTATAATAATAGATTTCGATCGGGGTGCAAAAAGTAGTGTTTCTTTCATCTTCGGGGACATCCTTAAGACATGGCTTGTTTAAGTCCCAGAAATTGACACATATGCAAATTTAACCATTATTCTTCTTAACTAGGATGGCACTGGCTAACCAGGTAGGGTATTTTTATTTCCTGATGAAACCAACATTGATCAATTTCTTCACTTCAGAAATGACCTATTGTTCAATTTTTAATCGCATGCGTCTAGGAGCTTGCTTGATAGGGTTAATGCTAGGATCTATTACTAGTTATACTACATGGGAGATAATCTAGGCATCTCTTCATAACTCATGCAGTAGTCCTTAAACTCTCAATAGCTAACTAAGTCATTAGTTTCTTCTTCATTTAGCAATGAACGGATGTATGTCGGGTGTGGATTTTTTTCTGTCCTGAGGTTAGATTCTTTAAGCTTGTCAATTATTGAATGGATCTCCTCTTCAAAATTTGGTGGTGTCTCTTTGATTTAGAGATTATCTGGATCATCTAGATCATCTGAGATTTCTAAACACACATCATCATAAGAGTTGGTTTGGTGTGAAAAGAACCTATCAGACTCCAGATGGTTGGTGATAACTAAGCAATAATCTTTGTCATTGATTGGACCCACTATACTAAATCCTAGTCCTGATATTGATCGTGCATCTCTGCCTGTGTTGTTCCATAGGTTTTCAAAGTACTCTGACCTGTGCTTACACCATGAATAAGGAATCAAACCCTTCTTTAGAAGATTAATAACATAATGCGAGTACCAATCAAAAGATAATTTCATTAATTCTTTATATGAACTCTCCTCAAGTTCTACATCAACTTCAGGACTTAAGGAGGATGATCCTAAAAAGAATCTCTTTGGCTTCATATCCACGGAAGACTTAGGGACTTTCTTAACTAAACCTTCAACTTTTGAGATGAAAGTGAGGTTAGAGCTAAGGTTCCAAATTGTTTCCTAATATTTTACATACATCTAATTCAAATACTTTGCTTTGTCCGGAGGCTTGGACTTTGTCCTGTCGGCAGTGTCACCTCCAATGAACCCAGGAGAGGGTTGGGTGGTATACTAATCACATTAGACTCATCCTCAGTGATTCCAAGTCTATGTGAATAGTAGGTACTCTATTGAAACTTAACCCCATTGGGTGGCCAAGTCTTCTGGGCGCCTCACTACGCTTCCTCACGCCTCTGCCTAGTGGAGGTCGAGTCATCTTACCCACATGTCCATTTGATGGAATAAACTATGGGTGGAATGTGATATGTGACTCTATTTCTTCTTCAATTTCCCTTTCTTGTTCACTTGGATTTTCATTTTTTTTTCTTTTTCTTTTGCTTTTTTTTCTTCATTTTATTTTTCTTTTGAATTTAAATTTTTTCCAATTTCATGAGAAAGGGTGTTTTGAGGAAGCCAGTAGGCCGCATCCTCATATATCCCAACCTCTCTAACTGAAAATAGCTTTTCATCTCCTTTTTTCACAGTACTCAATCCCATAATTCATGAACTTGATGCACTAATGGAGGGAGGATGGAATCATCTTGTTCTGATGTATCCAAGGCCTACAGAGCAAAGCGATGAATGAAGTATTTGAATCAGTGATGTAAAACTTGGCTTCAATCTTTTAGTCACCTATCTCTAAAGGTAACACTATGGAACCTAAAGCTCTATTGCCTTATTTATTGAATCCTCTCAACATCATCTGATCTCCTGAGAGTGTGGAGATGTTGATCCTCAAATAGGCAAGGGTCTTTAGACTCATAATGTTCATCAATGCACTTAGATGATGAACTCAAGCTGAATCTACCCATGTCTATAATGTAGGGATGGTTGTGCTCCATGTCCCCCAGAAGGTCTTTATCTGTGAAAGTAATTCCTTAAGCTTCTCTGGAATAATGTGCCTCTTCCAATAGTGATCATTAAGCTAAACATATCTCGATCAAGGAGAGCCTTGATTAGTGAACCTCATCTCTTTGATAAGATAAGGGCATTGTATATGCTTAGATGGACAACTTTCTTTGGTGAGAGAGGACATTATAGTCCACCTTGGGTTGATCCTCCACAAGCATATCAAGGGTGGAGCATCTTGTGGAGGCTTCTCGATCCTCGAACCAATGACTTATTTCCCTCATCTTGAGGTCTTGAGGTAGAACCTTACCACTCGGAGGTTAACTTTGGTGATCTCTTGTGGTAGGGTAATGGAAGGTTCTATCTACACGTCAGGCTCACCTACAACTTCTCCTATGGGACCCTCAAAATCAGATGATTCCAAGTCTATCTCAGGAGGTGAACCTGTAGTATTCAGAGTAGAAAAAATCAACTCTAAATTAGAAAGAGGAAGATCAGAATTGTTATAGTTGTTGTTTAGATTTGAAGAGTTATCATTAGAAATTGATTTAAACAACCCATTAGAAGTGACACAGATATAATTCAAGCTAGCTTTATTCTTCAATTTTTTTAGATTTGGTAGGAGGTATACAGTAGAAATCAAGTAAAGTAAGAGGGGTGAAGGAATTGATTTGAGCAAGTGTTATGTCCTTTTCAAATGGCTATACTTTTAATCTATACAATTCTATGTTAAGAAAGAGAGAGAGAATCAAAACCACATAATACATATCTTTATATTTCTCACATGCAAGCTTATAAATAATTATAAGTAGCATACCAAGTTCACCTTTAAATGTGAGAAATATCCATTCATATTCTTTCAGTTTTGATGTTTGATTTATAAATTTTAAAAATAATTTTGAATTTAATAGTGATAATAGCCATTCATATTCTTACTTTAGCCAAAACATACAACTTGACATAAAGAAAATATTTCATTTTAATTTTGATTTTTAAAAGGAATGAATGCATGATTTTCATATGGCATACATATTTAGCATTCTAGGAAAGAAATAAAGTGATGAAAGTAATGTAAAACATTCACCTAATTAATTCCTAAAGATAATCCACGTGGAATAGAATCATTTAAAACAATAAATTTAATTTTAAAGAAATTTTGTTTGATTTCAATTTGAGAAATGTGAAGATGGTTTGCTGGTCCTAACCCATTCCCACACATGTATATTATGTTTATTTAATTTTTAGGTGATTAGATCAATTTTATGTTTAAATTAGGTTAAGGTGTACATTAAGTGTATTAATACCCCTTACCTATATCACCTTAGCATATTTAATCAAATAATTATGAGCTAATGATATGACATAAAAGCACACAAGGAATTTAAATTAGTAATGCACCTAGGAAGAAAAGGGCCTAATGCATTTGGCTCATAATTAATGTTTAATTAAGCTAAAGGGTTTAAATTAAGTACTTTCATAACCCTTCCCTCACATAAGGATTAGGTTTTGATTTTCATAAGTCACTTAGGTTATTAAGCATCTAAGCATCTACCCAAAAATGGATTGATTAAATTATGGAATATTTAATTATTTTATCAAGTTAATTAAGCAAGTGATTAGGGGATTAACCCTCAATTTAGTTTGGATTAAGGAATGAAAGGGGTTTAGGGAATGGCTTAGAGAAAATTTCCCAAATCAATTCCATAAGCCTCTTCTCTACTTAAGCAAGACTTAAATGACTTAATAAAAAGACTAAACCACTATTCATATGCTTAATTACCCTTAATTACATAAAGAGAGTAATTAAGGATTCAATAATTGATCCCCTAATTAATCAATAAATCCTAAGAAAATTATGGGAGGCAGAAGTCATCCCCCTAAATGCACATGAGAAGTTTGAGATTAATTGGGATTATTAGAGTAATTAGGTTATTAAGTTTTTATTAAAACCTTAATTAAAGAAAATATACTATTCAAAATCTAGTGAAATTAATTTTAGAATATTCTCTTATGAATTATCTTTCCAATGTTATTTACCTTATATTTTTAGGATTTTTCTAGAATTCGTTATAAAATTATGAAGATTTAGTGATTAAGGATCATTAAATAAATCCCTAATTAAAATAGCTAATCTCATTGTGGAAGGCGCGCACACTTTCATGTGTGGTGGTGATAGGAGAGGTATTTAAGTTATCACATCATAGCGTCGCATCGGTGTGGCCTTCGCTTTCTCCCCATCCATCGATCGAGGATCGACGGTGAGCTTCATGTCTTGATCATGGTCATCCATCCAAAATTCATGGATGGACGGCCCATGATCCATCCCTAATTTTCCCTACAGGAGATGGCCATCGTCCATCTTCTAAGGGAAGGTTCGAGTTTGATTGAGCTCGGATTGAAACCAAATTCAACCCACACCATCTAAAAGTAAAGGGAAACACATCCAATGGGTAACTTTGCTTGGGGTGAAACTTCCCTTCACAAAGGACCAAGAAAAAAAATGAAACTATGTTTAGTTTAATGACATACATCAGAGGTATCACCAGACTGATTCCTTGAAGTAGCTTCATCGGGAGACGCCTTGTTGAAGTTTTGAGGTGTTGAGATTGAATGGATCTTCCTATAGACCAAGTTCACCTTCAAATGCTCATGGCCTTGATCAAAGTACCACCTCCCTTGCCTTTAGAGCTTGGAAGAAGCTTGGGATGAGTTCGACTAGGCCCTCTGAGGGTGCTCGATAGAGGAATTAGATTGGTTTGGAGTATTGAGTGAGTTGAAATTGGCTTGAGCTCCCCTATTTTCGATTTAAAGAAACTGAGAAATGGAGAATTCTCATTCACTCTATGAAGCTTAGGGAGACTTGCAATGGCTTGCTCTAAATTCCCTAAGCTCAATCAAATGGGAGAGAATGAAATTCAAGTGAAATTAGGGGGAGTATATCTCCCCCTAGGTGAATCGAACGACCGCAAGCTTCCTTGCTATTTTGATCCAATCCACCTACTTGAGTGGGTTTGTTAGGCTGTTTGAGGTGGCATGTCATTCGGTTTGGTCAGAGGAGGGAGTGGTGAAGGTTTCCATGTGCTTAGGTGAGTGGAGGAAGGATTTCAATGTGCTCAATTTGAAGGAAGTGTTCAGTTTTGAACTTGGGTTGGGTTTGACTGACCCAAATCCAATGGGTCATGTGCACCATGTTCATTAGTGATCATTTGGTCCACTAAGAGGATGTCAAGTGTCCATGAAAAGGAATTTACCAAATTTCAAGTGGTTTTGATTTTTAGGTTACGCTATGGCCTAGGGGTAAAATGGTCATTTGACCTTGATTTCAATTTGAATATGTTTGGTATGATTGAAAAATGGGTTATGCTAAGTTTCATTGAATTTGGAGTTAGTTTGATATGATTTGGCTCACGTTGACTCATTTAGGTCAAAATGGGTCAACTTGGGTCAAGTTGACCAATTGGGCTAGGTTAGGCTCAAATGATGGCTTGGTCAAGTTCAAATATTAATCATGAATGAGTTTTGATCAATGGTTTCAATCAATTTGGCCTATGGTAGATTTTGGCTAGTTTAGGTTTTATTTTGGCTAAGTGTTGACTTGGTCAACCCTTAGGTTTGACTTGATTTGACCCAATTTGAGTGATTGATCATCTCATGATGATTGTTGCTCACAATGTGAGGCTTAGGTGGGCTTAGTTCAATCCAATTTGGTTAAGATTAGAATTTGGCTCATAAGGGTACTTTAGCTCACTTTGGGTCAAGTGAGCCTAAGTGGGTCAAATGGCTTGGTCAAAGCTTGATTTGAGTTTGATTGAACTCATATATGGAGTTATGATTGAAATATAAATCCATTTGCAAGTGATTTGAAGTCAAATGGGTTTTGATTCATTTGATAATTTCAAGTTCAAAAGGTAAACATGAGTTTGACTTGGGGTTTGATTTTTTGAATTTAGTTTTGGTTTGATGATTTAAATTTATATTTCATTTATATATGTGAATATAAATGGGAATATAAATGGGTTGTGAGAAAATTTCTTGAATTTAAATTGATTTAGATTTGATTTAGGCTAAGTCCATGAGAGAGAATCAAAGGACTTAGGAAATATTTTGGAATTTGGAATCCAATCATGGGCTTCAATCATAGGTTTCAATTATTTGGAATTGATTCATGATTTGAGAAAATCCATCAAATTGATTCAAGGATTGAGTTAGAGTTGGAGTTGATATGAGTTTGGAGTTTTTACTTGGAAGAAGAAGGTGTGGATTTGGTTCAAGCTATAGGGTAGGCAAATCTTCTAACACCCCTAAGGCATAACCTATTCCTATATCTAACTCTTCTAAGTCTCTAGGACTTGGTTGAGTGTCCACCTAATCACTAGATGTGTCTTAAGACTAAAGAACTCTTAAAGTCTAAGAGAAGTCCTATGTTTAAGATGGAGGGGTTGAGAGCTCATCCTAAAAATGAGGTCAACATAAATCAAACTCAAAATTAAAAATTGTCATTAAAGAACTTTACTCTATTTTAAATAGCGTTATTTATTATTATTGTCCTTAGGAATTAATTTGAATGAATGAGACCATGTGCTATGTTCTTTTATTTCTTTCCAATCATGTTAAATGTTGCTTTCCATGTATAATCATGCATTCATTTCTTTTAAAATTAACTAAATGAAATGGTTTCTTTTATGTCAAATTGCAGGTGTTGATTTAAATTAAAAAATGATGTGGCTATTATTACTATTAAATCGAAAGTTATCTTCTAAATCAATTATAATATATGGAGTGATTTTAATAACAAATATCTATAAGTTTGCATGTGTTGATAATATAAGATATGCAATATAAAGCTCTCTTTCCTTACTTTATATGGATTTGCATGGGATTTATAAATGTATAGTTCATTTGAAAAGAACATAATATTTATCTTCATGCTAAGACTTAGGAAGAAAGTCATATCACATATGTAAACCATATAATCAAATCAAATATGACTTCTTGCATGACTTCTCATTCTTGTGGTTCTTTTTGTACATTCACATGTATCTGAGAAAAGTAGTCTGGATATCCCGGGGCTTTGAGGCTTTAAGTAGCCCTAAGTAGGTATTGTACCTTACACCCCTAGTGTAGAATAATGGCGTCGTACTCACTTAAAACTCTTATACATATGTATGTATGATATGACCAATGAATAAGAATCATAAATCAAATACAACTTTTGCATGGTTTTTTTTTCTATTCTTATAGTTCCTTATACATCTATATATACATAAGAAAAGTGGTATATTAGTTTGGACATCCTGGGGTTGCGAGGCTTTAAGTAGCCCTGAGTAGGTCTTGAACCTTACGCCCCTGGTGTAGAACAATGATGACATACTCACTTAAAACTCTTATACATATGTATGTATGATATGACCAATGAATAAGAATCATAAATCAAATACAACTTTTGCATGGGTTTTTTTTTTCTATTCTTATAGTTGTTTATACATCTATATATAAATAAGAAAAGTGGTATATTAGTGACATCCAGCAGGCTTTAAGTAATCAGTAAGTCTTGTATACGCCCAGTGTAGAAACATGGTGATGTACTCACTTAAAATTTTTTATACATGTGAATGTGTACTTAGCTAATGGATTAAAAATCCCTTTTTTATTAAAAAAGACATGCATTCATAATTTAATCAAATGAAATATTTAAATTCCAAACACACTTCTTTGCATTCATCATTTAAGTATGCTCAGACATACATTATTTGTATAGGTATGCTTAGGATTTAATCATATGCATGATATGTATGAGGGAAAGAAATGAATAAACATGTGTTATATGATAATAATTCATTCTAATTATTCTTAAGATGCCTTTATTATTGAATAATGTCATTTAGAGTGAACCTAAACTTTGGATTGATTAAAACATGTAATAAGCCATTAACTAAAGGAAATTGATTAATTAACTTGCTTTAGAAGTGACTTAAAATAGGGATAAAAGAGAGGTTCCCTCTCTTTCTTCTCTTTATAACACTTAGTCGTTAAGTGTATGTCATATGAAACAAAAGAAAATATTAAGTAAAATCTTCAAATCAATTAATTAATTTAAAGAAAAATCAACCCTCAATAAATTAAATCCCTCACACTTAGCAAATTACAACTCTAAAGCTTAGTTAGGACATATGGCACAAGCCTTAATGCACACACATTTGATTAAGTCACTGCTTCAAGCTTTATGTTAGGGTTGTGTATGGTTTAATGTGTGCTTATTTTGTGATGTATTATTATAGACTATATGATAGGGTGTATGTGCGTAGTCTGGATATTAGGCCGATATTAGCTTAATCATGCTTTCTACAGGGGGTTGTACTTAAGAGGCTATTGTAATAAAAATATAAATGCTTTTTGCTGTGCAGGTTTCTTATGCCCCTAAGCATAACCCAAGTTAGGAAAGATGGGCTTGGTTATCCATGTGCGGGGTGCTAAGTTCAAATTATTCATATAACTGCTTGGATTGTATGGTGTGTTTAGCTGACATTTTTTTTTGTAGGTGTAGCTATATTTACTTTCCTTCTTTTAATGTAATTTTAGATTAGGATTAGGATAAGTGTTATGGGGGATTAGGATGAGCTTTAGTTATAAGACCAAGTCTTATGTACCATGTGATGCCTTTGGAGTAAGCACATCTAAATCAAGCCAAAAGGAAGAAAGAAATGAAGCAAATCAGATGAAGAAATGAAAGATGAAGAGATGAAGAATGAAGAATGAAGACCCCCATAACATTCATCATTTGTCATTATAATTATTCTCTTATGTCGAGTTGTATAAGGGTAGAGCTAGATTACCGTTTCTTTCGGTTGTATGGTAGTACCCAACCACATTGACCTTTTATTCATTTGCGATAGCTTTATAAAATTATTTGATGTTTTGTTTATCTTGTGCATTAGAAAAGGCATGTCATTTCATAGTTTATTTATGATTGGTGATTGTTGTATGGCCTCGATGCAATTAGGCTCCTAGAATAAAAAATAATTTTCTACCCAAACTAACAACTCATAACTAAATCTCTAAAATAACTCATAACCTCATATAAAAGCCTAGGAATTAAATCAAGATAATAAAATATTTAGAAATTCCTTTGCTGGATGTTGTATTTTTAATTTCATGCATAATCATATTATGTCACTCTTGTTAAGGGAGGGCTTGCATCTTTGCTAGATACTAAGGGCTTAACCTTTGAGAGCCTATGATGGAAGAACACTTTTTTGCCTTTTGATTTGGCCCATAACCAACTTCTCATGCATTTAGGCATACAAAATTCTATAGCCCGTGTCAAAACAAAGAGTCCCAAATTAAATGAAATTTGATAAAAATTTGTATTAGATTAAGTCATTATTCATACCCCTCATGCTCTAGTCTCTTAGAGAGTGGATTTAAGGACTTAGTTTCATTTCTAAATAACAACAACCTAGCCATCTTGCAAAGTATATGACTTGCCTACATGGATTTAAAGTGTAGGAGGAGTTAGCTGGCTGTCACTCTAGGCGGTAATAAGTCCATCAGTCAGGTGGTTTACTCTCTCTTGTGGAGATAAACCATATACCCACTTTCACCTTAGAATTAGGTTATGCTTTGGCCCTCTCCAAAGCTTCTTAGATTTAGGATCTAAGGTAGCTATTTCCTATGGCCTACAAGCGTAAATCTTCACCTCTCAGGCATTTTCACAATATTGTGTTGATGGATTATAAGCCCTAGCAATCTAATAAAATTTCAACTCAAATAAATAAATCTCATCAATTTCAAATATATAAAGCCCAACCATAGGATAGATCAGAGTGCTCACTAGGTTTTCTAGTATCATGAGCACTCCTTACTCATCTCCATTGGTTTCGATATTAACCCTTCTCTTTTTGATCCATCCCACTTGATTTTCTAAAACACAACCAACTTATTGATAGTCCTATTTTTGAATTCTTTGGAGACAATAATCTCCTACCTTAATCGAAAGTATTCTTAAGGGATTCACTTTCCTTAAGATGTAATTAACTATGGGGGCTTTCCCCATAGGGAACTTTAGAACCTAGTCTAAATAAACCTTACTTTATTCATCCATGTAGAGTAGGGAAAAAAATCTTTGGAATATTCGAAGACCCATAATGCCTTAGGGGTCCTTATTAGGTGATTAGGTCCATTATAGGATAGTGAAGTCTATCTTTCGAGATAGTATACTATTTCTCAATATTGTACTCGATCACCTCAATAAGTACACCCTCAGATCTGCTTGGGGTCCCCCCCCCCTATGCATAGATCCAAAAATAAGCACCACAACGATGTTTTGGCCAATAATAAAAATTTGAGGCCAAAATAATCTTGCTATTTTGTTTAAATATTTTATTATTGCTAAATGCTGAATTGAACCAGAAATGTTGGTCTTCTGTATTTCCTCCTAGTCTACCAATTGCTCCCTTACTGGTGTTCTTTTCATACTGTTATATTTCTCCCTATTCTGGAAATTTTGTCGTGCTTTACTGCTGTTCTTAACTTTTTTTGTTGTTTTGTATACAAAATTTTGGTTTAGGTGGAAGGCTTGAACTTAACTCCTTTGCTTAGCTCCTATGTTGTTTGAAAATTTTTTTTATTTCTCTAGCCAGTGCTGACTATTTTGCTACCATCTCTAGTATTGAATTTTTCCTGTTCTGCTTATCTCCTTTGGTTTAGGTGGAAGGCTGAGCTTAGCTCCTTTGCTATTGGTTATTGATTTTGCTATTTTTTGCCATGTCTTTTGTCTTCTTTGTTGGTAAACTAATAAGTGGTAATGGGTTTTTGCTATTCAGAGCAGTTCTTTACTTATATTGTTTTGTCTTTCTTCCTACTTTGCCATGTTGTACAATTATTCTTTTTCTAGTTTTTCTCTATTCTACTACCATATCTAGACTCTAGTATAGTTTTCATATGATGTAGCAAGGGGTATTCGACTGTTGTTCATAATTTTTTTTTCATTTATCCATCAATCATCTCAGTTTTCTGAGGATAAAAGTCTTGCATAATCTATTATATTCTACTTATTTATCTATCATTCTTTCTTTATGTAAAATTCAATAATATCATCGTTTAATCTTTAGATATATTTAAATGAATTTTGCTAATCTCTTTCTTGACTTTTCATATGTTACAGCAAGGGTATTCGATGGCCTGTTGAGGAATCAAAGAATCAAAATCATGTTATTTGTTTTTTAACCTTTTTTTTAGTTGTAAGTTGTAGACTTGTGGTGTATAATGTATTTACATTAGTGTAAAGAATTGTAATTAGTAAAATGTAACTTGAAAGTTGAAAGTTATAATTTGATATGCACTTTGTTCAGATTTTAGTTTGTAAATTATAACAAGATATTATTGGGACTACAAGATTTTTTGCTAATTTATAAACTTTCTCTCTCTCTCTCTCTTTATATATATATATATATATATAATATGTGTGTGTTTTTTAAAATATATATATTTTAATGTAATTTGTATCATAATTATTAAAAATAATATTGAAAAAAATGCATAAATGATAAAAAAAGATTCGAACTTGCTCATTAAAAATAAGCCAGCTCGAATAGTAGTGCTGAACAAAAAAAAATTCGAGCCGGCTCAGTAACAAATTGAGCCAGCTTGTAATCATCAACAATTCGATTCGAGCTGGCTTGAACTCGAATCGATCGAGCTACAATCCAAGTTCAAGCTGACTCAAACAATTTTGATCCAATTATGAGCCCATCACAGATCAGCTCAAAATTGACTCGTTTACAGCCCTACCTAGCGACACCTCCCCTGTGGGCACTCTATTTGGATCATGCCCTTGTGACCCCATCTAGGCACTACCCAGGTTACAACCAAATTGGACAGTTACCCTTTCCTAGTAGCCACCCCTGTGGTTGGAGAATCTGTACTACGGATGTGCAAATTCTCCCTTGGTCTAGTAAATCTGAGATAAATCGAGGCTGATATAGCCCATTCTCAGTGTGGTCCCTCGCACACCGACAGGATCCACACAAACATATAAACAAACAAATATATTTGCTTATGGATTAGGAGGACACCCCTAGCTATACCTTAACCCAACCAGGCATCCTATTTTTAGGGTTGCGTCAGCAAGACTCTCTATAAGAACTGTCTGACTAATATTGAGTTGACATAAGTCCCCAGTGGCACTCACTCAGTAGTCTCCCTAGGTCGAGTTCAATTTAATGTGCTACCAATAGATCACCCTAATGGTTTTTCCCTGCTTTGGAATATGTAAATCTGCTATGCTTTCTTTTTAGCACAACCATCATACACTAAAAGCAACCCTTATGTTGATTAGCTCTACCCTTCGGCTGGTAGGTTACCCCTTTTGATTTGTAAATCTGAGATAGGTCAAGGCTGACATAGCCCATTCCTAGTGGATCCATCAAATTCAACCATATCAAATCAAATCAACTTTTACTACTCTTGAGTTGACATAAGTCCCCAGTAGCACTCACTCAGTAGTCGCCTTAGATCGCGTTCAATTTGTTGTGCATCCAACAGATCACTCCAATGGTTGCTCTCTGCTTTAGAACCCTTAGGTTGGATAGCCACAGTCGATAGACTATCCCTTTGGATTTGTAAATCTGAGATAGGTCAAGACTGATATATCCCCTTCTTAGTGGGTCCATCGCACACCGACAAGGTCCATAAATCAAATCTATCAAATTTGATCGAGTTCACATCCCCAGCGGATATGCCCTCAATTCAAAATCATCCTTCCTAGTGGATCCATAATAAATCAAACTGACTTCCCCAGTGAAGTCTATATTAAAACAATTCAAACCCATCTCTCTCTAGCAAAGCTAATCAAACAAATCATAGAAATCTACTCAAACTCTTATCCCTAGCGGATACTCCTTCAAAACAAATTAAATCAAATCTAATTTCAAATCTTCCCAGTTGAGCCAAATCACATTCCTCCGCCAGTGGAGGAAATAATAAAACAAATAAAAAATAATCATATTTAAAATCAAATTCAAATCTTTGTATCCCCTAGCGAATACACCCCCAAACAAATCAAATCAAAATCAAACTCAAATCCATATTCCCATAAATAGCTTGAACATGCTTTCCTAGTGGAAGGTTCACATACCCAATCCCCAATGGATTCCTCTTTTTATTCCCTCTGCATAAACCTCTCACATGTCTTGTCTAATGCATGTGTAATCCATTAGCTGATCTTCCTTCATGTCCTTGAAATAAAATTCCAACCAAGTCCTTATGGTTCTCTTATGCCCTTGGCATAAGTTGAGTTGAATTGCACTAAGATCATGATTCTATCTACCTTTCAGGTTTAAGATTAGATGGTTTCTGTTAGTACTTGTAATCTTTTGGACATTGTTGATCGTCTCGGTCAACGCCAATACGTGCGACGTGCCTTGTCAGTTACACCACACCTATTAGGGGTCCTTTTATTGACCCCACTTTTGGAGTGAGTTATCAATCTCCTCATCATAGATATAAGACTCTTCTAGACACAAAGAGCTCCTTAGTCTTAAGACACTCCTAATAATTAGGTGAACACTCAACCTAAGCCTAGAGACTTAAAAAAGGGTTAATCATAAAATTAGGCCATGCCTTAGGGAATAGGAAGATTCACCTACACTATAACCCATATCCAATTCATATTCACCTTCTCAAACCAAACCTCAAGTTCAATTCAAACATCAAATTCAAATCCAAATCTAAACCCAAATTCCAAAAAAAAAAAACACAAATCATTGAAGCCCATGATCAAATCCAAACTTGAAATCCTTCCTAAGTCCTTTGAATCAACTTCATGAACTTAGCCAAAATCCCATCTAAATCAAGTCAAACTCAATTGATTTTCTCACAAATCAATCATATCTTCAATCATCTCTATTTACATCATTTTTGGATGAGGTTAATTTGGCAATTAAGAGATCCTCATCTCAAATAGGATGTTCTTAATGCTTAGGACACCTCACCCAGTGTCCTAGAAAATCATTTTGAGTTTATTCTACCCTATTTTATGTAGGTAGAATCAATCCAAATTTTAAATTTAGATTAACTCAAATAAATTAAATTAAAACCAAATTAAAATGAATGAAAGGATCCAAACCCATTCCATTTGAATAAAATTGATCATTTGAAATCATACCTAACCCATTTAAGCTAAATGAGTTAAAATGAAATTAAATTTAAAATCAATTCAAATTAAATGGTTTAATTAAATTATAATACAATTGATCATCAATTACATTATGGTTTAAAGAATATGCTAAACAAATTCAAAGGGTAAAGTTAAATCCAAATACTTTGCATCAAAGCATTTGGATGGATTCAAATTCCCTAAGACAATTCAAATGGAATTAAATCTAATCTCAAATCCATTTTGAGATTAATTTGGGCATATCATACTTTAATCCAAACTAAGATGATAATGCCATATTGCATGGAAATAAGAAAAATAAAACAAAAATAAAATGGGAAATAAAAAAAAGAAGAGAAATGCTAATTTCCTTCTTCCATCTCTTCCCATGCAAACTCCCTTCTTCCCACCTCATCCACTCCAAGACAACAACCACCTCTTAAAAGGTGGCTTCCTTCAAGTGAAGGCAAGCAATGCAATTTAGGCCAAGGCAAACCTCCAAGAGTTTGCCAAAGCCTTAGCCAACCAAGGGAAGAAGAAAAAGATAAGAGGAAGAAGAGAAGAAGGTGTGCTCGACCATGTATGGAAAACAAGCATAGAAGCTCCTTAGCTCTTATGTTAACATCCCATTATGTTCACAAGGACAAGGGGATTTGATCCCATACCATGGTCGGCCTTTCCGCCGTCGGTGGCCAGAGTTTGACATTTCAATTCCTCCTTATAGAGCTTTTGGTCAAGAATGAAATCTAAGGAAGGGATGCTCATTTCCTCTCCAAATTGATTCCAAAATATTCCTGAGGGCTAGAGAGGAAGTTCAACACCTTTCCCACCACCTCATTAGGGCAAGGCTAATTCAAATTGAGCATCCTTTAGCGGTGAAATCCAAAGGAGGATTTCACCCCAAATTGAAGACACACACACACGTTATAGGGCTCGAAGTGATCCAAATCGTGCCCTTACTCGAATCATTTAGCACCGGGAAGGCCGAGAACCACCAAGGTTGAGATCTATGCTAGGGAGCTTGGTCAAAGGGGCAAACCACGTGGAGATAAGCTGCCAAACGCTGACCACAAGCTCGTTGCATTGATCTAAAGCTTATGGAATCAACCTCGCCGCCGGAGATCGACGAAATCCAGGTTTTCCATTGACGTCCTCCCCTATTTTCTTCAAGCTTTCGATTTTGGGCCTTTTCAAAGAAAGTTGGAATGCTAAATGGATCTAACTATATAGATTGATCCCAATTCGATCACTGGTCATTTTGGGATCAAAATTGAGGCATAATTCATCGTCGGTCACTGCTAGTTGAGGGGAAAATATCAACGGTGACCGATTTCACTGTTTAGGGAAGAAGACAATCTCCGGACCTTCTGATCCTATTTTTTGGATCAGACGGTCTAGATCTAGGCACACGATCTGATTTAAATTCCTTAGGTTCAGATCCGGAGCCTGATCATTTCAACTGTGTATCACATGGACCGTCCCGTGACCGCATACGCACGCCGCGGTCCTCTTTAAAATTAAGATTAGTTAAATTAATTAAAGTTTAACGATTTAATTAATTAATTAAAATCCTGAAAACTTTAAAAAATAATATAAAATCTAAGAAGAACCAAAAAATTATAAATAAAAGCTCTATGGATTCGTATTGATGAGAGGATTCCATATAAATTAAAATCCCCCATTTTTATTTGATAAATTTTCCTTAATTTGGGTTTAATTAAAAAATATTAAATCTTAATTACACTCAAATTAATAATCCAATTAATTTGAAACTTTGGGAAAATGAAATTAAGCATAAAATACACCTTAGGAAAATTTTTAGTGATTTAATTCTTTGAATCCATGGGAAAATTTAATTTCATGTGTTTAACCATTAAATTAATTAAATTAATTACCCTTTGAAATAATTAGAAAACTTTAATCTAATAATTTAAAATCAACATAATAAATATTAATGAATATCAAAATATTAATTAAACCTAATCAAACCTATATTAACCTAATAGATCACTAATTAACTCAATTAGGTGATTAAAAGAATTAAATAATTCAATTAAATGACTTGAAATTAATTGAATCATAGTAAATCAACCAGTTAACTAAATATTATGAATAAACCCTCATTGGAAAGGTATTATAGTGAGAAATAAGTGAAAAATAAAATCCCTTAATGAATTTTAATAAATTAGGTTTAATTTAGGTTTTAATGAAATAATTAAAATCTTAAGTACACCCTAATTACATCTCTAATTAAGTTGAAACTTTAGAAACATAAAATTAGCATGTAACCCCACTTGCCATAATTATCTCAAACCCAATTGGTCTATAAATTTGGAATTCTTGATTCTTCAAATCTCTAGGTCAATATGAACTAAATAATAATTAAGAGAATCATTAATTCATCGAATCAACAAATAAATTGAACTAATCTGAAATAAACATGAGAAATACTTAGGGTAATTCATCAAAACTTCCTAAGTCAAAGAATTTAACCAAATATTAAAATCTTAAGAAAATCAATACTTAATGAAATTCAAACATAATTAAATAACTTAAGTTAAGTTTAATGAAATCATTCATCCTTAATGAATTTAAATAATGAATCTAAAACCTAGATTAATTAAATCAGATCAAATAATTATCCTAAGTGCTTTAAGTTAAGCATAATCCATGAACAAACCTAAGGTATTAATTCATATTAATGGATTTAAACTTTAAGCTTACAAATTCATGATTTAATAACTTAAAAAAATCAAATTTAAATCAAACTCTTTAAAATAATATAAGCCAAATCAAATGAAACACATTTAACTTAATTAAAAAAGAAACAAATCATAACTTAAATAAATCAGATAAATTAAATCAAATAAAGCAATTAAAATAAACTAAATAACATAAATCAAACCCAAACATAAATAAATCAAAAGGATTAATTAAAATACTTAAGCATTTTAGTTAGACTTTTGGAAACTTCATTAGGATTTAGGATATTGAATGGAAAGAGCTCCATCCAAAAATGGAATCATTCCATTCTTCATTCTTGAAAACCTATAGAACTTTAACCAAATAAAATGAACATAAAAATGGGAATTAAATCACTATATCATTTGAATTGAATCCACCCAAAGGTAAAAATTAAATAAATTTAAACTTCAAATTAAAATTGAACTTAAAGGCTTAGCAAAGACTTACCACACAAATCCCTCTCTTACACACACTAGATCACTTAGGTCATGGACTCTAGATCTAAGTTAGATCATTATGTGATTTTCTTTTAATCTCCTATGATATGTTGTGTTGTGCTTCACATGTTTGTGTGGTGTATTGCTTTAGACTGGATGCCTGGGCTTGTTTGTTCGTTAGACTGGATGTTAGGGCATTCTTTCTAGATTTAATATTATTTTATACAGGGGACTGTGTTAAAGGGATCGCTGTAATAAATAAATCATAAAATCATTGTTTACCTGCAAGTGCAAAAAATCCCTTAACATAGTACATAGGACAGATGGGCTTGGCAAGCAACTAATGCTAAGCCCGTATGTTTGTGAAATATAAACTGCTTTGTGTGATGTGTGTATTTCCTAACATCTATTTTGTAGAGCTTAGGATTTCTTTTGAATTTTAAATGTAAATTTGAGCTTAGAATTAGGTTAGGATCTATGGGGTCTAGGATTAATGGCGACAACAGAGATGGTATGGTGGTCTCCGAGCGATGGATGTCCAGAAGAAGATTTCTAGAAAGAAGACTCATAGATTAGTTCTAGGTGAGTTGTATAAGGAATTATTTGCCCATTTTCTTTCTTAGGTGTACAACAATACGCATTGGCCTTTTTCTTATATAATTTAATTTGCTTGATTTATTTTGGGTGCGAAATAGCATGCTTTTCTTAGGTTTCTTTAGTGTTATGTTTGTGATGATGCTGGGCGTAGGCTCATAGGATAAACTAAATTTTCTACCCAAATCAATTGAAACATAAAATAAATATAACTCATAATCTTCATATAAAAGCCTAGTATTAAGCAAGATAAAATATGTAGCAACCCTTAGTTGGATGTTTTAATATCATGCATAATCATATTGTTCTTAGTTAATGAAGGACTTCCATCCTTGGAACCCGGCTTGACCTTTGAGAGCCTATGATGGAAGTACACCTTCTTATATTCGATTTGGCCCATAATCTTTTCTAATTGCATGCATTATGTAAATTGCATTCTATGACCTAAGTGAATCTTGAGTCAAAAAAATTATAAAATCTAAAAATATGCATTAATTAGGTGCATCTTCATACCCTACATGATCTTAGGGATTAGGGAGTAAGTCTAGGTTCATAGATTTTTTTCCTAAATTGCACACCATCTTGCATTCATATGACTTAGCCTCATGGTTTTAAAATGCTTAGGTGGTGTTAGGTGGCACCTTCTCCGAGTTGTAAGTCCAGAGTAGATATAGTTCAGGAGAATGGGCAATGATTCCCAAGGCTAAAATAAGGTCGAGTATCTGACATTTGTCAGAAGAACCTGTATACTAGGTTCTGAAGCATCCTTTTAGGAATAAGTCTTCAACCTTAGGCATTTCTATAGTCTTGTGTTGCTAGAATCTAAGCCCTAGATTTCTAAGAAAATGATAACTTGAATTCTAAAATTAAATCCCAAATTTGAAGCCCAATCATAAGATAGATGAAATATTTACTAGGCATCCCAGTATCAATAGGCATTTCCTACTCTTTTCCATTTGACTTTTAAAAATAACTCTCTCCAATTTAGACCTCTCCCAATTGAATTTCTCAAAATCAATCCTTTGAAAACTACTTTAGTAGTCTTTAGGAATAACCACTTATTTCTTTAATGAGTATTCTTAGGAAGAGACCCTTCTAAGATGTAATTAACTATAGAGGCTTGCCTTTATAGGAACCATGATCCCAGATAAAATAGACCATGTTACTTTTCCATGTAGTTCAGGAAAATACTCTAGTACATGAAAGACCCATTAGCCTTAGGAGTCTTTTATTGAAATGATCAAATCCATTATAGGAGAGCATGTTTATCTTTAGATAATATGATTATTCCTTAATAATGTATTTGGTCATCTAAATAAAATATTCCTAAACTCTATGTGATGTCATTTCTTTTCTCTATTCCAGAGAAAACACCAACATATTTTTCTGGCGACTCCACTATGGAATGGTTCCTCTCTCTATATTTAGAAATAGGTGGTTCTTTTTATATTCGATTAATAGTGCCACTCATCGCCTTTCTTTTGGATACCTCTTTTCATTCTTGGTTGAGCCTATCTAGCATATTCAATAGAGGTTCTAGAACTCTTCGTTTATCACAGTTAAATGATTTGGTCCTAGAACCAAATTCCAAAATAAAATGAGAGGTGAGAGAAATAAATAAAAATCAAGTCATCTCTGTTATAACCTAAATTTGGTTAAGATGGATTTGAAACCATTCCAATATGGAAAAGAAATATTAAATTTAAAGAAATATGAAAAGTACTTCAAGATTTGAAAAGAAAATCTCCAAAAATAAAGTCTCAAAGTTAAACTTATTCTTGATCTTACTTTAGCTTTATACTAGAGCTAAAGAGAATCAAGACAGGGCCCTTGAATGAACACCCTTTGTTCTACTGCATTCAAAAGGTGTCAAAACACTTGAGGATGTAAATTGACATGAAGGAGTTCCTTCAAACCCTAAAAATCTAAATCAAAAGGAGGCATAGTTGTGCCTATTGCCCCTTTTCCCACCATGATTGAAGTTTGAATTGCATTTAGAAAATAAGAATAAAAAACAATAATCATCCCCAAAAGAGAATGTCTTATTAACCTTAGGCAGAGGTTGATTAAGGAACTCAATGAAAATCTTCTATTCTTATAGAACAAAATTATACATGAATGCAAATCAGCTTTAATCTTAATTTCCTATGTCCACTAGAATATTGGAAAACTACTCAAGTTGATTGGCCAATTCTAAGTGACTTGGAGGTAACCTTCTTTTAGACCTTTCCAAAATCTTAAATTCTTAAGAGTTTGGGAGAAAATCAAAAGAGGAAGATGACATGACATAAACAAAATAAAGTGACAAGATTCACTTTTTTCTCAATCAAGAAGAAAAGAGAGGGTAGCAAAAGAGAATTTTGATTCTCTTGTTACAGTTGAAATGAATGAAATTTTGATTCTCTTGTTACAGTTGAAATGAATGAAATTTAAATCAACTTTCTTAATGGGAGTTTTCTCCCATTGAATGAAATGATATTTCATGATTGGCTTTAATTAACTTTAAGGCTAAATCAAGAAAATAAAATAAATGAAGAATTTAATCCTTCTAAGAAATCATGACCTTAGGATTGGGTCCTAAGGGTGATATATCTATACCTTAGAGTGAAAATATGAAGTTCCTATCTCTGGAAAGTTGATAGATAAATCACTTAGGACTTTGTCAGTCTAAATGAATGAAAAATGCCTTAATTTTCAACACTAAGGCATTATATGCTTTCAATACAAAGTGAATCTAAGGAGAATCCTTTGCAATGTCATATGACCTATTTGGCATCGTCTTAATGTCAAGTATGGTGGTCAAAGATTCTATTGCAAGCTGAGATTACCTTTAATCTTATATGTGCTATAAAAGAATGCAAGTCAAAACTTGACTTTCTAATACATCATCTACCCTAGAGGGTCCTCTTTTAAATGATGATCCTATGAATAGATCATGAGGTATATTGATGTATTGAGGATAGAGTTAGACTACCTTCCTTCATATAAAAGGGAAATTCTTGAACTCAAATTCAAAATGGTAGAGTCATACCACCTCAAATGACATTGAAAAGAAATGACAAATAAATCATCTTCAAAATGTGATGTTTTTCCCATCTTAGAGAAGTTGCTTGCAAAATCAAGTATAATAATGCTCTATTATAAAATAAAATGAAACAAAAAAAATGATGAAGAAATAAATGAAAGTAAAACAAGGCATTACATGATCATGTAATTTGCCTTACTTAACTATGAGCAACTTCCTGATGTGGAATTCCACCATAAATAAGTTCTAGGGTTATCTTCTATGATGAAGATAGACTATTAAGAACTTATTAACATCTTAGTCAATGTGAAAAATTTAAAAGAAGAAAATCTCAAAAATATATGTTGATCTGGGTGCATTGATTAACATCAAATATAAACATGAAAGTAAATTTATATAGGCCCAATTCTAATCAATTTGATAAGATGGTGCCATATAAATTCAATTAAATAAAGAAAGTAGTTTTCACTTCATGAAAATTCAATCTTAAAACTCAACCTAGAAAATAACTTAATTTCAATCACATTATTGATTGAAGCCAAAATTCAAACATGAAAAGAGCAACTTAGAATTCATGAAACATCTTTAAATGCTCTTGGATGGTCCTTTCAAAGTAAAAAAAAAAAAAAGAAAGTAAAAGAATCAAATGAAACATTATTGAAGGATGTTCATATTCATCCTAAAGTGTTGAGTCTTTAGGAATATCATTCTACTCTAAATGACCTCACTAAATATTTGATTCCAATAAAATTCTGATTTAAGTGTTAAGTTTTCAAGGAAGTCATTATGCCAATCTTAAATGACTCACTCCACTAAATAAGTTTGAATTCAAAGTGTAACATCTTTAGAAAGTCATTTTCAATCTTAAATGGCTTTACTAGATTTGTTGTTCCATGAAAAGATGAAAAAATAAATAAAATATTGGATCATATTATATGATCAATCAAAACTTGAATCATATCAAAAAAATCAATCAAATGTTGTATTTGGACAAAAGTCAAATACATCAAATTTCCTAAATTCATTTAGTGGAGTCATTTCATAAAGAATGAAATGATATGGAAATGAGTCAAATACATTATCTTCTTAGTGAATCTTGTAACTAGGAAAATTACCAAATCTAACCTTTCATAAAGAAATGAAATCGAATATTACTAAAATAAAGAAAGAAAAGTAAAGGATGGAAGGACTATATCCAAGAGCAAAGGATGAAGTCTAAAATTTCTAAGCATGTGGACATTTTGACTTTAAACTTCATATCAAAATGAAGTGGTAGGTTAGAAGTCAAAATTATCCTAGCTAAATAAAAAATAATTAGATATCTCATGCTTTGTCATTTTAGCCTTTCCCATGATTGGGTGAGCTCACTTTGTAGGTTAAATAAAAGATAGTGGATCTTCTTTTCAAGAGTCCATATCTTTTGAATGGCAAAGATTATTTGAGTATACTGATACCATTTCAATGAAGTAAAATACCCAATAAAACTAACATAGCAAATGAAATAAAATAATCAATATCTCATAGTCATTTTACCTTTATGATTGGGAGAGCTCGCTTGGGTTAAATAAAAAGATAGTCGATCTTCTTTTTCAAGAAACCATATATTTTGAATGGCAAAGATTCTATTGAATATATTCTAATTTTAAATGAAGCAAAAGACACCCAATGTAAATAGATATTTTAACTTTAAACTTCTCCACATCAAAATAAAGTGGTAGAGTTAGAAGTGAAAATTATCTCTAAACAAAATAGCAGATATCTCATACTTTGTCATTTTAGCCTTTTCCATGATTGAGTGAGTTCATTTGGTAGGTTAAAGAAAGATAATGGATCTTCTTTTAAGTCCAATATGAAATCTCATTGAGTATACTTCCATTACAAGTGGTCTATAACCATAAACAAGAAAAAATATGGATTATAGAGCCATTGCAAGTTAAAAAGCTTAAGTAGTTTGGGTCCTAACTTTCTTTTCAAAAGGCACTCTAGAAAATTACATCAATATGTTTTTAGATATGTTTGGAGATTTATATAGTCTTCAAGTTCAGGATGCACCCTTAGAATTTAAAAAAAAAATCCAATTCCATAATTGACAAGATGATATCAATGATCTAACTCTTTAATGAGTTAGCTATCGATGATTTAATCAAGCTATCTTTAGGGTTTAAAGACTACTTTATCTGGAAATAAATTGAAATGATCTCCAGATGTAATGGTCTACAAACTAGCTTGATGCAATTTCAATAAATTAAGTCTCTTGATGATTGAGGTCAAATTCTAAAAGAAAAGTAAATTTTTGTTAAATTAAAAGCTAGAAAATGATGGTTGTACATGAAAAGAAAATATTCTTCTTGGTTAGCTAACATCATTATATGACCCACATCTTTGGACTAGGGCAGAATCTTTACCTTAAAAGTGGGTTCATATTACCCATATTTTATTTTAAAAACAAAAAGGCTTTCATGCAAAAGGTTATCCTTCTTAAGGATAACTTATCTGAAAACTGTCAAATAAAGAAATTCTAGAAAAGAAAAATTGAAAGCATATGATATGACATTCAGAATCCTTATAAGAAGGTTCTGTTATAGAGTCATATCATTTAATCTCAAAATATTGGGATAATTTATCAAAAAGGATCATGATCAAGATTTCTTATAATCCCACTTTAAATTAGGTAGAGGGTTATATTGAAATTCTTGTCAAAGAAGAAAAGAAAAGAAAAGAACTCAATATGACTTGAAGGACAATCTTATTACTACATCTTGAGTATTGAAATTTACTTTTGAAGTAATTTCAAAGACCTTGTAGTAAAATGTAGAAGGATAAAAAATACAAAAATAAGAAATTAATCAAAGACAATTATGAGATTTCATTTCCTATAATAATAAATCAACTGAAGAAATTCAATTTCAAACTTATCAGGAGAATCTTAATTTCTCTAATAAGTTAATCCTTTCAATTCCCTTATTGATTAGGGATAAGAATTTTGTGTCTCTAGGAGAATCCAAAAGATTATCCTGATTCTCATTCACTTTAGAAAGCTTTAAAGGAATCTCTTGATCTTCATTGAATCCAAGAGAATGCCTTATAAGCTATTGATTCATGTCAACAAATTAAAAATAACATACATGTCAAACAAAAAAAAAGAAATTCCATTTGAGAAGCATTGGTTGACTTTGGTTCTTACTGCCTAAAGAACTACATCACATGCAAGCTCAAGAGATAGAATTCTCGGTTATTACCCTATGATATCTTGTCTTTAATAAATTAGACATCTAGCATGGTTCATTATAACTTTGAGATATAAAAAGAAAAATGATGAACTTCTATGCTCATGGCATAGTAAAGCATTGGGTCCAAAATATACCCAAGTCTTCCTTCAAAAATAAATTCCAACTCTTTGAAACCTCCTTCACTAAACTTCTTCATGTGTAAGGAGTATTAGTGAAATCAAGAAATGGAAGCAAACCTTCCATTACCCTTTCATCAAGTTAGACTAATCAAGTAAGGATTAAGTCCATGAGACTCTTGCTTATTAGTCAAAACTTTTGGGGAATTATGAACAAGTCACTGCGACCCCTTATCCTCATCTATATCACCTATAGGGTAGGATCAAGCCCTTTGTGGCACCTTTCCTATACACGACTTGAGATGGGAGAAAGCCCTCTATGGCACCTTTCTCATATCCTTTTAGGTTTGGAGCAAGCCTTTGTGCACCATTCCCATAAAAAACTACCTTTGTAGGTTTGGAGCAAGCCCTTTGCACCATCCTACCTTTATGTACATGTTTTGATCAAGCCATCAAGGCCCCTTTCATGTTACACATGCAAGTTAGATTGGATTAAGTCTTTATGACCCCTTTCTAATAGCCAGAAAGATATAAGTCCCTTGTCAAAATTCTTTCTAATCATCTAGGAGTAAGTCCCCAGTTGGCATCCTACTTTTGTGTACATGATTGGATCAAGCCATCAAGGCCTCTATCATGTTACGCAGGCGAGTTAGATTGGATTAAGTCTTTATGACCCCTTTCTAATAGCTAGAAAGATATAAGTCCCTGGTCAACATTCTTTCTAATCTAGAGTAAAGTCGGTATCCTACTTTTGTGTACATGATTGGATCAAGCCATCAAGGCCCCTTTCATGTTACAGTGAGTTATATTGGATTAAGTCTTTATGACCCATTTTTAATAGTGAAAGATATAAGTCCCGGTTGGCATTCTTTCTAATCATTTAGTAAGTCCCGTGGCATCCTATTTTATGTACATGATTGGATCAAGCCATCAAGGCCCCTTTCATGTTACAGGAGGATTTGAATCAAGTCTTTATGACCCCTTTAATAGCGAAAGATATAAGTCCCTAATCGCATTCTTTCTAATCACTAGAGTAAGTCCCTTGGCATCCTACTTTGTGTACATGATTGGATCAAGCCATCAAGGCCCCTTTCATGTTACACAAAATTTAGATGGATCAAGTATTTATGACCCCTTTCTAGCAAGATATAAGTCCCTCATCATTCTTTCTAATCATCAGTAAGTCCCGGTTGCATCCTACTTTTGTGTACATGATTGGATCAAGCCATCAAGGCTCTTTCATGTTACAGAGATTAGGTGGATTAAATCTTATGACCTCTTTCTAATAGCGAAGATATAAGTCCCTCGGCATTATTTCTAATCATCTAGAGTAAGTCCCAAAGCATCCTACTTTTTTGTGTACATGATTGGATCAAGCCATCAAGGCCCCTTTCATGTTACAGGAGTTAGATTGATTAAGTCTTTATGACCCCAGCGAGATATAAGTCTCTTAGTTGGTATTCTTTTAATCATCTAGAGTAAGTCCCTAGTGGCATCCTATTTTTGTGTATATGATTAGATCAAGCCATCAAGGCCCCTTTCACATTACACAGGTGAGTTAGATTGGATCAAGTTTTTATGACCCCTTTCTAATAGCCAGAAAGATATAAGTCCCTTAGTTGGCATTTTTTCTAATCATATAGGAGTAAGTCCCTAGTTGGCATTTTATTTTGGATTGGATCATGTCTTTAAGGACCCCTCTTCTCTTTCAAGCAAACTACACCAAATCAAAGCTCTTATTTACTTCATCCACTACAAAGCATCCTCATCATTTGTGTCTATCTTAAATCTAGCATTATATGTGTTAAAATTGAGCTTTGGTGAAAATTTATAGCTTTTGAAGGAAATGTGCATCTGGTGATCTTGACATTATCCCCCTCAATTGACATCATGAAGGTGATCCTTTTGAGTTGATCCAACTGTAAATTCAAGCGATGGCATGGACTCCTCTCTCATAGCTTCGTGGATAAATCACACCATTATTAATGATCAAAAGGATCGTGATTAGATCCACTAGATTGATGATTTAATCTATTAAACAAGATTAATGCCGATCTTATCGAGGGGACAAGAAAGCCATTAGAGTGCTTAGTGGATAAGTTTTAAATAATCAATCCCAAGCCATGAAGCGTGCCATTAGCATACATGTGGGATGGGATTAGATAATTGTTGAAATTAATTTTAATAATTTGAAATTTTTAAAAATCATGGAAAAATAAGAAAATGCAAATAAATACTCATTTTAAAGGTATTTCAGAAGAAAATTAATAAAAAAAATGATTTTAACTCATTTTAAATAGTAATTAAGGCCTAATTAGGGTTTATTTATAAAATTAATTAGCTTAATTACTCCTTAATTACTTGAGCAATTAATTCCAAATTTTGTGGGTTAATTTAATGGGATGATCTCTACCTCCCATAACTTTCTTGGGACTTATTGCTAACTTAATTAGGAAAATTGACTAATTAAATCTTAATTACTTTTTAAGTTAATTAATGATTAATTAATCCCATGAAAAGTAATAAATTGGTTAATTAAGTTTATTAATCATTGTTGAACAATAAGTGAACTAAGGAATAGGGTTGGGACCTCTTTCCTAACTTATTTCCCTAAGTTCACTTCACCTTTTTTTAAATAAAATTAATTAAGATTTAACTAATTAATTAAATCAATTAATTACATAAATCACTTAATTAATTAAATTGAAATCATAATCACATCAGTCCTTAATTAATTAAATCTTGGGATAGATCTTTTAGGTGTTTAATAACCAAGGAGTTTAATGAAATTATGGTTAGTCACATGTGTGGAAAACCATAAGAGTATAATTAAGTCCCTTAATCTAATTAAATATTAATCATGAGCCAATTGTATTAGGCCCATTTTATTTCCTAGGATCATTGCAAGTTCATTTTCATGTATTCCATGTTGGCTCATAATTATTTAGTTAATTACTTTAAAGTGACATAGGTAAGAGTAATTAATTGATCTAATTAAGATTCAACCTAATTAACCCATAAAATCAACTCAATTATATTTCTTTCAACTAAATCAAATTACTAATGTGGGAATGGGTTTAAAACAACAATTGATAATTTCTCTACTCCTCTTTAAATAAAATCAAATCCAAAACTTAATTAATAAAGAAGCTTTGGTTTGCTTTAAATAATATTGTTTGATTTGATTATCCTTAGGAACTAATTTGATTGAATGAATCATATGCTTATATTTGATTATTCTCTTTCCAATCATGTTAAAATTGGTATGCCATTTGAATTCATGCATCCATCTTTTCAAAATCGAGTAAAATAAAAGTGAATTTCCTTTATATAAGCTTGCATGTGTTGATTTAATTTAATATATGTGTGGCTATTATCACTATTAAATCCAATTGTATTTTTCAAAAGCTTATAAATGAGTAATAATATGTGTTTTGATGCTAATTATAAATATATAAGAAATTCATGTGCTTATAGCTTAATTATATGAATGTTGAGTTCTCTTTCCTCTATTCATGTGTTGATTTATATAAGATTGAATGGTAATGGATATATAGTTTGACATCCAAACGAGGCTTTAGTTAAAAAGGTTATTTGATTACCTCACTTCCCTAGTTTAAATGACCGTCATTTGATTTCATTCTTATATTTCAATATTAGAATTTGGATGGAGCTTTAATTCATACACATAAATAATTCAATCAAATATAAAAAATAATATCTTTGCATGATTTTCTTTCCTCATTTAATATACATTCATGTGTCTAAGAAAAGTAAGTATATAGTCTAGACATCCCAAAAATATAAGGCTTAGTTAGCCCCAAGGAGGTCATTTGATTACCTCACTATCCTAGTTAACAATGGCACGTACTTTCCTATGTCTTTATATACATAAATGTTTATGTGATTAGTGAATGAAAATCCCATTTTATATTAAAATTGTATGCATTCATAATTGACTAAGTGGTTGAATTAATTATCCATATGATTTGGAGCTTACTTCTTATGTTCATGTATCAATTTACATATGTTTGAATAGGTATATAGTCAGACATCCGAATAATTTTTAAGCCCCAAGGTGGTAATTTATTACCTCACTTCTTTGGTTTAACAATGGTATACTTATTTAATTTCATTCTTATGTCTTTTGTATAAGAATTTGGGTAAAAATTTAAATTAATTTGATTAAATAATTCAATCAAATAAAATATAAATTCTAAAAATACACATACATTCATCATTTAATGTGCTAAAATATGTTGCATTTATAGATACACTTAGATTAAATCATATGTTATATGTGATGGAAAGAATGATTTAATATATGTCATGTAGTAATTCAATTAAATTAATCTTATCCCTCTTATATTGAATAGGATTACCTAAACTTAGATTAATTAAATCATTTAATAAGCATTCACATCTAAATCAAATTAACATACTTTAGAAACTTAAAATAAGGATGAAAAGGGGTAATAATCTTCCTTCTCTTTATAACACTTAGATGCTAAGTGTAAAAAATGAAATAAAATAAAACACAAATTAAAATTTAAATCATCTAAATAACTTGAAGTGAAATTGACCATCATGGTTAATTTAAGCAATTTCAGAATTAGAAAATCATAACTCTAATGCTTAATTAAGACATACCACACAAAGCCTAAACACGCACTATAGAATTAAGTCGCCACTTCTAGTCCTACATTAGGGCGGTGTATGATGTGATGTATATTTTATTTGATGATGTATTATTTTAGACTGGATGTTAGGGTGTATGCTTTGTAGAGATGTTAGGTCATTCCTAGCCTAATTATATTTTCTACAGGATATTATGTTTAAGTGAATGCTTAAAAATAAATATAAATGCTTTTTTGCAGGTTGCTTAAATCCCTAAGCATAATCCAAGTTAGGACATGTGGGCTTGGTTACCCATGTACAGGGTGCTAAGTTAAAATTATAAATATAACTGCTTGGATTGTATGTATGTTTAGTTAACCTTTATTTGCAGGTGTAGTTAGATTTACTCTTTCATATAAAATATAATTTTGTAATAGAAATTAGGATTAGTGTTATGGGAGATTAGGATGAGCAATGGCCAAAAGGCTTAGTCCATGGGGTGCCCTGTGATGCCTTGAAGTAAACCAGATTGAGAAGAGAAGGAGGACATGAAGAAATGAAGAAAAGAAGACCCCCATAACATGTATTCTTTTGTAATCCGGGTTGTATAATGGTAGCTACCCATCTTTTTTTTTTCGGGTTTGTAGAGCTCGATGCCTTTTCTCTTATTCTTTTATGGTAGTTATAAAATTATTTGATGATTTATTTAAATTGTGCATTAGAAATGGCATGCTTTTCATAATTTCTTATGATTAATGCTTTAATGTGTGGCCCGGATGCAGTAGGCTCTTAGAATAAAATAAATTTTCTACCCAACTGATCACTCATAATTAAATTTTAAAGAACTCATAACCCCACCATAAAGCTTAGGCTATAATCAAGATAATTAAAAGATTTAACAACCTCTTAGTTGTATGTTGTATGTTTCACACCATGCATGCATATTCTTTTTCTCTTGAATATGAAGGATCTCCATCCTTACACGATAGAGGAATGCTTGACCTGTGAGGGCATCCCTTGTGATGGAGAACACCTTCTTCTAGATGATTTGGCCAATAACATATTTTCATCATGCATTTAAGCATAAAAAATCCCAAGCCTTTGTCTAAATGATGTGTCAAAAATAAAAATAAAAATAAAAATTGAAAAGATTTTTGTATTTGTAGATTAAGTTATATGCTCATACCACTCATGCTCTAGTCTCTTAGGGAGTGGGTTTAGGATTAGTCTCTTTTTAATTAAATAACTATCCTAGGTATCTTGCAATTCATAAGACCATACTACATGGTTTTAAAATCGTAAGAGGAGTTAGTTGGCAGCCACTCCAAGCGGATGTAAGCCCAATAGTCGGGCAATTTACCCTCTCTTGTGGAGGTAAACCTTATGTACATGTTTGCTTAGATTTAGGTTGTGCTTTAGCTCTTACTAAAGCTCCCTAGATTTAAGATTTGAGGTAGCTATTTTCTTCGGGCTACAAGTATGAATCCTCACCTTTTAGGCATTTTCACAACCTTATGTTGGTGGATCATAAGCCCTAACAATCTAATAAAATTCAACTTAAGTAAATAAATCTCTTCACTTTTAAGTATATAAAGACCAATTATATGATAGATTGGAATACTCACTAGACTTCCTAGTATCATGAGCATTTTCTACTTCCTCTCTTTGGATTCCAAAATTAAGTCCTCCTTGAACTTTCCCAATTGATTTTCTAAACATAATCAATCCTTTGATAGTCTAACCTTAAAATCTTTGGAGATGATAATTGTTTACTTTAATCGAGAGTATTCTGTGGGGTTTATTTTTATATGTGGGACACCACGCAAATCTTAGGGGGTACTTATTAAAGTGATCGGGTATGACATTAAGGAATGATGCACTATCTTGAAAATAAATCATCACCCTATAATAAACCCTAATCAAATAATGACTCTAAGGCATGATGGGTCTTGAATTAACCTCACTTTTGGAGTGAGCTTTCAACTTCTTCATCCTAGGCATAAGGACTCTACTAAACACTAAAAGTTTCTTAGTCTTAAGATACTTCTAGTGATTAGCTGAACACTTAACCTAACCCTAAAGACTTACAAGAGTTAGCCATAGGAATATGTTATGCCTTAATGGTATTAGAAAAACTTACCTACCCTATAGCTTAAACCAAATCCTTACTTCCTTCTTTCAAATCAACTTCAAATTCAAATCAATTTCAAATTCAAACTAACTTCAAAGTCAAATCAACTTCAAATTCAAATCAACTTCAAAATCAAATCACCTTCAAATCCAAATCAAATCTTAAATCAATTTTAACTTAATTGATTTTCTCAAATTCAAATCAATTTCAAATCAAAATTTAAATCAATTCCAACTCAATGGATATTCTCAAATCATGAATCAATTTCAAATGATTGGAATCCATGATCAATTATAAATCCAAAATCTTTCCTAAGCCTTTAATTTCGTCTTATGGACTTTGTTCAAATCAAATCCAAATCACTTCAAACTCAAAAGATTTTCTCATAATCCATTTATATCTTCATTTATATCCACAAATATAAATGAAACATAAATTCAAATAATCAAAACCAAATTCAAAACTTAAGTCCAAATCCAATCAAAATCCAACCTAAACTCTTTCAAGATAAATCCTTGAACTTAACTAAATCAAATTTAAATCAGTCCAAACTCAAAAGATTTTCTCACAACCCATTTATATTCTCATTTATATTCACAAATATAAATGAAATATAAATTCAAATAACTAAAACTATCAAAACTCAAACCCAAATCTAACCTAAATCCAACCTAAGCTCTTTCAAGTCAAATTCTTTAACTTAGCCAAAGCATCCTCAAATCAATCCAAACCTTTGGATTTTCTATCCAAACAATCAATTCTTCAATCATAAAACTAAATATAAACATAAACTTCAATCATCAAACCAAAATCAAGCCAACCCAAGTCAAACCCATGTTCACCCTTTTGACTTGAAATTGTCAAATGAATCAAAACCCATTTGACTCCAAATCACTTATAGATAAATATTTCAATTATAAGTCCATATGTGAGTTCAACCAAACTTGAATCCTTGATAAAGCCAATTGACCCACTTAGCTCACTTGACCAAAGTAACCTAAAGCACCTTTTGAGCCAAATTCTAATCCTATCCAAAATTGGATTGAACTCCCATCTAAGCTCACATTAGAGCAACAATCATCATAGGATGATCAATCACTCAAATTGGGTCAAACCAAGTCAAACCTACCCTTGACCAAGTCAACACTTAGCCCAAATGAAACTCAAAGTAGCCAAAATCTACCATAAGCCAAATTGATTGAAACCATTATTCTAAATCAGTTCATAATATAGTTTGAACTTGACCAAGTCATCATCTGAGCCAAACCTAGCCCAATTGGCCACTTGACCCAAGTTGACCCAAGTTGACCTAAAAAGTCCAAATAGGTCAAATCTTGATCTAAGCCAAATTAATAACAAATGGGCCAAATTCATTCTAAATCACTTGTTGAACTTCCAATTGGCCAACTAGACCCAACCTAGCCCAATTGACCATGAACCTGACCTAAAAGGTCAAATCAACTTGAAATCAAACCAAAGCAAAATTTTAAACCAAAGCTTGTACATTTCAAATGATCAACCAATCCTAAACCAACCCATGACCCAACCTATAAATGGGTCAAATTGGTCAACTTGACCCATTTGACCTAAGTGAACTCAAATGAACCAAAATCAAATATAAATCAAATTGAACCAAACCAATGATACCCATAGGCTCCAAATGATCATTTGAACTTGACCTAACCCATGGTTTGACCCAATTTGACCAATTGGTCAACTTGACCCAAGTTGACCCATTTTGACCTAAACTGGTCAACTTGAGCCAAATCATATCAAATCAACTCCAAATTCTTTGAAATTTGGCCCAACCTATTTTTGAAACATCTCAAATCTATTCAAATCAAAATCAAGGATAAATGACCATTTTACCCATGGGTCAAAGGGTAACCTATGGCCAAATTCACGGAATTTAATTCTTTCTCATGGCCACTTGACATCCTCCCACATGGACCACATGGACACTAAGGAGGGTGGTGAACATGACCCAATGGATTTGGGTCAGCCATGACCCAACCCAAGGCCAAACCAACCCCTCTAATGAAAATTCTCCACTTGGATCACCTCCTACACTCACCTAGCACATGTGCACCTCCTCTCCTCCACTCCTCTGCCAAAATTGAAGCACATGGACTCCCTGACAGCCTAGACAACCCAATCAATCTCCTCAATTTGATCAAAAAGGCAAGATGGCTCTCAGCCATCCGATCCAAGTAGGGGTAGATACACTCCCCCTCATTCCAACTCAAAACACACACACTGAGGTCAATTGTGCTAGAATGATCAAAGGCAAGCATCCACAAGTTTCCTAAGGTCATTTCCAAGCTTCCCAAATCTCTCCCTGTCAGGTTTGCTTAAGCTGAAAATAGGGGAGGCCTAAGAAAATTCTACTTCACTCAATACTCAACCAAACCTCAATACACTTTGCAAGCACCATCAAAGAAGTAAGTCGAACTCACCCAAAGCATTTCCCAAGTCTCCAAGCCATGAAGGAGATCTCGATCAAAGCGCATTAAGAGGAGCAGTTGAAGATCCACTTCAAGTCAAAGCTTGAAACCTTCAACAGCTTCATCTCCACTGAAACTACCTCCTCCATTAAAGCACGGTGATAACCTCCGTGAGGTAATTGTTCAAAATTAATCCTCCATTGAAAATGCTTGGTCTTTTGTGAAGGGAATTGTAATCCCAAAAAATCTAGCCGGATGTTCTTCCTATGCCTCTTGATGGTGTGGGTGAATCTAATGAGCATGTGAGCTCGGAGCCATGAGGATGGACGCCTTCATCTCCCAAGGAGGATGAATCATGGGTCATCCATCCCGTGTGTTTTGGATGGATGACCCTAATTAAATCTCGCTAGATCCACTGATTAAATCCTTTAAAACTACGGGCTTATTCTCGACCATCCGATCATCGTGGAAAGCACACATTGCGCCACCGTGACATGCGATGTGATAACTTAAATAACCAATCTCGTCATGCGGCCATCCATATGGCATCGATGATTAGTTAATTAGGGTATTTAATTATCCTTTAATGATAGAAACTTCATAAATTCATAACTAAATGTAGAAAAATAAAAAAAATATAAACTCAAGTTCATTTTAAAGATAATTCAAAGGGAAATCCAATAAAATTATTTTTAATTTATTTTGAACAATGAATTTTCCTTAATTAAGGTTTAATTAAAAATTAAATTACCCTAATTACTCCTTAATTACTGCATTAATTAATTCCAAAATTTTTAGACATATTTATGGGATGACTTTTGCCTCCCCTAATTTTCTTGGAATTTATTAATGATTTAATTAGGAAAATCAACTAATGAATCTCTAATCATCCCCTTAATGTAAGAGTAATTAAGCATGTGAACAGTGGTTTAATCCCTTAATTGAGATAATTAAACATTATTTAAGTAAGTAGGAGGTTTATGGAATGGGTTTGGGATATATTCTTAAGTTATTCTAAACCCCTTTCTTCCTTAATCCAAACATATAAGGATTAATCCACTAGTGATCTACTTAATTAATCAAAACTTTCAAAACTAATCTAATTAATTAATCTCTTCTAGAGCCTTAGGTGTTCAAAAGTCTAAGGTAAATTTAAGGAAATCATTTCCAACCCACATGTGCGGGAAGGTTATGGAAGTACTTAATGAAAACCCTTTAGCTTAATTAATCAATAATTATGAGCCAATTGCATTAGACCCCTTTATTTCTTAAGTGCATTGATGATTTAAATTCCATATGATTGCATATCATATTTTGGTTCATAATTGACTGGTTAACTATGTTAAAGTGGTATAGGTAAGGGGTAACTAATGGATTTAATTCATAGCTTAACCTAGACAAAGCATAAAATCAACTTAATTTTCCTAAAATTAAACTAAATTAATTCACACATGGGGGAAATGGGTTAAGACTAGCAAACTCTTTCTCATAAATTATTTTCAAATCAAATTCAAAAAAAAATCTCATTCACTTTGAATAATCTTATCTTTATAGGATTGTCCTTAGAATTAATTAGGGTGAATGAAGTCATATGCTTACATCACTTTATTTATTTCCAAGCATGCTAAATGTTATGTACCGTATGAAATCATGCATTCATTTCTTTTAAAAAATCAAATTAAATAAAATGTTTCCTTTATGTCAAATTGCATGTTTTGGATAAACTAAGAATGTGAGTGGCTATTATCACTATTAAATAAAAAATTGTTTTTCAAAACCTATAAATCAAAGATTATAACTGAAGTATGCTACTTATAACTACTTATAAGCTTGCATGTGATTATAACATAAACTGTGTTATGTGATTTTCTTCTCTTTTCTTAACATGGGTTTGTATAGGATTTGCAAAGTGTATAGTTCATTTGAAAAGAACATAACACTTGCTTAAATCTATTCATATGCACCTTTATGTTATGACTTAAGAAGGATATTCATATTTACACATGTAAGTTGCATAACCAAATCAAACAAAAATCTTTTGCATGACTCTTCATCCATTTGTTTCTTTCTATACATGCACATGTATTTAAGAAAAGTGATATATTAGTCTAGACATCCTGGGATTGCGAGGTTTTAAGTAGCCCCAACCAGGTCTTGTACCTTACACCTGTGGTGTAGAAAACAATGGTGTTGTACTCACTTATATCTTTTATACATGTAAATGTGCATTTGATTTAATGGATAAAAGAGTCCCTCTTTTCTACTTAATAAAAACATGCATTCATGAAATATCCAAAATTTTCTTAAATAACATCTTTTTGCATTCATCATTAAGATGTGCTAAGATTTGCATTGCATGTATAGGTATGCTTAAGATTTATTCATATGCATGGTATACATGTTGGAAACAAATAAATTATTGTGTGTTATGTGATAGTAATTAACTTTAATTAATCATAAGATGCCTTTCTTATTGAATAGGTTTATTTAGAGAAAATTTAAACTTAAGGTTAATTAAAATACATAATAAAACATTCACTAAAAAAATATAATTAATGAATCTACCTTAGAATTACTTAAGGTAGGGATGAAAGGGAAGTTCTAATTTCTCTTTTCTTCTCTTTATAATACTTAGTAATTAAGTGTTTCATTCAAACTAAATCAAATCATCAAATAAAATTGATAAATCAACTAAATCACTTAAAATGAAACCACCCTCTAAGTTGAATCCTTTACACTTAGAAAATTCCAACTCTAAAGCCTAAGACATGCAAGCCTTAAATGCACAATACACAGGCTAAGTCATCAGCTTTATGAGGGAAGTACATGATGCGATGTTATATGCATGCATGTAGACTGATGATAGGATGATCTAAGTCTAATCATGTCTTCTGTAGGAGATTGTGCTTAAGGGGTGCTGTAATAAAAATATAAATTCTTTTGTTGTGCAGGTTGCTTAAACCCCTAAGCATAATCCAAACTAGGATAAGTGGACTTGGTTACCCATGTGTGAGGTGCTAAGTCCAAATTATTCATATACATGCTTGGGTTGTGTGGTATGTTTAGCTAATCTCTATTTTGTAGGTTTAGTTAGATTTATTTTTCTTATTTTCATGTAATTTTGCAATTAAGATTTGGAATTAATGTTATGGGGGATTAGGATGAACATTGGTCATAAGACCAAGTCTTATACACCATGTGAAGCCTTGGAGCAACTACATCTCAACCAACCAAAAGAAGGAAAGAAATGAAGAAATAAAGAAATAAAGAAATAAGGAAATGATGAAATGAAAAAAGAAGAATGAAGAATGAAGACCCCCAATAACATGAATTCATTTTAATTATAATTACTTATTTGTATTTGAGGGTATATAGAGCTCTACCTTTTTTTTCAAGTTTGTGCGGTGGAGCTCGCTAACTTTATAGAATTGTTTGAAGTTTGTTTAGCTTGTGCATTAAGATGGCATATTTTTTCTAGTTTCTTCATTAATTGATGAATGGCTGATGTGATTAGGCTCTGGGGAAAAATAAATTTTCTATCCAATTAATCAACTCAAAATAAAATTAATAACTCATAACCTCACCTAAAGCCTATGACATAAATAAAGATAATAAAAGATTTAGCAACCCCTTAGTTGGATATGTATGTCTCACATCATGCATAAAATCATCTTGCTTCACTCTTACTAATGGAGGGCTTCCACCTTTGCTGAGAAAATGGCTTGACCTTTGAGCCATGGACAACACCTTCTTCTTACTAATTTGGACCATAACCAATTTTTTCATGCATATTAAATCTTATAGTATGTGTGTCAAATAAATTATCCAAAATCAAAAAAAAACTTAACAAAATTTACATTAAATTAAGTCATTATTCATGCCCTTCATGATCTAGTATCTTAGAGTGTGTTTAATTTAGATCCCTTTCTAATAAAAAAATTATCTTGCAAAAGCATAAGACTTGCCTACATGCATTTAAAATCATAAGAGAAGTTAGTTGGCAACCACCCCCAGGCGGTTATAAGTCCAACAGTCGGGTGGTTTATCCTCTCTTATGGAGGTAACTCATATACCCATTTTCACCTTAGATTTAGGTCGTGCCTAGGCCCTCGCAAAAGCTCTCTAGATTTAGGTTCTGAGGTTATTGTTCCCTTTGTGGGTTACAAGCATAAATCCTCACCTCTTAGGCATTTTCACGATATTGTGTTGTGAAATTATAAGTCTTTGATTTCTATAAAAATTCAACTCAAACATATAATATCCTTCAAAAATATAAAGCCCAACCATAGGATAGTATGCTTCCTATCATAAGCATCCCTACTTACTTATCTCCTTTTAGTTTTGATAATAACTCCCTCCTTGATCAATCTCACTTGATCTTCCAAAATAACCAATTGATTGATAGTCCTATCTTTAAAATCTTTAGATAATTACCTTTAATTGAGAGTATTCTTAAATCCTTAAGATGTAATTAACTATGGGAGCTTGCCATAGGGAACTTAACTAATTTAAAATAAACCCTTTACATTTCCATGTGATGTAGGGAAAGAATCTATAGTACATTCGAAGACCCATTATTCTTAAGAGTCCTTATTAGGTGATTAGGTCCAATGTAAGATGGTGACTTATCTCTTGAGATAGTACATCACTCCTCAAAGTCATACTGATCACCCTAATAAGAACATCTGTGGATCTCATGATGTCCAACTAGCATATTTTATTTTCATGTACCTCATAGATGAAAATAAAACACCACATAATGTACTAGATCTTTCCCTTACTTTACATGGAAAAGTAAAGTGGGTTTATTTTCAGATGGGTCCATTAAGTTTCCTATAGAGGCAAGCCCCCATAGTTAATTACATCCTAAGAAATAAGATCCCTTAAGAATACTCTTGATTAAAGTAAATAATTAGGGTCTCCAAAAATTTCAATGATAGACTATCAAAGCATTGGTTATATTTGAAAAGTCAAGTGGGAAAACTCAAGGAGAATACTTATTATCGATGCCAAAGAGAATGAGTAGGAAATGCTCATGATACTAGGAAGCCTAGTGAGCATTTCAATCTATTTATGGTTGGGCTTTATATGTTTGAGATTGAAGAGATTTATTTTTTTGAGTTAAAATTATTAGATTGTGATTTACATCCATCCATCAATATATAATTATGAAATGCCCAAGAGGTGAGGATTTATGTAGCCCACAAAAATACAACCTCATATCTATCTCTAGGAGCTTTGGTATAAGCCAAAGCACGACCTAAGTATAAGCAAAAATGGGTATGTAGTTTACCTCCACAAGAGAGGATAAACCACCCAATTGCTTACAATCACGAGTCTAACCTCCTATGCTTTAAAACCATGTAGGAAAGTCATATGATTTTATAAGATAGTTAGATTGTTATTATTTAGAAAGAGACTAAAGTCCTTAAACCCACTCTCTAAGAGACTACAACATGAGTGGTACGAGTAATTACTTAATCTACAAATGCAAATCTTTTCAAATTTTATTTGATTTTGGACACTTTATTTTGACAAAGGCCATAGGATTTCTTATGCCTAAATGCATGATGAAAATAGGTTATGGGCCAAACCAGCTAGAAGAAGGTGTTCTCCACCACATGGGATGCCCTCACAGTTCAAGCATTCCCCTATCATGCAAGGATGGAGATCCTTAATGTTCAAGAGAGAAAGAATATGTATGCATGTTGTGAGACATTCAACCATTCAACTAAGGGGTTGCTAAATCTTTTAATTATCTTATTTATTATCTAAGCTTTATGGTGAGGTTATGAGTTGTAGAAAATTTTAGTTATGAGTTATAATTGGGTAAAAAATTTACTTTTCCCTAAGAGCCTAATCTCATTCAGGCCACACATTCAAATATCAAATATTGAAGAAACTAAGAAAAGCATGCTATTTTAGTGTGCAATCTAAACACAATATTACTCAAACATATATAAATTACGTAAAAGAATAAAAGGTTGGTCGAGTTCCATCAGAAAAAGAGAAAAGAAGCTCTACCCTTATATCGATATAAATAATTACAATTACAAATAATAATGGCTATGGGTGGTCTTCAAGTGTTCATTCTTGATGTCTCCTTCATTTCTTCATATCTTTTCTCCTTTTGATGTGGTAGGCTTCAAGGTATCACATGGCACCCCAAGACTAAGCCTTCTAGCCAATGCTCATCCTAAACCCCCATAGCACTAATCCTAATTCCTAATACAAAATTACATTAAAAATAAGAAAAGTAAATCTAACTACACCTGCAAAATAGGTCTTAGCTAAACACACATACAACTTAAGTAGTTATATCATAATTTGGACTTAGCACCCAACACATGGGTAGCCATGTCCTAACTTGGATTATGCTTAAGGCAAGCAAAGAGAGCATTTATATTTATTTTAAGTGGCCCCTTTAAGCTTAAGAAATAAGATTAGGCTAATCATGGCCTACCATCCAGTCTACGAATCATACACCCTAACATCCAGTCTAAAATAATAAATCACAAAATAAAGAATACATCACACCATGCACCATCCTAATATAAAACTTGAAGTGGCAACTTAATCTAATGTGTGTGTTAAAGCTTGTGTGGTAAGTCTTAACTAGGCATTAAGGTTATGATTTTCTAAATGTAAAAGGATGTTTAGTCATAAGAAGTTGATTTCACTTTAAGTGGTTTAATTGATTTAAGAATTTTACTTAGTATTTTATTTTGTTTCATATGCCTTACACTTAGCAACTAAGTGTTATAAAGAGATGAAAGAGAATTGCTCTCTTTCATCCTTACCCTAAGCCACTTTCTAAAGCATGTTAATTTAATTTATTCTCTTTAGTGTATGTCTTATTACATATTTTAATTAATCCAAAGTTTAGGTTCACTTTAAATAATCTCAATCAATAAGAAAGACATCTTAAGATTAATTAGAGTTAATTGCTATCACACAACACATGTTTGTTCATTTCTTTCCATCATATGTAGCATGCATATGATTAAGTCCTAAACATATATATGCATATAATATGTTTTTGGCACACTTAAATGTAGGATGCATGAATAATTTTCATAAAAAAAGGAGGATTCTCATTTATTAGCTAAATACACATTCAAATGTATGGAAGTTCTAAGTAAGTACTTCACCATTATTTTGCACTAGGGGAGTGAGGTAAGAATCTCCTTGGGGCTACTTAAAGTTGTGCATCCCCAGAATGTCCAGACTAATATACTCGCTATTCTTAAATACATGTGAGTGTGCAAACAACTATAAGAATGAAAATCATACAAAAATTGTATTTAATTTAATTGATTTATTTGTGTGAATGAATTAAAGCTCTATCAAAATTCTAATGTCAAGATGCATAAGAATGAAATCAAACGGGTACGTCACCATTGTTTTGCACTAGATGAGTGAGGTAGGAACCTCCTTGGGGCTACTTAAAGCCATGCATCCCCGGAATATCCAAACTAATATACCCACTAACATTCGTACTTGTGCAAATCAACATATGAATGAAACAAAGGGGCTTCACTTCATACACTAAGATTATATTCACATGCACCTCCTATGCATGTATAGCTAATGTCACAACATATATTATTATTCATTAATAAGCTTTTGAAAATATATTTGAGATTTAATAGTGATAATATCCACACATATTTTTAATTTAAGCCAACACATGTAACTTGACATAAAGAAAATAATTTCATTTAATTAATTTTTGAAAAGGATGAATACATGATTACAAGAGACATACACCATTTTAATATGATTGGAAATAAATAAAGAGACACAAGCATATAATTTCATTCAATCCAACTAATTTTTAAGGACAATCATATTAAATAAGCTTATTTAAAATAAACAAAAGTTTCTTATTAAGTTATTTTTTGATGTTTGATTTGATTTGGTGGAAAGAGGAGATTCAATCATTTGTTTCTCCTAACCCATTCTCATGTTTGTTGATTAATCTGGTTCAATGAAAAGATAATTAGGTGAATTTTATGGATTAATTATGTTGTGATATGAATTAAATCAATTAATTAACCCTTGCCTATGTTACCTTAAAGTAATTAACCAATTAATTATGAGACAACATAATATACACATGAATTGGAATTTAAATTAGCAATGACCCTAAAAAATAAATGACCTAATGCAATTGACTCACAATTAGTGGTTAATTAGATTAAAGAATTTAATTAAGTACTCTTATGGCTTCCCCACACATGTAGGTTAGCCATAATTTTCTTAAATAGCTTTAAGTTATTAAACACCTAAAGATCTACCTAAGAAACTTAATTAGATGAGTTTTGGAATGATTATGGTTTTAATTTGATTATTTAAGCCATTTTAATTAATGAATTAAACCATTAATTAGTCCCAAATTAATTAATTTCAAGTCAAGTGAAATGAACTTAAGGAAAAGAATGAGAAAGAGGTCTCAATCTCATTCATCATGTCCATTCACTGTTATACAATGATTAGCAAGTTTAATTAATGGTTTTCTCACTGTTTAGAATGTTAATTAATCAACCAATTAATTAAGAAAGTAATTAAGGTTAAGACAGCAATTTTTCCTAAATTAACCAAGAAATAAATCCCAAAAAAAATATGGGATGTGGGTCATCCCATTAATCAACCTCAGAAAGTTTGGAATTAATTACTTGAGTAATTAAGGAGTAATCAAGCTAATTAAGTTCAATTAAACTCAAATTAAGCCTTACTATTCAAAATCAATTGGGAATATTTTTATTAAATTCTACTATGAAATACCTTCAAAATAAATACTTGTTTATATTTTATGATTTTTCTATGGTTTGTTATGATTTTTCAAAGTTTCATTTGATTTAAGTGATTTTTCATGATTTTTATAAAGTCCATTAATTTATTTTCACTATTTAAACTTTAAAATGTAATATCTTCCAAACCCAAAAATCCTTTTGACTTGAAATTTTTATGGTGAGTGCATTTTAACTTCAATTTCAATCCTTAAAATTTTCAAATCAATTTGATTTGTATTTTTGGTTTACTTAATGAAATTTAATTTTCACTAAAACTCAAATTAAGCTTAAACTATTTAGTAAAATTCACAAATTTTGAATTTGTTGGATTCTTCTCGAAAAGATAAATCTAACGGGCCCTTATTTGCAATTTTTAGTTAAGTATTTTATTTTCTATGAATTTTCATAATTTCAGGTGATTTAAATAATTTTTAAAATCATAAAATAGATAATTTTACCACTTAAACCGACGGCTGACGCGATAATGCGGTGTTAATGCGAGCGATACCCATCCTTCCATGGCGCGCGTGCCACGCGGCCGCGTCGCTGGTGTGCAAAGTGTGCATCGAGATGAGAAAAAACCACGCGGACATGCGACACGCAAACCGTCCGATTCATGATCGGACGGTCCAGATCGATCCGCACAATTTAAAAGGCTGAAATGCATGGATCTGCTTGTGATCTAGGCCGTCTAAACCCTAAACGGAGGGATCGGATGACTGGCAAGTGTTCCGCCGCCCTAAGCGATGAAAATCGACAGGAACCACTATTCTCGGCCGAAAAATCATGAAAATAATGATTTCTTGCCAAAATTTGCTCAATTTTGCATCGATTTTCACCGAAAAAACTTTTTGAATCAATTGAGGATCAAATAAAATAAAAAATGTGAAGTTTATCTAAGGAAAATTTTTAAAATCGCACAAAAATTGTTACAAATAATAGATCCTATGGCCGGCTAAAGTTTGGCAAAATTATCTCGTCGAGGGTGGTTTCTAGTGGCGGTGAATATTTGAGCGAGCTCCTAAGTGTGAAAGAAAGCCTTGGAATAATTTTGAACATTTACTTTGCTTTGGAATGTCGTGATCACCAATGGTCACCACCTCCTCCCCAGAATCCGCCCAGTTTTGGTGTTTCTAGCTCAAGAGAAGTGGGGAAATGCTATTTGTTTGAAGCTGAATGAATGTAGGAGTTCTTGGAATGAGGCTTCCTTTTCTCCTTTCAAAGGGATGGCCGAATTTTTCCATTAAGGAAGATAGGGATGTGGTTGGATGGTGATGGCTTGATTGAAGACTTTGGATTTAGCTCCAAAGTCTTCTTTTTCAGCTATAGGATTAGGTCCATTTAATGCAAAAGGATGGGGAGGAGTGGACTTTGCTCTCTTTAGGTAAGATCACATGTGGTATGTCATTTCTAAGAGAGATTAGCTTGGGTTTGGCTCTAATTGAGTTTGGGCTGATTTTGGGCTGATCCCAAGTGGGTTTGGGTCGGGTTTGATCAGGTCCAAATGGGTCATGGCTTGGTTTCAAAAGATTTGACTCAATTTGGCTCACATGGGTCACATTGGGTCATGTTGGATTAGGTTGACCAATTGGTCAAATTGGATCAAATCAAGGCTTAGGTTAGGTTCAAATGATGATTTGAAGTATTTTGGTATAATCAATTTGATTTAATTTAGCTTAAGATTGATTTTGGCTCATTTAAAATTAAATGGGTCAAATGGGTCAAGTTAACCAATTTGACCAAAATTTGTCAAATTGGCTTGGGTTATGGGTTGATTCATGTTCAATTTGGCTAATTAAAGATGAATGTAGTCTTTAGGTTAAATCAATTTAGGTTTAATTTATCAATTTAAGCCAAATGGCTCAATTGGGCCCAATTGATCAAATTGGGTTCAATTAAGGCTTTGGCCAAGTTCAATAATCAATTTGGAATGAACTTGAGCCATTTGTTGCAATCAATTTAGGTTAGATCATGATTTAACCCAATTTGGTCCTTTAGCCCAATTTGGGTCAAGTTAGGTCAAATGGACAATTGGGCTTAGTTTGGCTCAATTGGTGGTCAAGTCATGTTCAAATATTGATTTTGAGTTGATTTGAATCATTGGTTTTAATTAATTTGATGTAAGATGGGTTTTGGTTAGTTTTGGTTCATTTAGGCTAAAGGTGACTTGGCCAAGTGATCAAGTTGACTTGGTTTGACCCAATTGATTGCAATTGATCATCCTAGGATGATCAACAATTATGGTGGAAGGTTTTGGTGAGTTTGGTTCAATCCAATTTGGGTTGGATTGGAAGTTGGCTCAAATGGGTCCTTTAGGTCACTTTGGGTCAAGTGGACCTAAGTTGGTCAATTGATTTGGTTTCGGTTTGACTTTAGTTTAGTTGGACTTATATGTGAGCCTAGGATTGAAATATGAATCCAGCTACAATCAATTTGGAGACTAATAGGTTTTGGCTCAATTGAAGTTTGAAGTCAAAAGGGCTTAGTTGAGCTTGACTTGGGTTGACTTGAATTTGGTTTGATGATTATAAGTTTCATTTATATTTAGATAAATAATTGAATGAATGGTTGATTCAAGAGAAAATCCATATTTTGGCTTGAATTGGATGTCATTTGGCTAAGTCCAATGAATTGGCTCAAAAGGCTTAGATTGGTTTTGATTTGATTTTGGATTTAGTTTTGGTCATTTGAATTTAGATTTCAATTATATTTGTGAATATAAATGAAGAAATAATTGATTTATAAGAAATCAATTGAATTTGGAATGATTTAGAGGTAGATTTGCTTAAGCACAGTAGTAGGTCCATCTAGCTTAAAAGGGGTTTTAGTTTGGTTTGATTTAGTTTTATTTAGTTTTGATGATTTGGATATAGATTTCATCTATATTTGTAAATATAAATGAAGGAATGATTGATTTATAAAAAAAATCAATTGAATTTAATTTGATTTAAAGGGGGATTTGGTTATGCTTATGAAGGTGATTCATATGGCTTAAGAAGGGTCTTGGGATTTCAATTTAATTTTGGGTTTCAATCATTCAAAAGTAAAATTTGGAATTAGATTTGGAATTTGAATTTGAATTTGAGGTTTAGTTTGAGATTTGAATCTGGGTTTGATTTTAGAAGGTGCATATGGATTGGGTTTAGCCTATAGGATAGGTGATTTCCTTAAGTCCCAAAGGCATGCCTAATCCATATGATTAACCCTCAAAGTCAGGCTTAGGTTAAGTGTTCACCTAATCACTAGAAGTGTCTTATGACTAAGGGCCTCTTAGTGTCTAAAATATTCCTAAGTCTAAGAAGAGGAGGTTGAGAGCTCACACTAAAAGTGAGGTCAACATATTCTTAGGGAATTTCATTCCCTGTGATATAATTAACTATGAAGACTTGCCTCTATAGGGAAGTTTAGAATCTGATTTAATATAAACCTTACTTTATTCATCCATGTAAAGCTGGGGAAAAATCTCTAGTATATTCGAATACTCATCATGCCTTAGGAGTTCTTATGATGTGGTTAAGTCCATTGAAGGGTGATGTCTCTATCTTTCGAGATGGTACATCATACCTCAATGTCATACCCAATTACTTCAATAAGTACCCCCTATAATCTACGTGGTGTCCCCCATACATCTAAAAATAAACACCACATAGTGCATACATGTATAAATTAGAATTAAGTTTTAATTATTTTTATTAATTTATATTTATATTAATAGCTTTTAATTGAGAAAATAATTTGAAATTTATTAATGATAATAGTCACACTATTTAATTCAAATGCATGGGATTATTGACTTTCATTTTTTTTTGTGGATATAGATGCATGAACATATAAAATACAAAATTTATGAATAACTTAATCACAAACATCATCAAATAGCCCATTTGGTTCATTAATTTCTATGGACATTCACATTAAGACGAGCACATTTAAGCTTAATAAAATTTATTTAAGGTTAATTTTAGGGATTTGAATCGTTTAATCCTAAAAAAGGTGAGATTATTAAATTCACCTTGCCCATCTTTGTTCATTTAGTAATTTAAGAGTGATTTATATGATTTTTATGAATGAATTAATATTAATTAATTAATTAAGCAATCAATTAAACCCTAAAAGAGACTCTAAATCTAAATAAGCTTTTAAAATGAGCCCAAAATTATAATAAAATTACTTAAAATATATAAACATGTAATAAACATGTCTTAAGAATTATAATACAATTAGGCTTATAATTAAGGGTTAATTAAATAATGAAGGAAAATAAAAAGTTATCAATTATTCTCAAAATACCTCAAACCAATTGGGGATCTTGATTCCATTGAAAACCTCTTTGTTAGTTGAGCACAAAGAGGGTTTGGTAAAATTTTGTTTGAATTGTGCTAATTACTATAATATTTCTAAGTTCTAAGTTAATTAATTAATTAAATTGCTATTAGGATGATTTGAAAAATAATTAGAACCATGGGTCCTAATTAATCCCTAAGATCACCATTATTATCTTAATGTTTAATTAAGTTCTCATAATTATTTTTAGAATTTTCTCAATTTTAAATAATTATTAAATGCATAAAATGGCTAATTAGGTTTGAAAATCAAGATTTCCCAAATTACTTACCAAGTTATCTTGAGAAAATTATGGGAAGCAAATGTGATCTCAAAAAATGATTACACTATTTTTAAAGTAAATTAGGCAAGTAGTTAATGCCTAATTAAATAAAATTTTAAATCCTAATTAAGCATTATTCACTTAATAAAATATAAGGAGATATTAAAAAATAGAGGTTTTATTTTCCTTAATTATCTTCTCTCTAAGCTTTCCAAAATATGTTTATTTATATTTTTAGATTTTTTTGCAATTAGTTATGATTTTTTAAAGTTATGGATAATTAAATTATATATTAAACTATAATTAATCCATTTACACAGTCGGCCTGGCATCGACGCTGATGCTATATCGCTTTTCATGTGACGCCATGAGATTTGTCACTTAAGTCGTTCTACGTGGTTATTGATTCAGCGGCAGTGGACACGCTTTCTCCTCAGTAATATAATCACATATCAGACGACTAAGATTAATCTTATGATTTAAATCAAAATTGATAATAGATTTAATCACGGACATCCATTCTAATCAAACGAAATAGAAGGTTTATGATTCATCATCAACCCGTGAGAGATAGACACCTTCTGCCTTTTGTCGCTCAATCCTAGCTTGTCGGAGGATTCGACTCCAAATCAATCAGGGATGCATTTTAAAGGGATTCTACGATTTGAGGGGATTATAATAACCAACACCTAAGTGGCTAGAATTACAGTTTGAGGGGATTGCTTCGTTGGAGCTAAAGTCTGGTAATATATTAATTGAGGTAGCTTCACATTGAAGAGGTGAAGCCTTGTTGAGAAGATCCTCTCTTGCCTCCTCGCTGGTTGCTCCCGAAGTTAAGCTCTGATGCTGCTCATCAGAGCTTGATCAAACTTGGACATTTTGTGATCTAATCGAGTGGGAATCGATTTGTTATGGTTTACCTGACTGTAAGAAAGGTGTGAGAATAGTTAATTTAAATTTGGTTGAATTTTGGTTAGGTTAGATGGAAGGGAGGCTCAAGTTTGAGGTGAGGTTGATCTCACTAGTGATGGGATGTTCTAGAGACTCTAAGGAAGCTTAGGAATGATCCTTAGGCTATAGTAAATGTGTGTGTTGAGTTTGAATGCAAGGAGAGGAGTATACTCTCTTCCCCAAGTGAACAAAGCCATGGGATTAGGTTAAGCCTTTGGGAGCCGTCCAACCGATGTTGGTGGTTGAAGATGGTAGTGGACTGGTGAGATGGATGTGTTTGAGTGGCTGAGGGATCTTAATAGCCTGACATGGAGGATAGACCTCTTTTGAGGTGGACCAATAACCAAGGGGAGGAGATCCTCCCCTTGGTCAAGGAATGAACCTAACAGCCTTAAGTTAGGTTGGGTTAGTGGTCCTATGCCCAAAGAAGGCCAAAGGTGGCTATCATGAGCTAAAGGAAGTGGGTAGGTCTTCCAAATAGGGATTTTATCTTATTTGAAACCTTGGTTCACTTGGTTTGGGTCAAACCAGGTTCATCATGGGTTGGGATTACTTGGCAGGTCAAGAGGGACTTAAGAATGAGTCATACCAAGGTTGGGTTTGGACTTGGATTGGTTGAGTTTGGCTCAATTTGACCTATATAGGTCATTTGGGTTCAAATAGGTTAGGTTGACCAATTGACCAAATCAGTCAAGAGGAAAAGTGGATTATATTCAAATGATCATTTGGAATGTATTGGTGCAATTGGTTTAATTTAATTTGAAGTGGATTTGAATTTGATTCATATGAGTTCATTTGGGTTAAAGGGACTAGATTGACCAATTAAATTGATCAAATTAGGTTAGGTGAGGAGTTGAATCATGTTTGATAGATCATTTGAGAGTGATTGGAGTCTTTGGTTTGAATTGATTTTGGTTAGAATAAGCTTAAGTTCAATTTAATCTTTAGGTTAAATTAAGTTAAATAGGTCAATTAGGTTGGTTTGATCAAATTGGCTTCAATTGATGGTTGGATAATGTTCAATAATCATTTTGTGATTGATTCAAGGTATTAATTGTAATCAATTTGAATTAAATAAGTTTCAACTCAGTTTAGCCCTTTAAGTCAAATTAGATCAACTTGGGCAAAGTGGCCAAATAAACTCAATTGTGTTCAATTGGTTACAATTAGATGATTTATCATAATCAACAATGATTTTGGAAAAGAATAGATTAGTTGATTTTCTAATTGGAGTTGAATTGAATTTTGACTCAATTTAGTCTTTTAAGCCAAATTGGATCAAGCAAACTAATTGGCTTGGTTAGGTTTAATTAGGGCTAATTGAATGTTGAGAGATGTTCAATGATGGATTTTGAGTTGATTAATGTCTTTGATTGAAATAATTTGTAGTAGATTAACTTTTGGCCCATTTGGACTCTTTAGATCAAATGGATCAAGTTTGGCTAGTCAAACTAATTGATGAAATTGAATAGGTAAGAGTGAATTAGAATGTTCAATTAAGTGCCTAAAATGATCATGAAGCTTAGATTGATTCAATTTATCTTATATCACATTGTATAGAATCTTGACCCTATAGGGTTCAAATGGGTCAACTTAGGTTAATGGCCAACTAAGTTCAATTAGGCTCAATTTGGTTGCAATCAATGTTCAATCACTTTCAATTGAAGTTCAGATGAGTTTAGGTGAGTTCATTTCAACTTGACTAGGTTGATTTTGAAATTATCCCTCTTAAGCCCAAATGGGTTGGATCAAGTCCTTAGCCACTTGACCAAATTGAACCATAAAGGCTGAAATTAGGTATATGATTGATTGGTTGTATTTGACATTTAATTTGTTGTCATTTAATTGGAGTTTGAGAGTTTGGTTTAATATATGGTTTAATTGAGTTTAGTGTAGGTGGGCCTTACCCATCATAAGCTGAAGTCTAACCCTAGGTTGAACTTAATGAGTCTTCTAGGCTTAGGTTTGGTGTTCACCTAACCACAAGAAGTGTCCTAATCCTAGGAAGCTCTTAGTGTAGATGAATTCTAGTTCTAAGAATGGGATAGTTACATAGACACCATAATCTACAATTTTCATCTATTCTCAGACTTTGGAGTTGCCAAGATCTCCACCAAAAGCCCACAGATATAATTAAGTGGACCCAAATTAGGCCTTTCCCCTTGCTTAACTGAATACAAAAGTAGAGATTTTTATAGATCCATTCTTCTAAACTCTAATTCATTGTTGTAACCCTTACACAACATCTTTTAAAGCCTCTCAACCAAATTTCCTTACTTCCACCAAACTAAGAACCTTATATATCTTAGATTCAATGCATCCATGAAGATAGTTAGCCTCATTTTAAAAGAATACTAAAGCTCCATCCCAAAGATTACAAATTATTACATCTATATTTTTCTAATTCTTATGAGGTAATTGTAAGTTGAAGAACAAAGAGGAGTTATAAAAACTAGAAATAAGAGAGTTATAAATAATGGTTAAAATAAGTTTATAAAATTTAAAGATGGGAGTTACACTCAATCTCTATCATGAATAATTTTATGATGTAATCTAATGCACTAATAATAATAATAATTAAAAAAAGTTATAAGGATACAACTTATAATTAAGTCTATGTGGCACATATTTTTTCACATGGTTTTATTTTTAAATCTAAAATTTTGACGTATGAAACTAAGAGAAAATGATTCATCATTAGAAACTATATTTAATCAAATATGAGTATTGATGCAATAATAAAATTATAAAATTTTTATGCTAATAACCTATAGACAAAATAAATATTGCAATGAGATAAACCTGACAAGTCCAAAAATACTTTAATTTAATTTCAAATAAATCTAAATCAAGAACTTAAAGTATAATTAGAAGCCTTTGTATACTATTTAAGTGAGTGAATAATCTCCAAATCTAGTCGCATTAAAATGAGCATCTCAATAAGAACATGATGGCATAATTTTTATATAAAGAAGATACTTAAATATTAAAATAATATATGATTAAGAGGATCAACATAAGTCATCTGATAATGTTTGGAGATTTTGAAAAAATAACCAAAATATAGCTCTAAGGATTTAGAAATAAGCCCCATTCTTTTTATAAATGGGAGCTTGGACCAAGGCCTATACCTAAACTTGGAGCTTGTGGGAATTCTACTCCATAATTGAAGCCCATGATCACCACTATCATCAAATTATTACCATTCAATTACTATCATTTGACTATCGCTCGACTATAGTCACCCAAATATTATTGTCCAAATATTATAATCAAGGCAATTCCCACCATCAACATCAACGTTTAATATCAATATTAAGGCTTATACTAGACTTCTTCCTATCTTGCCTCTTTCTTTCCAAGAAAAAGATCAAATAAATCACAACAATCTATTGACAACTACTTCAATGTTTCAAAGCTCATACAATTTTTATTTATTTATTTTATAATTTTTATATAAAAGTAAAATCATAACTCTCTTCTCACTATCATGAATGTTTTTTTTGGCATACAACACTATTATGTGATCAAGAATAATTAAAGAGGGCAAGTCATATTAATTTAAGTCATCAATTTTCTTTTAAAAGTAAATAAATAAACTAATAAATACTTTATTATGATAATATTACAATACTAATTAATTTTACATTTTTTATTTTCTAAGTACTAGGTGCTACAAAATAAAGTGACAAATTGCAAAGGAAGGCATAGCTAAAACCAACAAAGACATTGAGCAAGAATGTGACAAGGATTGGTGAAATCCTTTAACAAATCATAATTTATTAATTTATATATCACAAAATGATAATCATTAATTCAATAGCAGAACCCTAATTCCTTATAATGAGACACAGAGAACAGGACTTCACATCCTTAGCCTCCTCTCTAATATTTCATTAGGACTTTAAGCCTAAATCTCCTAGCTTTAAATGAGAATTTAAGCCCACATTAATCATTCACGGGACCACATCACAAGGACTTTAAGCCCACCATATTAGGCCGAAATTTTGGGGTGAATTATAAAATTATATTAATTGGCATTAATAAATGGTAACAATTTTGCCCTTACTAAAACTAAAGCCTGTTTGGAATCAATTTTACTGTGCCTTTTATTTTTATTTTCTAAAATATATTTATTTAGTATATTTTTAAGTTTTTATTTTTAAAATACATTACATTATTTAAAAATAATAATAATAATAATAACTTTTTAAGTGTTTTATGTTTTTAAAAATAATTATTTATATCAAATATTTATATTTTGAATCAAAATATAAATAAAAAAAGAAAATAATAAATAAAAGAGATCTCAAATGGCCTCATCGAATGACTGCACCTAATAATTAATAAGTTATCCAATTCTTAAATGTAATAATAATTAAAAAGTTATTGTCACCTAATAAGTGATATTGAGGATAACCATAATTTTGTGAAAATTTGAAGGCATTGTTATGTCCTATGTTAATACTTCATGGCACTTAAAGAGATACATAAGTCTTTATTTTTTTTGTTAAAAATAACATATAATAATAATGAAAATTTTATATCTGAATATTCTGCTAAAAATAATAATATATTTAAAATATTTAAATTTTTTTTAAGAAAAGTATAATATGAATTATTTATATATTATACACATATCTAGGGATGTGCATTATTTGGTTTTAACCAAAAAATCAATCCTAACTAAAGTTTTGAGTAATTTGGTTTGGTTTTGAACTTAGTAATTTAGATTTTGGTTTTAATTATTGAAAACTTTGGTTTTTGGTTTTTGGATCGGTTTGTTAAATAAAATTTTGGATGGAACCAAATAAACCAAAGTAATTATATGTATTATTAATTTATGTATAATAGGCTTATCTATTATACACTTATTTTTATTTATTTTTTTAAAAAGGTAGAGAACCATTATCCAATTTTTCAAAATATTTTTGTCTCATAATATGATAATATGGTTCCATCAACTTCTAGTTGAAAACATCATTAAGGTAAGTAAAAATTAATTTTAAATATTTGTTTTAGTGCATGAAGTAGTTAATTACATTTTTTTATTATATTTATATTATTTTGCTTATTGCTTGTTCATTATACAATAAAAAATTATGCAATAATTTTTAAATGTAGCCAACTTTAGTTTATCCAAAACCAAACCAAAATTACCAAACCAAATTAATATTCGGTTTGTTTGATTTTGCATTTTATTTGGTCGGTTTGGTCCAATATTTTTAGGAATTCAAAACCAATCGGTTTTAAAAATTTATCATCCAATCCATCCAAATCAACCAAACGCACACCCGCACAGATATCAAAATAAATTTAAGGATTTTAAAATAAATTTCAATTAATTGTTTTGGATATTCTAATCTTTTTTTTTTTTTGATATTATATATGTATTATAACAAAAAATTAGTTAAAGTTTTTTTTTTATAATTTTTAGTGAGTTTGCATGTTTTTTTTTATAAAATGCCTTTAAAATTTAATATATTATCTTTAAAACGATAGTTAATATTTTCGTTATTTAGTTATCTTTTTAAGCTAAAATTAAAAGTTTATGAGTACATATACTTGTAAACTTTGATATTAATGTATTGAAAGTTTACTATTTAATCTTCATAATGAATATAAACATATTCTTTTTATTAAATATAAATATAAATAAATAAATAAATAAATCACACTATTTTAACTTTTATTTACCACATCATAACTTTAAAACTCTTCATCCAAATGCGCACACATAGGTATACACACATGGAATACTATTGCTCTTCATTTTTTTCCTATATTAATTCAATAATAACTCATTCATGGTTCTGTTAACTTTAATAATATTGTTGGAATCTTTACACCGTTGTTAAGCTTGTAATATGAAATTGAATCTAAAACATAACTTAGGAGTATAAAGTAAAATGAATGCAGGGGTTTTATTATTCAGAAGTGTTTAGATTGTTGTAAAATAAATACATCGGACATTTATAGTGTATTTGAAATGCTTTGAAATGGTGATTTTGTAGTGTATTTAGAATTCACACAAAGTAGAATTCCAAATACATTAGTTAGTTTAAAGTGATGACTGTCATCGTTGGTCGCCCACCACCGCCTACCTCCGTCCATCATCATCGGTCACTTGTTAGCCACCATCGCTAATCACCATTGTTAGCCACCGTCGCTAATCACCATTGCCACTGGCCGTCACCTCACCATATCGGAACTACAACCGCCGCCACCACCTACTGCCACCCACCACTTGCATCGACTATCACCACTGGTCTCCTACCACTACTGCTTGACATCGCCATCCATTGCTTTTACCGGTCACTACCAAATATATTACATTAGATTCACTTTATCAATTACTTTATATTTATAAAGTTTTCAATAAAATAATTTAAACTAATTCAAATACATTATATTCACTTTTTAAACAACAAAATAACCCCTAAGTTTGCAATCTTTAATAGATGTATCTTTTATGCTGACTTGGTCAAGCTTTCAAGTACTAGGCTTACTTTCTCTTGAACAACAATCAACTAGACAGTCCTATTAGAACGAAGCTAGACTGTGCTTTGGTTAACCCCTTCTGGTTAGATCTTTTTCCTCGCTCCTCTTACAAAAACCTTCAGAGGATTTTATACAAAAACTATTGAGTTAAGTGTTCTGGTTTCTTCTTTGTTTTAAGTAATGCTTGGGAACCTTTGTGTGGGGAGATCCTACTTCAGTTCTATGGAAAAAAAAAAAAAAACCAAAGGGTGGTTAAAGATCTTTCAAAGAACTAAAGTGTGTTGGCTCCCTGTGGGCAAAGATTATTTAGAATTGTTATGTGAGAATGTTAAATGCAGGAAAATTCATAATACTACAATAGAATTACATACTTCTACCGGTGTTATCTCTTCTTATTCTGAAATCTTTCAGATGATCATTCAGTTTTACCCTAATCTCTTTAATAAAGAGGAAAGTAACCATCATTGTTGTGTGCTAGAAAATCAGTTGCAGTAGAATAAAAGTTTATGCCTTATTTGTATGAATCCAAACACACACGATATATTTGAAGAATTAATAAGAAAACTCAGAATCTTTACAAAAACCTCGAAAAAAAGGGAAAAATCTGGCTAGCTGAAAAATCTTTCACTATATATCTGTTTCAGAGTACAAAATTTTATCGATAACAGGATTATAGAATTGTATATGAGAATAACTGACAATAAGAATCCCAGAATCAAACAATAACAACCATAACCGTGGTTAGATTATAATAGTTGTTAGTAGATAAATAGTGGTCAAACGACTAACGATTGAGACCGCAGAGATGGCGTGATGGTCGGCGGCGAGCAGCGGTGGTCGGCGGTGACCAATGACGCGAATGAGCGACGGCAACGAGGATCGGTGGCGGTACGGCGGCCGACGGCTGGTAGAAACGGTGGTCGGCAATCATCAAGTGGTGGCACGATTATGTTTGGAGGATTTTCAAGCTTTAGAGCTCTCTCCTCTCTTTAGATTGACCCTCCTCATGTGAAACATCAGGGGTTATTTATAGATTAGAGGGAGGACATTTTCGTAAATATATGTAAAATCCAAACCACTCCATCGGATGGCTCAAGATGATTCTCTTGATTATCTTATGTATTTTGAGTATTTGAATGCTCAAATGAGGTCAGAATCAAGAGATCTTAGGCTTGTTAAATCTCGCTCAACACGATGATCATAAGGAACTTTAGGATTTACGATATCCTAAAGTTTCTAATGATATTTTAAGTGCTTGATCAATTACTAATTTAGGATCGACTTGCTTTTGACATCAAGATTCGTGCTTGATTAGTGCGATTTTAGTGTCATATCGGTTTATTTTGGATGATATTATCTCTATCATTCAAAAATATATATGCCAAATAATTGAAAATAATAAATTTTTCAATAAAATTTGCGAGTTCATTAACATATAGTTTGAGAGAACAGATCTCCATAGGTGTACAAAATTATGATCACGGAAGCGGGTGTAGGGCCGCGGATGCGTGCAGGTGCGTGCGGGCACAAGGTTCCGGGATTACGGACCCATCTAGATGCTTACGGGCGCTTGCAGGCGCACGCATCCATGACCCTGCACCCGCTTCTGTGATCATAATCTTGTGCATCCATGAAGATCTGTTATCTCAAACTGTATGGTTATTGAAATAAAAAAAGGGAAAAAATGAAAAAAAAAAAAAACGCCATCGGGGAGCGCACGGCCGACGCCTGCGATGCTGCGCCTACAAGCGTCAACCAGTAAGAATGGTTTGTCTGAATCTCACGCATCTTACGCATCCACGGCCCTGCACTCGCTTCCGTTATCATAATCTTGCGCGCCCATGAAGATCTGTTCTCTCAAACTGTATGGTTAATGAACTCGTAAATTTCATTGAAAAATTTATAATTTTCAATTATTTGACATATATATTTTTGGATGATAGAGATAATGTCATCCAAAAATAGGGGGGCAGCTGATATGTCACTAAAAATCCCACTAATCGAAGCACAAATCTTGATGTCAAAAGAAAGCTGATTCTAAGTTGAAACTAATCGAGATCAAGCACTTAAAATATCATTGAAACTTTGGGATATTAGCTAAATCCCTAAATAGTTCCTAAATATGGAGTGTTTATGATCAAATCGAGCGTCTTGATGAGCCGGATTTAACAAACCTAAGATCTATTGATTTTGACCTCATTTGAGCATTTAAATACTCAAAATACATCAGATGATCAAGGGAATCATCTTGAGCCATCCGATAGAGTAGTTTGGATTTTGCATATATCTATGAAAATGCCCTCCCTCTAATTTATAGATACCCCTCATTCTTCATATGAAGGGCTAAAGAGAGAGAGAGACCTCTAAAGCTTGAAAATCCTCCAAGCATAATCGTGTCACCACTTGATGGTCCCCGACCATCATCGTTGGCCGCCAACCACCGCCGACGGTCGTCGCCATCAGCCACCACCACTGATCCTCGTCATCGTCAACCTTCATCGCCATCATCGCACCATCGCCTTTGCCATCACTCACCGACCATCTATGCGCCGCCCTCACATCGTGCCACCATCGGCCGGGTGATCTCCGTATCGCCAACTACCACAAATTGTTAGAACCATGGTTATATGGTTGTTGTTGTCTGATTATGAGATTCCCATTGTCAGCCCTTCTCATATATAATTTTGTAATCCTCTTATCGGAGAAATTTTGTACTCAAATGATAGTGAAAATTTTTCTTGGACTAGCTGGTTTTTTTTGAGATTTTTTACGTAAAAATTTTGGAGTTTTCTTATTAATTCTTTAAACATCTGTGTCACCACTTGACGGTCCACCATCGCTGGTCGCCAACCACGCCGTGCCGCCGCCACCACCGCCGATCGCCATCGCGTCCTTTCGTCGTCATCATCGCCATTATCGCTACCATTCATCACCACCATCGCCACCATCGCTCCCTCACCATCGCCGACCGTCATCTCGCTGATCTCATCGTCAACTACCACTAAAAACTGTTAGAACCTAACCATGGTTATATGGCTATTATTGTCTGATTCTGGGATTCTCATTGTCAGCCCTTCTCATATATAATTTTGTAATCCCGTTATCGGAGAAATTTTGTACTCTGAAACAGATATATAGTGAAAATTTTTTACTGGACTAGGCCCTGTGATTTTTTCTCGCTTTTTGAGATTTTTCACGTAAAAATTTTGGAGTTTTCTTATTAATTCTTTAAATATCTGTATGTGTGCTAAATTCTGTAATAAAGTTAAGATGTAAATTTTTACTCTACCGCAACTGATTTTTCAGCACACAACAATCATATTTTTTAACTGCACCTTTTCTACGTCGCTTTTTTAATCTTTTCATGTTGAATGTTCACTTTAATAAGATATGACTTGAAAGAAGTAGAAGATTATATTTTATTAACAAGGATCTCGATTGCCTCATTCATCACATAGAATGAAAATTATAAGACTAAGTGGAAACGATCTAAACATTAAAATGACGAGGTTAATTTTTTATGAATTTTTAATTCTATTTTTTAATTTCATATAGTTAATCCCTGCTCTTAGTATTCCTCCTGCTCACAAAAACAAACAAAAAAAAAGGGGGCATATTTTGCATCTTTGCTATTTATCCGGAGGAGTTTCATTGTTTCTTATAAATTGATAGCTTCTGCTCTTTGGACTCTTCTTTGTAAATATATTTTATTTTAAGCCTCATTTAAAAAAATATTTTTAATATTTTTTTAAATTAGAATATTTTTTAAATATTGAATGAACTTTTCAAAGATAAAAGAAAACTTTCATTTTTGACTTCGTATTCTTCATCATGTTTCAATGACCAGCAATAGTCATCAAGAAAAATATATCAGACTATAATCTCAGCATTTTTGCAATAGCATTTAGAAATATGTGTGGTATATATAAATTTTAGAAAAATGAGTTTTATATATATATATATATATATATATATATATACATATATATATATATATATATATATATATATATATATATATATATATATATATAATATTAAAATTCTTAATATCACATAAAAAATTTCTCATAATTAAATTTTAAAAAACAAAATGCATTTTTTCATGTATAAAAATATATCTTTAGATGTTAAATATGGACATGAGTAAGAATTACGTGGTATTTGTATAAATTTTTTAAATGTTTATCACTACTCTCCTAGGGGGCAGTTGATGGAAACTTTCTCTTTAACTTTATTTTAATGATCAAATTATCTCAAAAAAAAAGAGGCAATTTTATATATAATACTTAAAATTTTATATTCATATAAATGATATTAAAATTTTTAATATTATATCAAAATAATATTTTATGATTTTTTAAAACTAAAATGTATATTTTTATGCACAGTAATAATACTTTGTTATAAATATTAAAATTTAGATATTATACGTATAAATGCATAAGAATTATGTATTATGTAAATTTAAACAAAAAACGTTTCGCAAATTCTTGGAAGGGATTTGGTCCCTTCTACTTCACCTCGGAATCGGCGAAAGCCCAGCTTCGCCAACGGTCTTCCCTTTGCTCCCTCATTACTGATTTACTTTTCTTCCAAGAAGAAGATGATGCGGTTAAGCAACAATCTGATCGGGTTGCTCAATGCCATTACCTTTCTCGTTTCAATCTCTGTCCTCGGGTCTGGAATTTGCCTAGAACCCGCGCACGCACCGATTGCGAGAAGTTCTTGGATCAGACTGTAAATAGTTTTAGGCGTCTTCTTCATGGTCGTTTGCCTCCCCGGCAATGTCGGTGCCTGCTTTCGGGTCTACTGTCTTCAGCTGTTCTATCTCCTGGTTATGTTCCTTCTCATTGCCCTTCTCTTCTGCTTCACTGTCTTCGCGTTCCGCGTTACCAATAATGGCACCAGCGACTGCGAGGTTGTCTCTGGCCGTGGCTACAAGGCGTATCACCTCGGTGAATTCTCTAACTAGCTTCAGAAGACAATCAGGGACGATGGTAGTTGGCCCAAGATCGCAGCTGCATACGCGACAGCAGAATCTGCGATAGTCTTAGAGAGAACTGCCACACACTCAATTAGTGCATCAACGAAAACCTCTCCCCACTTCAGGTAATGTGCTCCTGTTTATAGTGGCTTAATTTTTAAATTATTCCTAATTAAAAACGTAATTAACTAATTAACTCGTTTAAAAAAAATTAAAATGCAGTCGTCGTCAGTCGACGCCGACTGGGCATCCCAGTTAGCGCCAGTCGCCCACTGACTGGACGACTGGCTCATAAATAATTTTAAAAAAAAAATCAATGCGTAGGAACGTCTCTCTCTCTCCGTCCGCGTGCTTCTTAAAATCACGAAAAAATATATATATATTTATATAAATTTATTTAGTGATTTATATATTTAAATTATATAAATAATTTAAAAATATTTAAAATATTTAAATAAATAATTAGTTATATATATATTTAATTTTATTTATTTATTTAAAATATTTATTTATTTAAAATATATAATTAGTTAAATAAATAAATTTAAATTATATAAATATTTAGTTATTTAATATATTTATAAAATATTTATTTATTATATATATATTTATTCATTTCTTTCTTTATTTATTTTTTTATATTTTTATATTTTTTTATATTTTTTGTTATTATTATTATAGACTTATATAAATAAATAAATAAATAAATAAATATAAATATATATATATAATTAAAATATTTTTATATTTTTAATTATATATATAAATTTAGAAATTTATTTAATAAATTTTTTTATTAATTAATATAATTACTTAAAATACATAATTTTTATTAATTTTTGTTAATATATAATTTAAAACTATTTAAAATATATAAATAAATAATTTTTAATAAATAAAAAAAGAAAGAAATAAATTATATAAATATTTTATAAATAATATAAATAAAATAATTATATTTATATATATATATAGTTATTTATATATTTAAATTATATAAATATTTTTAAGTTATATAAATAATTTAAAATATTTAAAATATTTAAATAAATAATTAGTTATATATATATATTTATTTATTTAATTAGTTATTTATTTATTTAAAAATATTTATTTATTTAAAATATATAATTAGTTAAATAAATAAATAATTTAAATTATATAAATATTTAGTTATTTAATATATTTATAAAATATTTATTTATTATATATATATTTATTCATTTATTTATTTATTTATTTATTAAAAATTATTTATTTATTTATTTTTTTATATTTTTATATTTTTTTATATTTTGTTATTATTATTATTATTATAGACTTATATAAATATATATATATATATATATATATATATATATATATATATATATATATATTTTTGATTTTAAGAAGCATGCGGACGGAGAGAGGGAGAGAGAGAGAGAGAGAGAGATTTCTGCGCCCTGTTGATTTTTTTTAAAAAAATTATTTAAGAACAATAGCAGTCATATATAATTATATTCCGGCATATTTTTAAATTTTTTTTAAACAGGTTAATTAGCTAATTATATTTTTAATTAGGTCTAAATTAAAAATTAAGCCATTTATAGTCTTTATATTGGTGTTTCAAAAGGAAGCTACTGTTTATCTCCTTTTTGGTAAGAAGAGAAGGCTTGCTTTGTTTAGGGATTTGGGTTTCTTGTTGAGCGTATTAAATTCTAAAAATTGCTTCTAGCATACATATATAGCACATAATTTTAATATATTTATGAGGATTTACATACATACCATTTTAAAATATTATATTTATATATCTAACACTCTAAAATCATTATTTACCTATTTAACATTCTAAAACTTCAGATGCATCAAATTTACTACTACTTGTGCCGCGGCAGGCTAAATTTTATAATTAGGCTTAATTAAAGTTTAAATTAGCTAATTAGTCAATTTAAAAAAAAATAGAAATAGGTCTACTCGCCTATTGAATGAGTGATTGGCCTGTGCCGCCGTAAGCTAAATTTTATAATTAGGCTTAGTTAAAGTTTAAATTAGCTAATTAGGTAATTCTAAAAAAAATAGAAATATACATGCTTGAATAACAAATAATCTTAAATGTAAAATTCGTCGTTCGATCATGTTTTTTTTTTAAATTTTGTCCCAACCCTACATTTTTGCCCGTACCAGGTTCATCTGGAGTCGAAATTGAGCGAGATCAGTATCGTTAGAAAGCTAACAAAATTCTATACGACTTTCTTGTTGAAAACTTTCGACGAATCTCGCTCGATAAGTTGCAATTTTTGCATATGCTCGGTATTTCACGGTGCAAAACATAAAATATATACATAGCTCCACATTTTTGCCCATATTGGACTCATCCGACGCAGAATTGAGCAAGCCTAGTATCGTTGAAAAGTTAACAAAATTCTTTACGGCTTTCATTTTAACAACCTTCGACGAATCTCTCTTGGTAAGCAGTAATTTTTGCATATGCTCGATATTTCACGGTGCAAAGCAGAAAACATATACACAACCCCACATTTTTGTCTGTATCCGACTCATTCGGTGTCAGAATTAAGTGAGCTTGGTATCGTTGGGAAACTAATTAAATTTTTTACGAATTTTATGTTAACAACCTTCAAGTAGTCTCGCTCGTTAAGCCACAGTTTTTACGTACGCTCGGCATTTCATGGTGCAAAACAGAAAAAATATATATAGCCTCACATTTTTGCCAGTATCGGGCTCATTCGATGTCAGATTTGAGCAAGCTTGATATCGTTGGGAAGCTAATTAAATTATCTATGACTTTTATGTTGACAACCTTCGATGAATCTCACTCGACAGGTTTTGCGTATGCTCGACATTTCACGGTGTAAAACAGAAAACACATACACAACCCCACATTTTTGCTCGTATCGGACTTATCCAGTGTCGGAATTGAGTGAGCTTAGTATCATTGGAAAGCTAACAAAATTATCTATAATTTTCATGTTGACAACTTTCGATGAATCTTGCTCAATCAGCATAGTTTTTGCATACGCTTGTCTTTTCACGTTTATTAAATGAAGAAAAATCATTGAAAGAAGAGATTGGAAGGCTCACATTAAATGTAAGGCTAGTATGATAGCAACAACATCCATTACTACTAGGAATTTAGTCATAACATAATTTTTCACAATTATGTCATTGACATATGCCACAACATCACGATAGGAAAAATAGAGATATTACATGAAGATAGTCTAGATGGCTTGAATATGAAATACATAAGTTGTGAGTACATGAACAAAAGTGAATTAAATTCAACACAACTTCGTACAAAATACAGATGAAAAAACAAAAAAATACTTAAGTTGCGTTTATAACATACATAGAAAAATAACTATCATCAATGAGGTCTACGTTCTTTAAAGCTTCAATCGACTTGATTCTGTCGATAAAAATGAAATTCTCTATTTTTTTTAGGGCATTAAGGTTGCTAAAATCAATCGTATTTTCAGATCCTTCATTGAAAAGTTTATCAAAATACCTCATCCACATATTTTCAATATCCTTTTCTAAATAAAATATTTTATTATTTTTATCTTTAATACAACTTGGTATGTCTTTCTTTCTCTTTCTTTGGTTTACATACATCTTTCACCTTCTTTGGTATCTAATCTATTATATAAATCACTAAAAGCTAAATTTTTTGCATCATATCGCTTTCTTAGAATCTCTACAAACTTTATATCTTTCCCAATTCTCAGTTTTACATCTAAACCAAGTTTTATAATAATACTTCTTATTTTTTATCTTTTCTTTCGACTCCACCACCACTATTCTTATTAAGAAGTTTTTTTCTTTGATTCTCTAAGCATCTTTAGCAACTTGCTTAATTTCACTTCTATTTTTCTCACATAATGTTAGCTTCCTCATGAACATCCCAAATTCTAATCTCTCTTGTAGCTTGCTCTTAAAATAATTTTATTTGTGTTCTTTAAGTATCAATTCTAGGATAATAATTTGGTTTTTTTTTCTCTTACAACCTTTAATCTTAAAATCTAACAATCGATGTTGGGTTCTTAGATTTTCACTTGAATGACTTTACAATCTTTACAATCTAAGATCTATTTTTCTTATCGAAAATAATCAATCAGTGTTTTATTAGATCCATTTTATAAGTAATAATATGTTCATCTCTTTTCTTAAATAAAGTGTTAGCTATAAAATCATAAGCTAAAATAATATAATCTACCTTCTTCATTTGTCACTCCATCCACCATGAATACTTTTAAAATCTTCTCTCTACCAACATGTCCATTTAAATCTCCTCCAATAAATACTTTTTCTTCAAGAGGTATCTTTTGTATTAATCCCTCTAATTCATTCCAAAATTTTTCTTTTGCGCTTACCTCCAAACCTACTTGAGGAGCATAGACACTTATAACATTGATAATCTTAGTATCAATCATAATCTTTAAAGCTATAATTTTATTTCTACATCTATTAATATTTATAACATTATCCTTCAAACTTTTATCTATAATCACACCTACATCATTTCTAGTTCGACTTTTACCTGAATACCAAAGTTTGAAACCTAAACTATCAATCTCCCAACCCATTTCATTTCTTGAACACATAAAATATTTATTTTTCTATGAACCATAATATCTATTAATTCCATTAATTTACAGAAGAATTACTATTCTATCTAACCTAATTCTAGTTTCATGGACTAACTTCTTTGCGCATTCGTCCATAATGTGAGAACCCTTGCTTATTTAACACTCCTCAGCCGTCTGGCCACACATTTTTCATTGTATTCCATCGGTCGTCGCTTCGGGGCATAGCGTCTTCTGATTTAAAGGATTCATGTCATGATTATTTCGACAAGTTTTACGCTGGCTGCCGACTACCTAATGCAACCCTTAAGCTTAAATCAATATTAAATTAAATAACCAGCATGGGCCCTGACACTACGCTGAATGCTTAAACTTAGTGATTGAGGATAATGCGCGGGTTGATTCCCAGTTGGGTCTTAGGACCGGGTTCGGGTTAATAAAACTTAAAATACAATTATAATATTATAAGAATTTTAACTTAGTAAAATATCTAAGAAATTAATTTAATCATATGACAGTAGATCTGATCCTCTATTATTAAGTCGACAAGATCTAGAATAGCAAAATAATAGATCCATATTGATGATAGCTGTGTTGAATGAAGATTTCAATCAAAGGGGATACTTTCATCAAAAGGTTATTGTAATTTCAAATCAAATTAACTCAAATTAAGTATCAATCTAAATGCAAAATCTAATATGTCATTAAGCTATAAATGCCTAAAGGAAATTCAATTTTTAAAAACTTAAAGCTAAAATCCAACCCACCATCCGTAATCATTTGTCAGAGTAATAGATCAAGAAAACTTTAGCTCACAAAGGAGCCAAAGTTAAATTAAGTATTCCATTATATTTTATGGGCTCTGAAAATTCGCCATCGACCTCTCGCAAATGAAGAGAGTATGATTTCAATGTCGGTGTGATTTTCAAAAGACAGATAAAATAGTAGATAAGACACTACCAAAGATTTCACCCTCATTTTGTGAGGACTTTAGATCTGGTTCCAAGTTTCCTATAGGCGGAAGCACCTATAGTTAATTACCTCTCCCAATATTGAGAGAGAACTTTCGATTAAGGCTAGTCGTTAGATCCGCTAAATGAGTAGCATATAGTAGCAGCATGTGGAGTTTTGAAATTTGTAAATTTATTAAATACATCATTTTAATTTAAAGCGGATGGTTGGGGAATGATGACGTGCCCGATCTAGATCTCATGGTTCCGTCATCCCGGGCTGTCGTGGTCCCTAGTCTATTTAGTTGAGGTGACTTAATGAATGATCTGAACACATGGGTTACATCATCCAAGTATTCCTTGGACACGAGGTGGTGTTTGTAAGAGGAGACAGTCTATCTTAGGCGGAGGGTTTTGTCCTATCAAGTGTACCATATGAATAACATCTCAAGATATAAATCCATTAGGGAGCATACGGGCTATAGTCGTGATCGTAATATAATGATGTCATTTGGCGGTAATCACCCGTTCAGAGGACTTTGGTCATGTAACTACATAATATGTGAGCTATTAGCAAACCACCTTGACAGGACGACGGCGCCTACGGGCATGAGATTGATTGAGAGTGAATATATAAATACTTGATTTAATTTTGGCTCCATTGTGCTAGAGTTTTCTTAATTTGTCACCTTCAATAAACTATTGCGGAAGGTCGGTTGAATTTAGCGTTAAGTTTTTAGAGTGAATTTCATTTAAACATTTAGAACTTAGTGATTTGTTCGATTTTGTATTTATATTGATAATTAATGTAGATTAATTTGATTTGAACTTGAAAGAGTATTTTGATGACAAGTATCTCCTCCGGTTGAAATCTTCATTCAACACAACCATCATCGGGGTTGATGTATTATTTCAAATCCTGTCGACTCTATTAATAATAGAGGATCAGATCTACTGTCATGTGATAGAATTAGCTTCTCGGATGTCTCAATAAGTTGAAATTCTTATAATAATTGAATTTTTAGGTTTTGTTAACTCGAACCCGATTTTAAGAGCAAACTAGATAGCAGCCTACGCAGTATCCTCATACACTAAATTTAAGCGTTCAGCATAGTGTCGGGGCCCATGCGGGTGATTAGTAATTTAGGTAATTTTATTTTTGAATTATGAGATTGATTTCATATTTTTATTTAATTCCAACTTAGCCTACGTAGCCTTTTCAGATATTAAAATTTGCACTTTAAATCTCTATACCCGAGCACATGCAGGTATTTATAACTTAAATAATTTTATCTAATTAATGAAATCATTGATTTTTGGAAATCATAATTGGAATAAAATTCCTTAATTTTTGATTGAAGGAAGCCCTATAATTTTTGTAGAATTTAATTTAGTATCGTCTTTTATCTGCTTGTACAAAGAGTTACAGATTCAGTGACATTTGTGTAGTAGAACTAAGTTTCTATTTTTAATTCAAAATATTACATCTTTGCTTGACTTATTAACGAACATATAACCCTCAATTAGTCATCACATTCAAACTTTGTTCTCCCCCAGTAAGCTATTATATCTTCTTTAAGCAAGCTTATCCAAATTGAGGCTCTTTTCAAATATTACATCTTTGCTTTAGCTTGAAAGTAGCACTCAACCAATCACTTGTTCTTCAAACCCATCTTTAAGCGCAAGATCCAAATGATCATTTTATAGATTGTTCATGAGTTGCCTAATTGAATTTGTGCTTGTAAAAAAGCTACCAAATTTCTTGCACACTTCTATTCTCAATTTGGAATTGAACATTTAAATTTACCACCAATCGTTTGTCCTTTGGTTTCAATTGTGATCCTTACTTCACTTGACATCAAATGTGATTATTCAAGTGTTCAATTGATTACTTGTTCGTGAATTTAGCGCTTTGAATGTTCTGAGAGAAACTCTGTTCACATACAATGACATCAACTCTAATATAAATTTATCCCTAACTCCACATCAGGTTTCGTATTTATTTAATAACTGGACTTCAAGTTTGTCATAAGTCCCTTATGAATTTAGTATTTGACTCCCCATAATTTCGATTAAAGCTTATTTAGTTTTGATGAATTTACAAAAATACGAACTCACTTTATCATGGAGCTAATTTTTTTTTAATAATAATGAGTCTCACATTACTTCCTCCAATCCTTATAAATAAGGCTAAGAGAGGGCCTTGCATTTCATTCTACTTATTTGAGGAGTTGGAGTGCCTTGGAGTTTGAGAGAGGGAAAATCTAATTGTATTTCGAGTGAGTGTTTTATTCTTTCAAAGTTTCTTTTCCCTGTCTATATTTTTTTTATTTAATGTTCGTTGTATCTACTATGCATCTCATATTTAATTTTAAGTTTAGGTGATTTCCGTTTAAATCTATTTAAGTCTCGGATTTTAGTCCAAATTACTGATATTTGACGTGAGGAAGCTCTAACGGTTTCTACATGCCAATGGCATAACGACGATGTCTGATCTGACTCGATTTTTCATCAATGAGCGCTGACTCTGAAAGTAAACATATATATTTCCACATCCATTTCTTTACACATCCACAACTATTATTTCCACGCATCCAACAAATTACTTCTTGCAATCTCATTTTCTATTCCAGGTGAGAGAAAGAGGGGAGGAGAGAGAATGGGGGCTCAGTTTGGTTCGATTGGGAGGAAGGGTGTTCGGCTGAGAGCTCCAAACAAACGAATTCAGGATGCTTGCGTGTTAACCGAGAGCAGGGAGGAAGAAGAGGGCTTGTAGTTGAGAAGGATTGCATGTGAGGATTTGAGCGAATCAAAGGGAAGGCCTTTCGATCCTTGCGATTTAAGAAAAATCGAACGAGAGATAGTAAGTTTCGATCTTTTCAATTGGAGGGATCGAACGGGAGCCGAAAGGAGATGTGAGGCTTGTCGTTCGAATCAGAAGAGGCAGAGTGAGGAGGGCATTCCTCACTTGCGGAGAACTAGCCCGAGCAACTATGCGTCCATTTTTTGGGAGGAATCAGGATGGGAAACGGAGCCGAGCGAGTGCCAAAAACGAATGGCTTCTTGCAGTTTTGAAAGGAAGATCGTGCAAAGGAGGGAACGGTTGCTCGGCTCCTTGCGGTTGAGGGAAACGGGAGAGAACGAGAGAGTGGGAAGCTTCATTCCTTCGGATCGAGCGAGCCTTTGTGAGGGGATGAGCTGAGTGAATGCCGAATGGAAGGAATCAGGAGCGTCCGAACCGAACTAGGGAGTCGAATGAATCGTGAATAGGATTTTTGGCCGAGAGATTGACTTGGGGTTTTAGGGCTTAGTTATTAAATGATAACTTAGATATTTTATTCAAGTTGGATGGTTGAAGTGGAGGAATACATCTGGCCATTATGTGATAGAAAAGTTCTTTTAAAACTTAAGGAAAATTTTATAAGATGGTGGTAAGACACTGATGACTTATGGTGCAGAATGTTGGCCGATAAAAAAGCATAAAGCCAAGTTAAGTGTTGAGATGAGGATGCTTAGGTGGATGAGTGGCTTTACTCTTAGAGATAGAATGCAAAATAGTATGTTAGGGAAAAAGTTGGGTAGCTTTCAGGTGGTAGATAAGATTAGGGAGAGTTAGATGGTTTGTACATAAAGCGTCGGCCGTCAGATGACGTTAGGAGAGTAGATCGCATTAGATTTCTTGCCTTATGTTAAAAGGTAGAGGTAGACCAAAAGACTTGGTTAAGATGTATAAATAATGATCTTGTACTTGAATTAGATGAGAATTTCATAATGACACAATGAGCGAAAGATTCATTAGGATAGTGGGATTGCTTGTTGTTGTTGTTGTTGTTGTGACTAAATTAATCCCAATTGATGTATGGCGACCTCATATAGATATATGTTGATGCAGGTTATTATGTTCACGAAACAGCAGCCGAGTGTCGCGTCATAGCCATTGGTTCAAGTCGTCATCGAATCGAGCCAATTTCAATTCAAAATTGCGCGTTGCCACTTTCGATCTCTCAACATTTGCGTAGACTTATTTGAATTGAGTGCGAATAATCTTATTTGATAGATTTCGATGTTTCGAAGCTAACGACACAATCAATTTTATGAATGGAGGTCATTTGGGCATCGTTGTAGCCTAACTCCATATATGCATGCATTCCATCACTGATCGTTAGATTGTCATATTTATATTACGACCAATTTGATATTAGATGTAATGGCAAAATTCATTATGGGAGGTCATTTGGGATGTGGTATTTCAACTCGATTTGTGTTACGAAGCATCAGTCATTATCATAATAAGTTGATTGATCATGATCTGAGGGTGCTACTTGATCTTTCTTCATAGCGATTGTAGATGCTCCCAAATGGCTCTGTCTTTTGAGTTGTGAATCATATGGTGCACTTGATAGGGGAAAAATCCTTATGTTAGCTTAAGGTGGACTTAAGCATGTCTTCTTAGACAAACACCATCTCAAGTCTAGAAGGTTTTCTTGGATGACTTGATCATTCGGTCATTGACTTCTCCATTCTGACTAAACCGACAACTCGATGATGGAACCATATCTGATTGGGCATGTCATCGTTCCCCAACCAGTCAAGTTAAGGATGAATTTTATAAACATAAATTTATAATTTTATATCTTCTTTCTATCGCTATGCATTTATCTAACACTAGTCTTAATCAAAGTTCTCTCTTCATTGAGAGTAATTAACTATATCTTGTGCAGAGCTAAGTTCTTACAAAATGAAATCTCACGGGTAGTGTCTTATTTACTAATCCATCTCTTCAAATTTTGATCAAACTCTCTTTTAGAGGTCGGTTGTGAATTTTTGGAGCCCACAATCTTCTATATATTCTCCCACAACCATTACAGCTTTTACATGTCATAAAGCAAAGCAAATTAAAATTAAACTAAAACTAACATAAAATTAAATGACATTCTAATCTAACATAAAACTTGCATATCCATTGTCGTTATCTAAAAAAATGACATTTGGGGTTTCAAAATACCTTAAGTCGGAGGCCAAAGAGAGATGCCGGCAAGGAATGTTGGAGAAGGAATGTTCTCCATCTGTGAGCGACGACGATTACCGATCAGGTTGTGGCGGTCATGTGTCGGAGAGAAGAGAAAACTGGCCGACAATGATCAAATATGGCTCACTGTCAGCTAATCGGGCGAAATTATTGCCCAAAGCTAGTAATCTGTTAAACAGGCGATTTGTGCCAACATGGATGCCATGTTAGTCTCCTGTTTAATGGATGAGTAGACATATTTCTAATTTTTTTAAAAGCACCTAATTTGTTAATTTAAACTTTAATTAAACCTAATTATAAAATTTAGCCTGCCGCCGTATGCTTTTCATCTAAGTCCATGGATGGACTCTCCATCCTTGTCCTAATCCCTCTCCTCCCCCCTGCCTGAAACTGTTGGAGCGAGTAAGCAACAAACCTGTGAGCTTTAACGTAGATTTAAAGCAGTAAACGACTTATCTGTAGTAAATAAAAAAAATTTTGAATGCAACTTGATGGTGGCTAACACAATACTTGCTTCAAAGTCCACTGAGCTATGGAGTAGCGAACGACAAAGTTATAAAAAATTGGGGATTTACATACATACCATCTAATTCTTAACTATTTGAGTATTTAACACCTATATTTTTAAATTTACTTATGTACCACCCAATTTTTATCACCGCTCAAATATACTATTTACCATTAGAAACTTTCATGCAGTGACTTCCACGTGTTCTTCCCTTAACATGACTCCTGCTTTTTCTCCTCTGTGGTCATGAGTTCATTGAGTGCAATGAGCCACAGTAGATAGTGAGAAGATGTTTATTTCTCATTTATTCTTCTTTCTATATCTTTACATAGTGATAGCTATCCCTCCCCTCCGAAGGTTTAGTCATCATCTTCTCTTTGGAAATTGGTTAGGACTGAGGCGAGTTTCAAAATCCTTGCCTTCAGGGAGGGTAACTGAAACCTCGCAATTAGGCTTAAAAAGATTTCGGCCTTTTTGTTCTCTTGCCATTTATACTTCCTATTTAATATCCGTGAAGAAAACGTTTCATGGGCAACCAATCGACTTCATCCTGAAAGACAACAGTGTTGTGTTATAATAAGTCCATCGATGATCTCTATCATAGCTCTCTCCTCACAAGTCTCGTTTCACCTCGAATTATCTAACGCACTTTTTCTGCCATCATCCTTTGCTTTACTCTTCCATCCCTAGAACAATGTTTGAAAGAGTTGGTTTTCTGGATGAGTTATTTAAAGAAAAAAAGCAGTTTTTTCTATGTTATTGATGAAATTGATAATGGAATATCATTTGCCTATGCTCCATAAGTTCTTCTTTTCTGCTATGTTATTGTTTAGTGGTATTGCAATCAAACTATAAATCCCTGTAATTATTCAGTTTTTGTTCCATGTAAGAGATCTTTAATCTTGTTCTTAAAAGAAGAACGAAAAGCAATTTTTTTTTTAAAGTTGTGGAAACAAATTCTTAGCAAATATTGATCTGTGCATGCATTGATGAAGCAATACTTCAGATGAATGTGAAAATGTTCTAGATTGGAATAAGTACAACTTAACATCTTCATCAGGAATTTCTAAATCATGCAGCACACTCAAGTTCCCCATCCCTTCACCTTACTATATGGCCCACTGTAAGTCTGTAAGAGTCTCAGAAGCTCCTCAACAATCAGGATAACATTATTATCGAACGGATCCCTCAGCAAAATCTGCTCCAAAATACAAAATATTTTAAAAAAAAGGGAGGAAGAACAAGTAGGAGAGGAGAAAGAGCTAAAGACATGTTCGAGGAAGAAAACTGGGAGATCACTGTGTGAGATTTAGTTGTATGTTTGAGCTGTGGTAGAAACTTGGGTGGTATGTAAGTAATTTTAAAGATTTAGGTGTTAGAAAAGTAAATAGCAAGGAATTAGGTGGTATATGTATGCAAATCCCCCCTTAAAAAAAAAAACAGACTCTTAATCTTCTTTGATGTTTTGTCACATTGAGGCATCAATTAAGTTTTTTGGTGCATATTTAAAGCTTGAGATTTTTTGGCACTTTATATAATGATGTTTTCTGGGTCTCTGAGAGAGTATTTAGACGTTTTTAAACAAGTGAAGGATGTTGTCCCAACCTTTCTTAAATCTTTTTTGTTTCTTTCTTGTCGCCTGGCCAATATTTCAATCATTGATCAGATTTTAATTACTTTGTTATTATCCTTTAGTTCTTCCATTCCACAAATCGGTTTCAATGTCATAGTTTAGTTGATATGGTTTCTAGGAACTGAAATAACTCTATACCACCAACTAGTTTCTTCATCATTTTCTTTTATGATGTTGATTTTTTTATTCTCCCACTTCAGTTGTCGTGGCTTTGCTTGATGAATGCCAACAACCATGCTTCCCTTATAGGCTGACATATACTTCTCTTTAGGGATTTGAAAATGTTTTTGGGCAACTCCAAATAGTTATACCAGTAGGTGTCTGCCATGACTTTCCCCTTGATTTCTAATGAAAAAGGTATTTGAATTTTAACCAATACGGAGCCAATGGTTTTGTAGGTGATTACAAACAATGTATTCCTTGCTTGAGTTAGTACTTAAATATATTAAGATACATGTATGATTAGGGGTTATTTAAAATCAATTTTGTTTTATGTTTTATGTTTTATGTATTTATATTATTTTATTGGGTATACATATGATTCTTCTATATTTACATATTTCTATTTGGATATTTACAAAAAAATTCAAAAAAAAAAATGCATTTCACTTGAAAAAGTAAAAGTGTATTTTTGATGTAATAATAAAGATTTAGGTCTTATTTTAAAATTAAAAAATGAATTTATAAAAAATATTTTATTTGTATTTTTGATCTGAAATAAAATATATTTGATGGTAATAGTTCTAAAAATATTCAAAACATCTAAAAATTATTTTAAGTGTTTTTTTTAAAACAATGTGATTTATTTTAAAAACAAAAAAAATAAAAATGCTTAAAAAAATACACTATACAAAACTATTTTTAAAAATATCATAAGAAATAAAACAAAAATACAAAATAAAATTCATCCCAAATAGGGTCTTAGTAATGACTAAAAAAGTTTAAGATATTTTAGAAATAGCACGTCACAAAATAAGGTGGATATAAAAAGATAGCTTGTGCTTGCAAATGGAGGGCAGAAGATGCATCAAAGGATCAGTGGAGAATTAATACTAAAGAATTAAAAAAAGTGAGGATAGATAAAAAAATAACATAGTTAGAATTTATGTAAAATATGCATGAAATTAAACTTACAGGTCACACTCGACTAAACAAAATGAAAGGGAAAGGAGTATTCACAAATTTGATCACATAATAGTTGGGAATAATGAATCCTTGAGCATGTCTTTTGACTTCCCTCATGTTAATACCTTTTCCATCTTTTCAAATTCAAATCACATCATTAATTTCATAAAAATATATGCAATAATTGGCCTGTTTGCTTTGATGATTTTTTGTTCTTTCTAATTGTGTACAATTTGCATTCAAATTGAATTATTTCTGAGCGTTTGGCAAATGCTACCTATTAGTGCAATAAAATTTCTTGTGGCAATAGTGGTGGAGCTGTGGAGGAATAGTGCATGTACCTTTGTTCTTGTATTTGCAAAGAAACATAACCATGACTCAGATCAAGTGGCTTCTAAATAACTATTTAAGGTAACATAACCATTGTTTCAGACCATCCCTTTGACTTTTAGTTAGTTGTTAATATTATTAATTATTTAAAGCTAATGTAGAAGTGTTAACCTCCTTGCATGCGCCATATGTCGAGTCATGATGAATTGACGCTTTATATCATAAATCGGAAAATGAATCATCATGAAATTAATTAAAGCGATCTCCGATTGATGAGCGGTTTGCATGGTGCCGAGCATTCGATGATTAGAATATATATATATATATATATATATATATATATATATATATATATATATATATATATATATATATATATATATATATATTGTATCATTCGACGATTACAATCAAGAAGAAAATTGCGTCGATCATCGCATATCGAAGTTGGGAGGCTGCGACGATGCCCAAACGACCTTAGTTCGTGAAATTGATTGCGTCGTTAATGTCGAAACCTTTCAAATGAGATCTTAATTCGGACAAGTATGCGCAAATATTGAGCATGTGACATTTGAGCGATTGACGATTTGGCAGACTCAAACCAGCGGCCTCTCAGATCATTAAATGAATGACCCCCTCTCTCAACCTAACTCCACTCCCGGCCCAAAACATTTTAATCCTCACGTCTCTCGATCCTCCGTCCATTCCCAGCCCATGTGTGGCCGTCGTCCTCCGGCTTGAATGGCGCTCTGACGGTGCAGCGTCATAGACCTCTGCGAGCAAACCAAGAATCGACGGTCCGTATATGCGTCGCGTCGACAGCCTTCGCGGCGTCAACCACCCACCAGTGAATGCCCGCATAGCGGCCGTGCCCCTGCTGTGAGCACACCATACTGCAGTACGTCGGCGTCTGCTTATTTCCACGGTATATAAAATTGCTTGCTTGTGGGTGTATAAGTACTCGTACACGCCTTTATTGATGTGACAAAGAAATCTAAGTTTTCTAGCAGGTACCCAAAGAGCCTATGCGCATCTTTTTAGATGGGTAGGTTGGGAGACTAACGACCATAATGTTGCAAAACACTATCCATACTTTTGCAGTGAAGCGAACTAGTTTGATCCCATAGGAGATCTCGAAATTTGTTAGAATCCAGAGTGTCAAGAAACAACAAGAAAAGAGTGTTTGAAATCTTGGTTGTTTGTAGATATATAAGTATCCATACAAGCCTTTCTTGGCGTGGCGGGGAAATATATTTTATGCAGATATCTTAGAGCCTCATACATGCCTTTCTTGATATGGTGGGATGGCGCATTTGGTCGTGGTATTTATACCACCCATACATGCCTTTCTTGGCATGGTCAACCAACATACACGAGGCGACCTCCTGCAGGATGACAGGATCTTGATGAAAATCTTGCCAAATTTTTAGACCGACAAGAGACCTAAGCAGCCTGATATAAAGTCAACATCCAAGCTAAAATCAACCGTTTAAACTAACATTGCAGGTATATAACTACCGTACACATATTTCTTGACGTGGCCGAAAAATCTGTGTTATATGCAGGTGCTTTAGAGATCTATACATGTCTTTCTTGGCATGGTGGGATAACGATTAGTAGTGTTTACTACCCATATCCTTTTTAGTATGGTGGGCGGGCAGAGCCCGTTAAATATCGAACGACATTGGGAGGTTCTTTGAAATCTTTGTCAAAATTTTATTTAAAAATTTTAAACTTACAAAGAAAACTTAATCAAAATAAATAACACTATTCAAATTTCCTAAGCTTAAATTAAGATTGAATTGAAACACATGGGCGTCTATCTTTGAAGGCATGAATTTAGTGTCAGGGTCTTCTGTGGGTTGATTCCCAGTTGGGTCTTAGGACCGAGTTCGACTTAACAAAACCTAAAAAAAATCCAATAATAATATTATAAGAATTTCAACTTAGTAAAATCTCTGAGAAGCTAATTTTGTCATATGACAGTATAACAACTATCTCATAACTCCCCAATGATGGCTAAATTGATTGAGAATATCAACCAGAGGGGTCATCATTATAAAAATATCTAAGACATTCATATTCAATATTCTTAAATTCAAAATCCTCAAAATATAAATCTAGATCTGATTCTCTATTATTAAATTAATAGAGTTGGCAAAATCTGGAACAATAAACTAAATGCTCATGCAGACCTATATACCCCAATGATGGATGAGCTAATTGAAGATATCAACTGGATGGGTAATTATTATCAAAATATATAAGATATTATATTCAATATTCTCATAATCAAAATTCTCAAAGTATAAATCTAGATCTGATCTTCTATTATTAAATTAATAGAGTTGATAGGATCTGAAACAATAAACTAAATGATTAAGCAGACTTATATACCCCGATCATGATTGTATTAAATGGAGATTTCAATCAGAGGGGATCTACCTTAAAAATATATTTGAAATTTTAAATTAAATTAATATAAATTAAATATCAATCTAAATAAAAAATCTGATGAATGATTGAGTTGATTGAAGATATCAACCGGATAGGTCATTATTATCAAAATATATAAGATATTATATTCAATATTCTCATAATCAAAATCCTCAAAATATAAATCTAGATCTGATCTTCTATTATTAAATTAATAAAGTTGATAGGATCTGAAATAATAAACTAAATGATTAAGTAGACTTATATACCCCGGTCATGATTGTATTGAATGGAGATTTCAATCGAAGGGGATACTACCTTAAAAATATATTTGAAATTTTAAATTAAATTAATGTAAATTAAATATCAATCTAAATAAAAATTTGATGAATTATTAAGCTCAAAATGACTAAATAAAAATCAAACTAAAAAACTTAAAGTTAAAATTCAAACCATCTTCCACAACCGTTTGCTAGAGATGACAAATCAAGAAAGTTCTAGCTCATAAAGGAGCTAAAGTCAAATCAAGTGTATTTCTATATTCACTCTCAATCAATCTCATGTTAGTAAGGACGTGACCCATGTCCTCATTTGCATACTTGGAAGCTCCACATATGATCTTTGTTACCGAGTCCTCTTGATGGTGGTCACAAGATGACACCATTATATTACGATCATGATTGTAGCCCGTATGCTCCCCAATGGCTCTACCTTTTGAGATGTGAACCATATGGTGCACCTGATAGGGCAAAAAAACTCTCTATCAGCTAAAGTGGACTTAAACTTGTCTCCTTAGATAAACACCACCCTATGACTATAAGAATTACTTGGGCACGTGGTTTGGTTCTTGATAAGAATCGCCTTAGGTGTTGACCTCCATGTATCTTATCGTCGAAATTCATGAATTTGTGACGAGCAGCATCGGGCTGAAATATACTCGATGTCACCCGTGTACGCCCGTGCTCACTCGAAGCCTGTGTTGACCATAAGTACTCGTACAAGCCTTTCTTGGCGTGGTGGTCTGTATTTTCTTGTTGGTGTATAAGTACCCATACACATCTTTCTTAACGCGGCGGGGATATCTGTATTTGCTTGCATGTGTATAAGTTCCTGTACACGACTTTCTTGGCGTGACGGGAAAATTTGTTCAACGGTACCAGAGACCCATTACTTTTCTTATGGGAAGGCGCGTGGGTGGTTTATACCATACATGCCTTTCTTGGCATGGTGGGCAGCGCAGTAGCCCCATCTGAGACGATGTCGATCTTCTTGAAATATTGCCAAACTTCACATCGACAGGGGGTCCTATATAGCTTGATAGTAAACTATGTTGCAATATAAAATTAATTTTTGGACTAATATTGCAGGTGTATAAGTACCCGTACACGCTTTTCTTGGCGTGACAGAGAAATATGTTTCAGTAGATACCTTAGAGACTCATACATGCCTTTCTTGGCATGGTGCGAATGCGCATTCAAGTCGTGGTTTATACCACCTATACATGCCTTTCTTGGCGTGGTGGGCTGGCCCAGCTTACTCGAAGTAGCCCCCTACACGGGGACGACATCGGGATGGGATGCTGTCGAAATGCTGTCAAATTTTTACACTGACATGAGGCATAAATTGCTTAATAAAAATTCAACAATAAAGCTAAAATTAATATTTTAACGTGACATTGCAAGTATAAGTCAACGTCTTTCTTGGCGTGGCGGAAAATATGCTTCATCTGGTACTTGAGAGACCCATACTTCTTTCTTGACATGGTGGGAGGCATTCATGGTGTTTACACCACCCATACCTTTCTTGGCATGGTGCCCGCCCGTTGTATGTGGGGGCGTCGGAGGCTGTCAATCTTGTCAAAATTTTATTTAAAAATTTATACTTACAATGAAATTTAGTTAAAACAAGTAATATTATATAAATTCCTTAAGTTTAAATTAATACTGAATCAAATACACCCGCATGGGCCCCGATACTATGCTGAATGCTTAAATTTAGGTGTCTGAGGATGCTGCATGGGTTGCTTCCCGGTTGGCTCTTAGGATCGGGTCTGGGTTAACAAAACCTAAAAAATCTAATGATGTTATTATGATATCTTCACCCTAATAAAACATCTAAGAAACGAATTTTGTCATATGACAGTAGATCTGATCCTCTATTATTAAATTAATAGAGTCGACAGAATCTGAAATAATGAAATAATAAACCACCCCGATGATGATTGTGTTAAATGAAAATTTTAACCGGAGGGATACTTCCATCAAAATATGATTATAATTTTAAAACAAATTAACTTAGATTGAATATCAATCTAAATACATAATTTAAAATATCATTGAGCTATAAATGTCTAAGTGAAATTCAATATTAAAACTTAAAACTAAAATTCACTTGTATTTATGTCGAGGTGACAAATTAAAGAAACCCTAGCTCACAAAGGAGCCAAAGTCAAATCAAGTACACAACTATATTTACTCTTAAATAATCTCATGCTAGCAAGGATGTTGCCCATGTCTTTTAACTGTGTGGCTTGGCCAGTAAGCTCCACATGATACAATTACGACCAGGGTCCTCTGATTAGGTGGTTGTCGTTAAATGACTCCACTATATCACGGTCACGACTGTAACCCGTATGCTCCCCAATGACTCTGCCCTTTGAGTTGTGAACCATAGGGTATATACTTGATTAAACAAAAAGCTCTCTATCAGCTAAGACAGACTTAAGCTTGTCTCCTTAGACAAACACCATCCCAGGTCTACAAGGATTTCTTGGAAGACGCAACCCATGGTTTTGACAAGGATCCTTCTGTTAGCTTGGGTTGACTACCTCCTCTGACTAAGTAGACTAGGGACCGCGATAGCCCGGGATGACGGAACCAGGGATCTAGATCGGGCGCATCATCGTTCCCCCAACCATCCGCTTTAAGTTAAAATAATGAATTTCATAAATTTAAATTCCAAAACTTCACATCTTATATACTCTTGCATTAAGATCTAACGACTAGCCTTGTCGAAAGTTCTCTATCGGCATTGAGAGGGTAATTAACTATAGGTGCTTGCCTATAGAAACACAGATCTAAAGTCACAAAATGAGTGAAATCTCAGGTATGTCTTATTACTATTATCGCCTTAAAAATTACGACACTTAAACACTCTTCTTCATCGAGGTGGCAATTTTGAGCTCACAATTTTTTTGGCGACTCCACTAGGGATATGTTTCTCTTTCCATCTTTGGCTAGTCGAATCTAAGCTATAATAGCAGTGGAGTATAATAAATTAAAATCTAAAAGTTATTTATAAAATGAAATCGATTAAAATTTATAATTATTTTTATAATGAACATAATTACGAAGTTCTTAAAATCTTTCTATATACATCATTTGTTCTTATATGCTACCATGTTTATTTTTGTTGTATCTCTGCATTTTGAAAGTGTAGGATAATATATCAATTATTGATTACTAATCCCCATCTTTTTATTTGCAGAATGGATCTCAATACGTTCACTTTTACAGTGGCTAAGCTAACATTTGTCATCAGTAATGCCATCATTTGGAAATGTTGAGCTACCATATAATTTTGGTAGTGTGGATTTTCCATCAATCACTACTAGAACTACTTGTTGCACACGAGAGCAGTCATGCAACTCGCACATTAACGTTCCAATTAAGTCGTTAAAGCTCCCATGAGGCTCTCGAAAGAGGGCCTCGATTTGAAAGGTTGGGATATCAGCTCCAACCATGAAAAGAATTATCACGGGGCGATTTTGATTGGTGCATGCGATTACTTCCCTGCGACCTTGCCCCTTGTGGTGACATGATGTTGAAGCTTCCTCATGAGGAAAGCTCAGAAGCGAGAGGAGAAGAAGGAATCTTGGTGAGCCCATCGACTCTCACGGCCTCTCATTACACGCGGTCCTTTACAACTAGGTGTTACAACAAGTTTGAAAATCTCAAGTGAGTGAAGAAGAACAGCTCTACTGGTGATATTAAGCAATCATTCTAAGAGCAACGGTACCAAGCTCCAATCCCACAAAGGAGCATCCCGAGACTCTATCCTCTAGAGTGCACAGAGTACTAAAAGTCGCAAAGATAAATGTCATATGAAAAGAGTTATCAGAGGCCAATTATCAGAGAAACCAATAATGTTTTACTGCAGAGACTACCATCAGTGGTAGTAAGAACTCAAGAGCATTACAAACAAGCTCTGCACAGTGAGCATCAGGGCGTGACACTTGGATCGTATGTCCAAGAATCCACCGCCGAAAGGTCCCAACAGAAAGGGAAACAAATCTGGAGGCCAAAGCCTCGAGAATAAATCACTATGGAGAAGAACAAAGGTGACATCTGGCTTATATTCCCGGAGATCCGCCAATAATAGGGTTCGATAGGAATGGGTCCCAAAAAAGAAGATTATCATTAATGAGCCAATGGATGGTCGACACCTTGGAGAATCCTCCAGGGAATCCCATCACCAAGTAGCTCCATCTCCTCAGGAGGTAGTCAACTTCGATCGAAGCCCTCTAATTGAAGAAATGTTCGTGCCGCAACTTGAGCCTAAGATTTGTTGGAGATGATGCTCAGAAGTGAGGCTACAAGAAGAAGAAGAAGATGATGATGATGATGATGAGACCATAGGAATAGAAGTGGTTTATATGATAGGTCAAGGTGATGATCACGGTACGGTTCTATAATCAATTGGCGTCACCATACCATTGCTCTCACGAAAGACAAGAAGAAGAAGAGCATTTAGGTTATTCCTCAGATGATGAGTGAATACAAGAGTCAGAAATGGAGGAGAATCCCATATTCACTGACACTGCCACACTAGCCCAAGTGCAGAGTCACATGCAGCACAAGATGAAGACAAAAGATAAAAAAAATTGAACAACTTAACATTAAAATGAATTAGATGATGACTCAGATGAATCTTATGATGCGGGATAATGAGAGGAATGCCGGCACTATCCGTTCCGCTAATCCTCAAGCATAATATCATCCTTACCAATCCACCAATAGAGCCAAACCTCAGACTTCTGGAGCTCATAGTACTCACGAGGGGAGAAATGAAATTAATCAGTTGGTTTCCCAGTTAACTCTTCAAAACTTTCTTAGCACATTAAAGCACATGATAGCTGTTCAACTAGAGATTATTTTAAATGAGAAGATTAAAGTTATTATTGCGGAGGTAGAAGTTAGTAAATAAAGGCCATACGGTCAGTACAACCGGTGTCATACCCCAAAGGCTATTCAATGCCAAAGTTCAATACCTTTGATGCGGTAATCCTAAGTAGCGCACAATTTAAAGCGACTTATGGTATCTGGGGGGTAATGATGCTTTATTCGACAACGACTTGACCACTTTTAGTGGTATCTTTGAACTACCAAATGATTCTTAAAACTTTCATGGAACTTCGAAGCTATGTTTATCAAGAGGTTTTGCCCGGTTAAAAGATAACCATACCTTGCTCTTGAGAGAAGAAAGAAAGATGAGTCAGTGACTCGATATATCACACGTTGGCGAAATATGAGTATGAGATGTGAGCAGTAATTGGAAGAAGAACATGTGATTCAATTGCTAATGTGCAACATTGATGACAAAATGGTGCATTATCTTTGCATGCCTTCAATCGTCACGTTTCAAGAGCTTCTTGACAAGGTGGCTATATTCGAGAAATTAAACCTATCAAGCTCTGATAGTCACTCAGACAAAACAAAAAGAAACAAAATTCTAGATTCAAAGAAAGGGGAGACACACTTTGCTTTTTTCAAAAGTGATAAAGGAAAGCGGGTAGTTTATAATATTGACAAAGGGAAGCAACTCATTTACCCAGATAAATTAAAACAATCATATAATCTCGCTCCACAGTCGAAGCTCATACTTGGAGGTAATGATCTGCCATGAGGTCACTTCAATGAAAGCGAGCGATCGAGACAAATGAAAGGAACAAATGATTCAATAGTTCCAACCCTCAAGGAAAGGTTGAATAAAGAATATTATTTCAAAAAAGAGTGTGTGGCTAAGCTTTTCAAGCACACACTCAAAGCGGGTCTCTAGCTACTAGAGTGTAAAAGGCCCGAGGCTGAACGATAATCTAATTATTGTCCTTATCATTGCTCGACCATCTATTGAATTATTATAAGGATTGGCTAGAAAGAAAATACATAAATGGAGAATTTACACTATCAGACAGTGTGTTAGTGTATCCAAAGAAGGAATCCACCAAAGTAATCACTTCCTATCCAGTGTCGTTAAGTAAAGATAAAAGCAAGGAGAAATTAACCTGTGATGAAGAGTGGGAAGTTGCAATTTCAAAAAAGACCGCAAAGATGCTAAAATAATTGGAAGGCATCCCAAGCATTAAGTGGAAGTCACCACTTGAGCCAGTGCTTGACTTGAAAGAAAATCAGAGGTCGGATGTGTTTGCCTCAATATCATCCACCCAAAAATATCATGGAAAGGCATCTCGGCATGAGAACTACAAATTGACAAGGAAAACAAGAAGGTCTGTCAAACCAAGGAATAAATCCAAGAAAAAGAAAAAGACTATAACACAAAAGATCATCAATAATATGGATGATTACCAACAGCCAGCAAGGCAACTTATCAAACTTGCTGATTTCATTACCAAGCTTCAAATTAATGAGGAAGTAGGGAAAGAAGATGAAGAACTTTCCATTGAATCCTGCTCAATGGTACATGAAGGTGGTGACAGCTCAGGGGAACTCTATCTCTCAAATGAAGATGAAGTAGAGCCCATGATGACAAACATAAAAAAATGTAAAATGATTACGATCTTCAATCCATCATTGGATGGGCGATCTTTGAAATATGACTCATCTAAAGACTTAGGTCAAATGAAGTAGCTCAAGTATCATTAAGAAGTGGTCTAGTGCTACCACCTCAATAGAAGAAAAGGCCAATGAATAAACATAAAGAAAAAGAAATTGAAATTAATGAGAAGGTCGTCCCTAAAGATACAAACAAGAAGCCTTCTCTAAATAAGGGACTTGATTATAACATTCTATCCCACTTAAGAAAAATTCATGCACAGCTCAGCGTATATGAAGCACTTCTAATGTCAGGAGATCTCTGCAATACTCTAATTGAAGCTCTTAAAGAGCCAGAGAAGTTTGAAGCATATTTATTTACATTTGTCGAGAGGTTTTTGCTCAAGATCCTCGACCATCATATTTTATTAGGAAGATCTCATGCTTGGAACTACTGACACAATGCCTCTATGTATTTAAAATTGTGAGTTATGATACCTCGGATCTTGATGATCTGGTTCCTCATGAATCTTATGAATTTAAAGACCCTCGGTGGCTATCTCTAGATGTACAACATCAGGATGAGATAAAGTTTTGGTCCAAGGTTTCAATGAAAAGGGATAGAAAAAATATTGGGTCATTCATCCTTCCTCTAAATTGAGTCTCTACATAAGCCAAATTTCATGTGATCGATCTGGACACTTCATTTAGAGCTTTTTGGTACCATGACCTTATGAATATGGCATTGTCCGTTTACCGCATCTGTATGAAATACAAAAGCGGAGAAGAATGCAAGATTATGGGTGATATGCAATTTGCAACAAATGAAGATATATCAAGATGCTAATACTTCCTTGAAGGAGTCAAAGCTAGCTAAATATTGCATCTCAAAATTACAACAAGTTAAAGTGAATGGTGAAAAGAAAGGAAAAGAAAGGCGTGCTCTAAATATCTCTAAGGATATAAGAGCAAAATAAATAGATTGTCCCTCATTTGGGCGGATAAGAAGATGAAAGGAATGCTCTTTGCCAAATCCAAAGCTCATCTAAATCTTCAAGCAAAGTGTCGAATGAGGAAGATCATTTGACTCGATTATGAGTTTGAATCTTCTTATGAAGGCAAAGTACAATGCATACTTGAAAATAATCATTGACGGTCTATGCTCATAGTCCTTTTACAACATTTCAAGAAATCTCTAAAGTTCAATGTTGAAGAGAATTGGTAACCTTCTATGTGCCTCCTCTCGGAAGAGCAGGAAGCATTTTATATAAATGATGGATGCCAGGATGATCATTGGGTAATGCAATTTTAATCGAAGAGGAAGAAGTTCTCACAAGATGCCAAAATATATCCTTCAAAATCGAGAACTTTGCAAGCAGGATCCTATTGAAGCAAATAAATAAAGAACTAAATTCTTTGAAATGATGTGGTACCAAAGTTCTCAAACTATTGGTGAAGAAACAAGCATCTAAAGGTCTTGGGTTCATCCAAGACAATCGTCAAGAAACGTTATGTACGAGTGAAAATTGAAAATGATAATGAAAATGAAGGTGATTTCTTTAAGATTAATCTTGCAATGATGAAGAAGTAGCCAAGCACTGAGAGCTTGAGAGGATGGTGACTACTATGGATGAACTTAAAGAAATTAATCTTGGGAACAGAAAGATCCTCTGTTCAGATTGCCCTACTTCACGAAGATAAAGTGGAAGAATTGAAAATGCTGCTCTGTGAATTTAGGGACTGCTTTGCTTGGACATATGTAGAGGTGCCAAGCTTATCCCCTGATGTGGTGGTTCATAGATTAGCAATCAAACTAGATGCAACACCAGTCAAACAAGCCTCTAGGCGAATGAGGCTGGAAATTGAAACGGTGATTAAACTAAGAAACTCATTGAAGCGGGTTTCATTCGAGAAATATATAGTAATATGTCCCATTGAAGAAGAAGAATTATTTGTATATGCATCGACATGACTTAAATAAAGCATAAAAGATGACTTTTGCTCCAATGTCAAGTGGTGGACAACACTTCAAATCATGACATGTTCTCATATATGGACGGATCGTCAGGATACAATTAAATCAAAATGGCTCATAAAGATGAAAAGCATACCTCATTAGACACCAATGGTATATCTTTGCTACAGTCATGCCCTTTGAAGAATCTGCTACATACCAAGGGCTGATGCATATTTGATGAGTTGATTCATCAAAAAAAAGCTACGTTGGAGTCAAAAGTATAGATCACAAAGATCATTTTAAGAATCATTTTGAAAGAATCAAAAAAATGATCTCAAGATGAATCCTCTCAAATGTCTTTGGAGACTCTTGAAATTCCTTAGATATGTTTATGCATGATTGAAATTGATCAACAAAAAAAAGCAATGGTTGAAATGTCTCCTCGAAGCCTTTCATTCCATGGGGACATTTGCATTCATCGGAAGATTTATATCAAATCAAAATGTCAACCATTTTTGCAAAGTTGATGAAGAAGGACACTCCTTTAAATGGGACAAAGAATGAGAGGCTTTCAGATATAAGATGTTTGTTGAATCCTATTCTTGTAGTCTCCCAAGAAGCCTCTCATTATACAATTTAGAGAATCTCAGGTGCTCTTGCTTACATAATGTAAGAAAAGGAGAATGCTATACTACATTGGTCGAAGGCGATAGGAGCAAAAATTCTCCAATTGAGAAGCATTGTTTGCGTTAATCTTCTGTTCAAAAGCTATGTATTACATATTATCTCATAAAATTACTCTCATCTTAAGATTGATCTGAAGTTCTTGATGACAAGTAATGTTGGCAATTGAGCACGATGGATATTCCACAATTTGACATTACATATGTTCCCCAAAAGCTAAGGGGCAAATTCTAAAGATTTTCTTGCACACATCTCGACAAATTCATTGCTCAATAATGATCCTCTCGACGAGCAGATCATGTATATATATGAAAAGGAAAAGCAACAAATGTGAGAAATATATTTTGATGGAGCTTCATCCATCAAATATACTCACCCCTCAAATCTCCCAAAGCAAAGTGACATTGGCCTCATCTTAATTACGCCAGAGGGTGGTATAATGAGGCACTTACAGGAAGCCATGAACCAACAATGAAGCGATATGTGTGGCGTGTGGAGGAAGCCATCTCCATGAGTCCAAAATTTAAGTTTATGGAGATTCAATTGTCATTAATTAAGTATTGGGTATCTACAAAATCAACAAGCTTGAATTGGCTCACTACCACAAATGAGTTTTTGAGCTTATGAAGCAAATTCCAAATATCATCATAACTCAGGTTTCTCGATGCAAGAATAACAAAGCTGATTGTATGGCTAAGTTAGCTAAAGAGATGATGAGTATGAAAGATGATAATTTTATACTAATTAGGGTTTGCACTCGTCGAGTCCTAGAGCCAATAAATCCCGCTGGAAGAGGGTCATCAAATGCAAGCCAGGAGGATACAACTCACATTGCTGCTCACACTCCCCTACAAATTACTCATTGAAATCAACAAGATGAGTTCAAACTAGAGGCAAGACCTTAAAAGAAATTTACACCACAAAGTGAAATCCTCAGTGGAAGAAGGAAGATTAGACAACCTTTATCGACTATTTCAAAAACAAATTAGCAATAAATCATGGCTACACAACTTAGAAAAGGCTCCAACTATATGCTTATGTTGGCAATTATATTTGAGCAAATGTATGTGGTTAGTGCTTGGGAATAGAAGAAGCTAACAAAGTGATTGCTGAGATCCATGAAGGATTCTATAGGACACACCAATCAGGTCCTAAAATGACTTTGAAAATCAAAAGAATGGGATACTACTGGCCATCCATGGTAAAGGATTGTATCAATCATGCCATGAGATGTCATGAGTGCCAAGTTCACGGAACATTCATCGACCTCTAAATTTGCACCCAACGATAGCATCTTGGTGAATCTTTGAGAACATATAATTGGACTATTCTATCATCATCGGTTCAGACATCTAGCATCGATTATTTCTCTAAATGGCTTGAAGCTGCTCCATTCAAGGAAGTCACATTCAAGCATGTGACCAACTTCTTCACCCATAATATTGTCTATAGATTCGGTGTGCCGCACCGAATTATCTCAGATAACGGTCTGGTCTTCAAAAGCACTAAAATCTGATTTGCTGATTGACATAAGATTAACTGGCGATACTCATCAATTTATAATCCGAGAGCAAATGACTTAGCTGAGGCTTTCAACAAAACACTAATCAAGTTGCTTAGAAAGATTCTCACCAAAAATAAAAGGGAGTGACATACTAAGCTTGTGGAAGCGTTATAGGCCTACCACACCACTTATAAAACACCTACGAAGTCCACTCCCTATGCACTAATATTTGGAGCTGAAGCAGTTCTGTCATTTGAAATTGAACTACCCTCACTCTAAGTAGCCATTCAACGCAATCTTACTCAAGAAGAGAATGTCCGTCTACAGATAGAAGAGCTTGATGCGCTTGACAAAGTTAGGCTCCAAGCTCAGCAAAATCTAGAAATCTACCGAGCGAGGATGTCTAAAGCATTCAATAGTTCAGTACACCCTCGGACATTCCAGAAAGGTGAATTGGTTACGTGCGAAGGCCAATCATCTCATCGCTAAGATTGGTGGTAAATTCATAGCTAACTAGGTCCTTACGTGTAGAAGGTGTATGAAGGAGAGCCTACCGACTTATTACGTGAATGACCAATGATGCAATCAATGGTTGATATCTCAAGAAATATCACAACTGACGGTAGATAAGTATATAAATATTTAAATGATCCTTGCACTAGTAAAGTTTTCATACCAAGTACACATGTAATGTCACTTGAAGATTCTCTCATAAAATGAGAACGCATTTTCAAGTTACTGTAAAAGCCCCCCTGTTAGACAGGGGGCATTTTTATATATTTAGCTAAGTTGGCATCGTGTTTCAAACCGAGATCCTTAGATAAATATATATAATAATTAGAATGAGCTACATTTATTTATATTATATTTTTGAACTAGTCTGCAATCCCCCTGTTTGACAGGAAGTATTTATAGTTTTTATAATCAAAATTGTTCAATCCTCTCCTATGAAATAGGTCTTCTTGTATGTGTATTCAGGTTGACATCGAGCTTTATGTTGAGATCCCTAAATATATATCTATAATTGCTATTATTAAAGTTATAGGCTCTTGCTTACCAAAAGAATCTATTTTTACGCACAAAGATAGCCATAAATATCAAAAGTTTGTCTCCTAAGATTCATCAAATTCTAAAGATTAAGTCAGAAGAACTTCCAATTTCAGAAGCTTCAATCAACTAAGTTGGAAAAACATCAACCCCTACGTCTTTAAGTCTAGGACACGAATGAGTTCTAAAGGTCGAACTAAACAAGCCCATAGGTGGCCGAGTTGCTAACGCTCTCCTCACTCAACAAGCCGTGAGAAAAGGCCGTAGTGAAAGAGCCCTCGTTTGTTAGTCTGATGACTAAATCACCAATCCACCATAGCAAGAAGGGCAGAGTAGTCAAAAGGGCACAATCAAATGGCGAGTTCTTTGGCGCTCTTCTACAAGCGTAAGAAAAGGCCACGTGAAAAGCTTCTCGTCATGATGATGATAGTTGTTCAATCTCAAACTAGATCTAGCTTAGTGACTACAAAACCAAAATTGAAGAGATCTTCCACTTGATCGAGATGAGAAAACTCTCAATTCAGAGCTGTCTCAAATCAATCTATATATTGCCTGCAAAGTGATATTACAATTTCTTTTCAAATGATCGATCAAGCACGCAGTCAAATCCAATTCCCTCATCAAGTCGCAAAGCAGAAAAGCAGGACCAAGGCGATTCCATAGTTCACACAAAGGCAATGGCCTAATGGAATTTCAGTTATTGTCTTAAAGCATACGATCTAGGCGATAACTCAACATTGACTAATATGAGTGAAGGTCAATATGCACCATTCAACGAGTCCGTCAAAGCAACAAGCACAAGACTTAGGGCGTACATACACTTCCTGACAAGTCAATATAGACAAATCAGGTCAGTCTTTTATCAAAGTCCATCAAGCTTAAAGCTAGGACAGAAGGAATTTCAAATCTCAAAGCAAACAAACTGATTCCTCCATCTAACAAGCATGAAGGAGGTGAGGAAAGCCAAATCTATGAAGACACAAAAGAAAGAGATTTTCAATAAATCCATCGAAGCAGAGAGTAGATGGTGGAAGAAGCTCTTCAGTGAACCCATGGAAGTTGAAAGTTGAAGTGATCCAAGACCCATGGCCAGCCCAAAAGGTCAACCAATTTTTAACAAACATGACCCGCTCTATGTGCAAATCATATTTGTTGGGGGGCATTTGTTAACACTACCATTGCCGGTCTCAAGTCCGGATGCAAAAAGTGGAGGGTTGTGTTAGGTAGTCGACAGCCAGCGTAAAATTTGTTGAAATAATCATGACATGAATCCTTTAAATCATTGTGTTAATGCTAGGGCATCCCAGAAGCGGCGTGTATGCGAATATAGAAAAATGTGCTAGAAATTTGCCGGTGCAGTGCGATGTTAAATAAGCAAGGGTTCCACATTATGGACGGATCGGGCAAAGAAGTTAGTCCATGAAACTAGAATTAGGTTAGGATCTTGGAATATAGGTACTCTTACAGGTAAATTAATGGAATTAATAGATATTATGGTTCATAGAAAGATAAATATTTTATGTGTTCAAGAAACTAAATGGGTTGGTAGAAGGCCAAGGAGATTGATAGTTTAGGTTTTAAACTTTGGTATTCGTAAAAGTCGAACTAGAAATGGTGTAGGTGTGATTATAGATAAAAGTTTGAAGGATAATGTTATAAGTATTAATAGATGTGGAGATAGAATTATAGCTTTAAAGATTATTGAATTATCAATGTTATAAGTGTCTATGCTCCTCAAGTAGATTTGGAGGTAAGCTCAAAAGAAAATTTTGGAATGAATTAGAGGATTAATACAAAGATACCTCTTGAAGAAAAATTTATTTGAGATTTAAATGGACATGTTGGTAGAGTGGTAGAAGATTTTAAAAGTATTCATGGTGGTTATGGATTTGGAGTGACTAATGAAGAAGGTAGGACTATATTAGATTTTGCCTTAGCTTATGATTTTGTACTAATACTTTATTTAAGAAAGAGATGAACATATTATTACTTATAAAAATGGATCTAGTAAAACAGATTGATTATTTTTGATAAGAAAAATAGATCGTTTAGATTGTAAAGATTGTAAGGTCATTCAAGTGAAATTTTAAGTACTAATTATAGTTTTAGATTTTAAGATGAAAGGTTGTAAGAGAAAAATAAACTAAATTATTGTCCTAAGATTAGATGGGGACACTTAAAGGACACAAATAAAAATATTTTTAAGAGCAAGCTACTATAAGAAATTAGAGTTTGGGATGTTCATAAGGAAGCTAACATTATGTGGGAAAAATATCAAGTGAAATTAAAGCAAGTTGCTAAAGATGTGCTTGGAGAATCAAAAGGAAAAGCTTCTTTTAATAAGAATAGTTGGTGGTGGAGTAGTGTGCAAGAAAAGATAAGAAATAAGAAGTTTGTTATAAAACTTGGTTTAGATGTAAAACTTCGAGAATTGGGAAAGATATAAAATGGCTATAGAGATTCTAAGAAAGCAATATATGATGCAAAAAATTTAGCTTTTAGTGATTTATACAATAGATTAGATACCAAAGAAGGTGAAAGATGTATGTATAAGTTAGCCAATGACAGAGATAGGAGAAGTAAAGACATAGTTCAAGTGAGGGGTATTAAGGATGAAAATAATAAAGTGCTTTTCTTAGAAAAAGATATTGAAAATAGGTGGATGAGGTATTTTAATAAACTTTTCAATGAAGGATTTGAAAGTACAATTGATTTTAGCAACCTTAATACCTAAACAAAAATAGAGAATTTCATTTTTATCGTCGTATTAGTAAATCTGAAGTTAGTGAAGCTTTAAAGAAAATGAAATGTGGAAAAGCAGTAATATTCCAATAGAAGTGTGGAAATGTTTAGGAGATCAAGGAATTTCTTGGCTTACAAAACTTTTTAATGTTATTTTAAAGACTAAAAGATGCCGATGAGTGGAGAAAGAGTTTGTTGGTTCTATATTTAAGAATAAAGGTGATGCACAAGAGTGTGCAAATTATAGAGGAATTAAGTTAATGTGCCATACATTAAAATTATGGAGAGAGTAATTGAGCATAGGTTATGATGTGATACAGTTTCTCACAATCGGTTTGGTTTTATGCGTAGATCTACTATGGATGCTATACATTTGTTAAGAGGTTTGATGGAGAAGCATAGAGAAAAGAAGGATCTACATATGATATTTATTGATTTAGAGAAAGCTTATGATAAAGTCTCAAGAGATGTTCTTTGGAGAGTTCTAGAATAGAAAGAAGTTAATATTGGTTATATTCAAGTCATTAAGGATATGTATACTATTTGTGTGTCCAAACACAAGGAGGATTGACAAAATATTTTCCTATTTGTTGGATTACATCAAGGATCAACATTAAGCCCTTATCTTTTTTACTTTAGTTATGGATGTTCTTACGAGGCATTTACAAGAAGATGTACCTTGGTGTATGCTTTTCTTGATGACATTCTTCTTGTTGATAAGACTAGAGAGGAGTCCAATGAAACTTGAATTATGGAGGTCAACTTTAGAGTCTAAAGGTTTTCATTTAAGTAGATCTAAACTGAATATATGGAGTGTAATTTTAGTTGTAGAAGTTTTAGTGGTAGTGTTGTGACTTTAGGTGATCAAGTCATTAATAAGAGTGATTCAGATATTTAGGCTCTATTGTTCAAAATGATGGTGAAATAGATGGAGATGTTATTAGTAGAATTCAAGTTGGATGGTTGAAGTGGAGGAAATACATCGGCCTATTATGTGATAGAAAAGTTCCACTTAAACTTAAGGGAAAATTTTATAAGATGGTGGTAAGACTGATGACTTATGGTGCAAAATGTTGGCCAATAAAGAGAAACATAAGACTAAGTTAAGTGTTACGAGATGAGGATGCTCAGGTGGATGAGTGGCTTTACCCTTAGAGATAGAATGCAAAATGAGTATGTTAAAAAGTTGGAGTAGCTCAGTGGTAGATAAGATTAGGGAGAGTCGCCTTAGATGGTTTGGCCACATAAAGCGTCGACCTTAGATGATTAGGAGAGTAGATGCATTAGATTTGCCTTATGTTAAGAAAGGTAGAGGTAGACCTAAAAGACTTGGTTAAGATGTATAAAAATGATCTTAGTATACTTGAATTAAATGAGAATTTGACACATAATAGGACACAATGGAGGCGAAGGATTCATGTAGCCGACACCTTGTGGGATTAAGGCTTGTTTGTTGTTGTTGTTGTTGTTGTTGTTGTATGTTTTATTTGAATTATATATTTGTTATTTGTTAATTATGTATTAGTAGTATGATTAGCTTAAGAAATTTACATTATGTCAGACATTATATGTTGATTATATTTTTAAAATATGTTGACCATAGATTATTAATCTTTTAGGTGTGTAAAATTTGTATTTGCTTGTTGGTGTATAAATTTTACGCCTTTCTTTTAAATCACTTATGTATATAAATTATGAACACACCTTTTTTAGTGGGGAATTTGTTTAAGGGTACCTTAGACTCATACATGTTTTTCTTGGTATGGTGGGAAGTGCTTAAATTTGGTTTATATTATTTATTAATTTTAAGTAGCCTATATTGGATATTATTTAAATATAAACTTACAGGGACCTATAATAATACTATGTTGTGATATAAAATTATTATTTAGTAACATTTTGTATAAGTAGTTTTTTCTTGGCGTGATGGGAAAATTTGTTAGTTTTATATGCATTTCTTGGTATGGTGAGAAAGCATTTAGACGTGATTTATACTACATACATTTTTTTTGGTGTGGTAATTACGAAATATTTTAGACAACGTCGATATTTTGAAATCTTGTAACTTTAATTTTTACTAATAAATTGTTTAATAAATTCAATAATAATTAAAATTAATGTTTTAACTTGACATTTAGTATATAAATTGTTATATTTTTCTTGACATGAGAAATATATTTCTGGTACTTAGATACATGTATTTCTTGATATGGTATTATATAGTGTTTACACCACCATGCCTTTTTTTGGCATGGTAGTAGAAATCATTTTATGTGGGATAAATTTATTTTGTTAAATTTTATCAAAATTTATACTTGCATTATTAAAAACAAGTAATATACAAATTATTTAAGTTTAAATTAATCTTGAATCAAATACAAGTATAATTTTTAAATTCAAGTGTATGAGGATCTTTTGTTTTTTGGGTCTTTAGTCCAGTTAACAAAACCTAAAAATTTACGATATTATGATATCTTATTAATAAAATATAGTAATTCATTATCGATCCTCTATTATTAAATTAATAGACTTGGATCTAAACAAGAAACAATAAACCACCCGATGATGGTTGTGTTAAATCAAAATTACAGGAGGAATTTATCAAAATATGATTATTTTAAAGCAATTAACTTAGGTGAATATCAATCTAAAATAATTTAAATATCATTTATTTATAAATATCTTAAATTATATTAAACTTAGCTAAAATTATTTGGTTAGATTATTTGGTTTATTAAGAAAATATTAAAAGAGTCAAATCAGTTTATTTATGTTTTTTCAAACAATCTCATTAGGACATTCATATTCTCCTTATGGCTTTATTCACATGATATTATGAGGTTCTCGATTGGGTGGTTGTTTTCAAATGACTCCACTATATCATAGGTTTAGTTATTTATGGTTTGAGATGTGAATCATAGGATACACTTGATGGGCAAAACCCTTATTATAGACTTAAGCTTGTCTTAGATTATCAAATATTAGTTATTGTTTGATAAAATCCTTTTGTTATTATTTATATAGTTTTCTTATTATGCTCTCAATGACTCGTTTTAGATGTGAATCATAGGATACACCTGATAGGACAAAAAGCCCTCACTATTAGAATTACTTAAGCCTCTTATTAGACAAACACCAAGTCTACAAGGAATACTTGGGATTCTGTTGCAGATTCTTCAGTTGAGTTGACACCTCCTTTGATTAGTTAGATGGATGATGGAATTGGTCTAGATCTCATTATTAAACCATTTGCTTTAGCTAAAATAATGAATTTAAATTTACAAATTTGAAACTTATTATATCTTGCATTTACAATCTAGCTAGAATCAAAGTTATTATTGAGAGTATTATAGGTCCTTTATAGAAAAACAGTTTAAAGTCCTCATAAAATGAGGATGAAATCTAGGTTATTATTCTATCTCATAAAAATTACAAATAAACACTTTTTTCATCGAAGAGGTCGGTGGTGAATTTTCGGAGCCCACATTAGGTTGGGTTGACTACCTTCTCTGACTAAGTAGATTAGAAACCACGATAGTCCGGGATGACGGAACCATAGCTTGATCGGGCGCACCATCATTCCTCCAACCATTCTCTTTAAGTTGAAATGATGAGTTTCATAAATTCTATTTATACTCTACATTTTCTATATATAGCATTAGATCTAACATTAATAGAAAATTCTCTCTCGGCATTAGGTAATTACTATAGTGCTTTATAAAAACCGAACCAGATCTAAAGTCCTCACAAAATGATGAAGAAATCTCTGGGTAGTGTCTTATTTACTATCCCATTTGCCTTATGAAAATTTGACTAACATCATTCTAAACTCTTATAATCGAGAGGTCGGTGGCGAATTTTCGTAGTCCACAAGAAGATAATAAATTCTTGTGAATAATTAATAATTAAATTATGAATAACTCAAATAGACATTTTGTAATTTTCTTTACTAGAGTGATTGCCAACTGATATTGGTGGTTTAGTGTTGTCAAACTTGTATTGAATTGGGATAAAGTTAATGAGATAATAATGATGATTCAGTAAAATGCGTGTGCAATTTTTTTTATTCAAATTGACTCTTGTTTACACCTTTTCATTTGTTCATTACTACATTTCAATTCACTATCATTGGTTTCATAAAAGTAAAAGTAATGAGATTGCTTAAAAATCCCCATTGGAATAAGTATTGTTTTTGAAGAAGATATATGAATCTTGAGGCACTTTGGGTTGGAAGAAATTATACTTCACTCTGATTTAGTTCGATTGAATCATGCTTGGATGAGCCTAGACTAGTGTGATCAACTCTTGAACTATGATCTAACTCCTTGAATTCTTAAAGTTGAATAACTTGAGATTAAGTTAGCTCAATCGATTAATTTGATCCTATTTGCTTAGACCAAATCAAACCTTCTTGACGAGTTCCTACTCGCACATGGGACTTTCAAGCAGTAATGAATTTGCTTTTTGATGAAGTTATAGCAAAGGGATTCACTGCATATTGGGTTTAAGGACAACTTGGGAAAATGATATACAAACCAAGGGAGAAAATGATAGAAAAGAAAGGGAACAACCTTAGGGAGAGAGAGTGATTCACAACTTAAAGTAGAGGAGAAGGACATGAGCCTTCGAAAACCAAGGGAGAAAATAGAGTTCTTTTGCGTAAGATATGTTTATTTATTTCAATTTGGCTTTTTCATACATAATGATGGGGATGTTGAAGATGATGGAGAAGCTTATGATGATAGTGAACTTTTGCAAAAGAGCACATAGCCAAGAAGAAGCCATTGAATGCGATGAATCCTCAATTTGACTTTTGGCATTAATACCAGTGGAGCTCTGATTGCATTTGATGTGGTCCTAGTTAATGATACTAAGTACTCTAGATGTATGGGCCAATGAAGGTGCAAACAATGCTTTATGGCCATAAGTTCAACTGCCCACAAACCTAAGGTGTGAATTCTCACCATCATGACTCAATCATCAACCATGGAGAAATTCTAGTTCATGATGTAACGGTCCTAACTCTTAATCATCGAGATATTGTCCGTTTTGACCTAACGGCTTCACAGTGTTATCCCGTTAGTATAACTTCTTAAAAGATCACCTATTCTAAGAGTACTCCCATGCGAGCATGCTTCACTCTAGAGTTCGGTTTTATTTAACATAAAGGTTTTCACACATGACTTGGGGCATCTCTTATGGACTATAAAGATAAGAAATTTTCATCATATCCTCTTGATAATGCTCAGTTTAGCGCGTGAGAGAGAGAGAAAGAGGGAAAGAGAGAGAGATCTTTGTGAAAGAGTCTCCTGTCTTTGTATCATTTATATTGAATCACCGTTGCCCTCACCCTTTAGTTGCTGGCAAGGTGCATGTCTACAGTGTCTGTAGCTAGCGCCTTCAGTTGGTTGCTGTTCATGACAGAATTCTGATACGTTGAATTGTTAATCCTTCTATACTGCATCTTTTCATGAGGTGTTCATCTCTAATTGTTCTTGTAATCAGAGAAGTAATTCTATAGCAAATTTTATAGACATCAACATTACTTTTTGTTAGATTTGCACAATATTGAGGTGAAAACTCTTGGAATTTTCTTGTCGATCCCCTGCAGTAAACTCTGATCTTTAACGACCATTTGAATTAAACAGTAGTTTATTCAGCTCATTGATCGGAGATGGTGCTGCCGATGGCCACTGCCAGTCATCCCCTCTCGATGAGGTTTGAGCTTGTTGGTAGTCTTTATTGTTTTAATGTTCTGGAAATTTTCAGTTACTATATTTTTTTAAAGTATTTCTTCTCGTGAGCTTTTCATCTCTAAATGTTGTTCTTTAGTAGGGTAGGGGCACCATTTTATAATAAATCTAACAGACATTAGTTCTTATATCCACCAAATCTTACCAGGTGACAAGCCCTCTTATAAGTTTCTCTTTTATCCCTTTAATGATACACTAATCTATCACCATCACTGCAATCACGACCCCATTGGCAACATCATGGTGCTTTCAGCTCGTTGATTAGAAATGTTGTTGGCCTCTAGTTCCTCGCCGCAGTCGTCGACCTACGTGTCATCCTTCTTTCTACTCGACCAACACTGTTCTGACATCTCTTGAACTACTTGAAGGGGGACGATCTTACGTATTTATTTACATAATGTGGGCAAGTTATCTACGATAGCGCCCATCGTTTTTTTTCTTCCATTGTTTTCTCCATGCATGCATGTGCGTTATAGAAGATGAGCATAAATGCTCCCTACGCCCCATCAGTTTACTGTAATTTCTTCTAACATGCAGCAAATATATGAAGGAATCTCTCGAACTCCTCAATAAGCGATTGTAAAACCTGGCAGAATAATTTATCCGTTTTGTGCTGTAATTGCCGTTCTTGAAACGGCGGCGTCCTCACTAACCCCAAGAGCGCTGGAAGAAGGTGGCGATCATAAGCATCAGCTCGCTTATTTTTCTCATCTCGCTTGAAACGGCAGCAAATATATGAAGGAATTGCCTGTTCTTTGGCTGCTGTGTCTTCAACAATAGCAGGTACGATAACCACCATGGATGGAAGCCATAACCATGGCAGTAAAGATTGCTTAATAGTTTTTTTTTTTTATGTTTTTTCTGTTTGGATTTTAGAACAAATTGATAGAGTTGCAAATGAACTGAGCCTTCCACAAGCTACTCGTAGGTTTGCTCTAGAGCTTGTTTATGATTATTTGATTAACTTAATAAAATGTGCTTGAACATTTTTTTAATTACTCGGTAGCTCCATGAACCAACTTTGAATACTTTATTGGTTGATGTATCTATGTTCACGAACAATATTATCTAAAGTTTATGAATAAGCTCATTAAAAGATTTGATTAAAATTTGGTTAATATAATTTAAAATTTTATTTCATAAACTCATCAAATTTATATGATACAACTTATTTAATTTTTTTCTTTAAAACAATCAGCATGTAAACAAGCTTGATTATGGCACGGTTAATACTTGTCTATTTTGTTAAATTAGCTGCTAGTTAATAGGCTCGATAATCTCAATATAAATAAAATTTGAATCAAGCAGTCAAATATGAATATAATTTTATAAACGAGATTGAACTAGAACATAAACTTATAAGCTCGAACAGAATATTGATAAATGAGCTCCACCAGCTTGAACAACCACCTGCTTAGTTCGGCTTGATTCATTTCCAACCTTAGAGTAATTGATTTCCTGTTTCTTTGTACCGTTAAGAATTTACGAGCATTTTTTTCTTTTTTTATCTTTAATGCTAAATTCTGCTTAAGTAGGGAAGGTTTGATATTTTTTCATAGAGTAAATTTTTTTTTCTTGAAAATATTTATCGGTAAAGTATAAAATATGTAGTTTAAATTCTATTCTTCTTTAATCCATGTTTATTTCATGATACTTCCTTTAATGACATATTCTTAATTGATAAATAATAAATTAATTTATAACTTTTGATACAAAATATTTTCTACGTTTGTGCTGTGTGTCAAGGCAAGAGAAAAGCTGTATATATATATATATTCGTGAGCTCTCAATTAAAACTGGTTCGAAAAGGAAAAATAAACAAAATTAAATAATTTGTATAGGATTGTTGGGTGTCTATTATTAACTCCACAAACACAGAAAAATTTATACATCAACTGAGATTAGTACAGTAACAAAATTAAGCGACTTAAGCGTCATTAGGGATACAAAAAAAATTCTTTACGAATAAGCACCGACGGCTCCATCTCGAATAAAGAGATTACTCGATTATGATTTCTCATCATGCTTACATTAAAATTTGCATTGCAAAATATTGTACTTTTAAAAAATATTTAAATATAGATAAATTATTACATGTGGAGTTTGGATGTAATTTCTCCATTTTAATAATATATCAACATATATTTAATACTATTATTATTAAATTAAGTAGTGTTTTGTATTAATATAATATCAACTACATAAAAATATATCACATCTATACACACATCATTTCATAGCCAATACATAGCATTTTATGGCAAATACACAGCAGTTATGTATTGTCAAAGTGTCATATAACATTATATTATTATTAGATGTAGCACATAGACGTAATAATTTTTCTTAAATATATGCCAAATCATTTTCTTAGTTCCATTAATTAAAATTTATAGTTTAAAACAATCTCATATGATCAACTCTTGCATTCACTTGAGAATGGAACACTTGCGAATAAGTGAGGAATGAGTTGTGATGCCTTAAGATAATTTTCTAGTTTATATCTCAAATCACTTAACATATCCCTTGTAAGAAATCATTATGGTTAGCACATAGTTAATAGAGGACTTTTTGCAATATCCATGAGGTGATTTATTTCAAGAACCATTAGTTGACATGAGCTTTGTGTTGGAGTGTAGTGTGTTGAGAGGTCTCATAGCATGACTAGATTTATGTAAGAGATATGGTAGCTTATTTACTTTCAATTTTAGAAGGATTTGTATCTAAATTTGGGAAAGATGATTTAAATAAAGATTTATGGGATTGTTGTCTCGACTTAGATGAGATGATATGATGGATAATTAGATTTAATCAATTTGGGTTATTTTGTGATTAAGATTTGGTTTTTAGTTATAAAGTTCCATGTTAGCTCGTCAAAGATAACCTAAGGATTGCATACTAAGAAAGCCTAAATATGGAATATATGATCTTAACACTAAGTAACTTAATCTAACACAATATGTTAGATTTAGTGAAATTTTAGGAGAAACTAATGTAGGATGGTCATTTGTGTCTTTAGCTCTTGCTCTCTTGAAAATTTCTTTTCAATTGAAATCGTGATTTCATTGAGAAATAAGAAAAAAAAAATTTTTTTGTAGGTAGTTTGGTTTGTTGACTTGCATTTAGCTTGAAATAATATTTTGAATTCATGCCTAGATAGAGGAAGAAGATAAAGGAATATTCCTGAGGAATCTTTCTACAGGATTTTTATTTTTATTTTTATTTTCGATTTATTTTGATTTTTTTGCTTTGATGTAACTAATTATCCAAAATTCATGAAATTTAAACTTGTATTTTGAAGGATGGAGAGTTTAAGAAAATATTCTTTCACTATAAGGAAGTAGCTTATTTTTTATGAAAAAAAATTCATCAAAAAGTTCCATTTTTCCATTTAAGATTATTATTTTTGATGAATTTAAATTCAGTTGAAAAATTTTGGTTGAAAATGTATTCTAATAGTAAAAAAAATCATCATAAAATAATTTTGATAGATTTTTGATGATAATTCTATCAAAATCAATTTAGATGAGCCAAAAGAATAGAGATTAAAAGTTCAATCATAGTTGGCAAATTCCACCAAAATATTATGATGAAAATTTAGTTGCCATCTCATAAACTTAGCAAAACACATATATGCATATAGTCTTTGAAGATGTGGAATGACTTGGCAAGTAGAACAAATACTTATATAAAATATATTTCTATTTGAATTATTTCTTATTTTATAGCTTGAAACTGGGTGCTCTATAAAATTTATATTCAATCTTCATTGCATCATCTTTGTATAATATATAATTAGTAACACAACAATCAATTTTTTTGTGGGTTTAAACTTAGTGTAGACACAAATTTTTTTTATTCTGTATAAGTATTTTAAAAGAAAATTTTTTTCCTTAGATTAGTCTCTTTAAACAACACTATAAATTGCTTAAAATATTCACATAACATAGATAGATTTGAGTGGTTTGTACAACCTTCCTACAGTGATTGATGTGCTACATTCAATTGGTCATAGAATTTTTGAGCTTCTATATTTGGTGGTTCCTCCTCAATTACTATGGTAATTTAAGCTCTCACTATATTGTACGTCATTTCTCAATATTATATATAGTAATATTTAGTTGAAAATGTATAGCTTGTCAAACCATTAGTATCACTATGTGAAGTCTAGAATCAATAATTTAATTGAAACCCCTTGTGATATAAATCCAATCTGACTTCATCTGAAATTAAGTAGGCTTGATTCTTGTGTCTCCTAAAGTGTTATTTAAGAATTCATTAGTTAATCTTTTTCTACTGAGACGCAACTTATTATACATCCATGAATTTTCATTACAGATATCTAAATTCTTTATAAGTTGAAAAAAATGTGAAAATATATTTTTATATTATATAAATTATAAATTAATTATAACTAAATAATCAAAGTCCAATATGGCATAAGTGCTCAAGTGTCTAACTTTTGACTTGTAAATATCCTATATCATATACTAAGTTTACAAGTAGCATATATGAATTGATCCTTCTAAGAGAAGTCCTTAATCGTCCCTTAGGTCCTAAACTAATTGAAATTCTTACAATGTGAGCATAGCCCATCTCATTTGAAAATAAAAATACAACTTCTCTCTTAGAATGTAACTAATGTTAAAAAAATATTTTCAAGAAGGAATCATTATCATGAGCTCAACACCTTTCAAATATGCAACTACTCTTTAAAGCAATAATATAATGAAATACATGAAGTGAAAATTTTGTTCTTTATATTAGAGATATAGTATTTTACCTTCTATCACGTAAAATTTTTTGTGGTTATTATTTGTGATTATTGATCGCGAAATTATTGTTATAGTTATAAGTTAGGGGCAATATTCAATGTTTATATTCTTGTCTTTCATAGTATTGAAAGAACACACATGCCATATTCTTGTTGAAGCAATTATGAAAAAGCTAATCATGTGATCTTCTCCCTCCAACCATATTATCTTCCTTTTAGTAAATATGTTGAAACTACATCTATTAAAACCATTAACTACAATATGATAATCATGGTGTTGAGGTAAAGATAAATAGGCTTCTATTTTATTGGAGAAAATATTTATTTTTTTATATTATAAATTTTACTTGCTGAGGTTTTAAATCAAATTAAAATCATTAACATTCATCTATCTTATATGACTTTACAAGAACTCAGTTTTATTAAATTCAATGATTATTTAATAACGAATTTTTTATAGGATAGTAGCAGATAAATAGATGTATATATATATATATATATATAGTACTCTTACACCTCACATCTTTTTAAAGAATCTCGTTATCCACATCTTAACACATAATATGAAAAACAAGAAAAATTACTAAAAAAATAGAGAAAAATGCACTGACCACCTGACTAGCTTTAAGGAAGAAGATAAGAGAAGAGAGTCTTAATCCATTCAAAATCTACATCGAGGGAGTCGGTCTCTGGAAATTAAGCTGAAGGAGGGGAGGGATACTGAATCGAAAACATGAGCATAGGGACAGGGACTCGCCGGAGTGCATCGCAAGAACGATGGAAAACGACGAGAATAATAATGGGGATTAGGATTCAGAGGGTCTGATTTATTAACCATTTTTGTGACCGCCCACGATGCAGTCTCAAAGCAGTAGTAAAAATACAATGAAGTGATGGATTCAGTCCGACCACCAACTAGTCTAAAAAAAACAGCTCGCAATAATGGTTTACAAAGAACAGTGTTCTTGTATTGGATGAAAAGCTTGAAGCCATCAAAACAGTCAACTTTCTTATCATACAATAAAAAAATATTGATGGTGAGAATACACAAATACTGTGAATGCAGGCTTCTGCTTTCCAACAACTCTTTTCTTCAGTTCTTCATGATGGAGGTACTTAAGAGAGAATTATCTCAATAATTCTTCCTTACCAGCCTCTTATCAAGCCAATCTACAACTTAATCTCTCTCTCTCTCTCTCTCTCTCTCCTCCCATATCCATCTTCCATAAAGCGAAAAACGTTCAGACTTCACAGATCTCTCATTCGCCACAAAGCATTGACCAAATCAATACTTTCCTTGCAATGTGAATACAATGTAGAAAGATAAATATCAAAAGAGACAATCACATCCATTGAAACAAACACAGACATTAGCATCAACTTAAATCTAAAACATTACAGAATATTTAATGATGATAAGAAGAACTTCAACACCTAATGGACTTTAAGCGAGTTTCTATACCCCAAAAACTCTTGTAAGTCGCTGCATTATGTTAGCCTGAGCTCTAAGATGGACAACATAGTCTAGAGTCTCACTAAGCAAAGATACACCATTCAAGCCTTCAGCCCCTGGTATAATGCGTTTGAGCACTTGTGTCCTCTTCCTGACAATCCTTCTGGCTAGAACACTAGGGATAACTCTCCCCGATGATGGCGAACGGAAACCTTTCTTCCGTACCTTCAACCGCGAATTAAAGCTCTTTCTCTTCATGATCATTTTTCTCCTGAGGAAACTCGAAGTTCCATGGTAGCCAGTTGAAGAAGCTGAGGCTTCAAATTCTTTAGAGAGTTTCTTCCCAATGATAGCCTCATTGTTCTCCTGCTTTACCATACCTGAAATTAATGCTCGGCTCCAGTTTGCGCCATCACCTCTCGCCAAAGCCATGGCGGCGTCCGCCAAAAGCTTGATTTCTCTCTCTTTGTCATTTAGAGTCACGCCTCTCGATGAGTCTCTAGTAACATGGAGTCCCAAGAGCAAATGCTTTAGGAAGTCATGCTTGAAGTTACTCGGGGCTTGCATTGTTGTTGAAGGATGGAAATAATGTAAAGAGCTAGTTTAAGCTTTGCTTTATATGAAAGGAGAAAGGGAAAGGGAGAGGAGCATAATGAAAGAGAGTGAGGATGAAAGAGGAGGGAGAGACCATAGTAGTATGAAATATCTGAATTATGTTCTGCTAAAAAGCAGTCCACATGGATTTATTAATCTATAATTATTGACTTTGATTCCTTTAATTGCAAGTTGCATGGTGATGAGAGCGCACAACAACAGTGAGGAAGCCAGGAAAGTGATCTGGTGCGTAGTTCATAATGGAAAAAAAGTTTGGCTCGTAAATGCGTAAGAGTTAAATTACAATGTCAAAATATCTTTGTTTAGGTAGTTATTCTCAAAGTTTAATTTACGTAATAATATAATATTATCTATTTTCCCAAAACCAATATGAGACAATTTCATACTTTTTATTGTTCAATATATATAACAAAAAATATTTAAAATAATTAATGTTTATAGAAGTCAAGAATTTTTTTTTTCTTCTGAAATATCTAAAACTATAGAGCAGTTAAGAAAACCCATCACATCTTGAGCAAATCTGAGCTAAGTTTTTTTTTTGGATTTAATGTATTTTCTCTTCCACCCACCAACATGTGATCCCCACTTTAAAATTTCTAAAAATTGCAGGAATTATTAATTATTATTATTTTGAGGTGAGTGAAGGCTCATGTCAACTTGTCCTCCATTACTTTTCCGTGGAATGCTTCTAATAAAAATTAGTATTTTAGAATACTAAGTTGGTATTGGAACTTCCCAGAGATCTACTAGAGAGACTAAATAGAAAGAAGAGGAAGACAAAATTCGATTTAAAAAGAGAAATTAAAAGCAAATAAATTCAGTCTCATGGCTTGGTTTTTGGGATCGGGGGAACTTGTAGTAGCAGAAGACACACCACATGAGCGCACATGGAGCTCCAAGGCCCACAATCACAATACAGGCATGCCAACTTCGCAAATTACGCCATTAATGCTGCTACGTACGCTTCAATAGGACTACTGAGCCCTAAACTTTTTATATTCTTCTGCTCAAGTAAACACAAGAAAAGGTAGAAATTAATAGAAATAGATCTAGATCATGAAAAGAAAGAAGCTAAGAGGTAGAGCCTTGTGAATTTGAATTTTCTGTTTTTTTTTTTAATTTTTATCATTGGAGGGAGGGGAAGAGAGAGGATGGAGGGGAAGAGAGAGGAGGGAGTTGGTTCCAGTTTTTATTTGCTTGGTTGATAATTGAAGTGATGTGAAAAATGGAAATGCAGGATCCGGGAAACATGGTGGGGATGTGGGCTAATACTCTCACCCCTCTCTTGAGCTCCCCCACAAAGACTCCTGTCATCTCCCTTTTATTATTGTTTTAAGTGCACATGTCCTTTTGATCCCCTCCTCTTTTTAGTCTGTTTATTTGAGTAAGTTTAGCCCTAATGGGTGCAACCTATTTTAATCTAGTGGTTGAAAGCTTAAGATTTCAACCAAGAGATCGTGTGTTCAAATTTTTTCATATACGTTGTGTGTGAGTTTGCACTTAAATTAGCTCAAATGTAAAAAAAAACTTCATCCCTGATGATAGCTATGTTAGAGGTTAGTGGGTTAGTGGTCAATGTGCATTTCTCTTTATTGGAGAGAAAATAATCAGTAATTTTCATGAGTCAAATGTCTCTTCTTAGTATGACTGTCAAAAAAGCTCATTGTTCGCAAATAGCTCGTGTTCAGCTCGTTTATTAAGAAAGTGAGCCGACACGAACAAATATTTCAAACTCGATTTATAAATGAGCCGAACATGAGCAACCCTTCATTCGATCGTGTTCAGCTCGATTTATCTCAAATAAATATATATATATATATATATATATATATATATATATATATATATATATATATATATATATATATATATATACATATATATATATATATATACATATATATATATATATATATACATATATATAGAGAGAGAGAGAGAGAGAGAGAGAAAGTAAATGCAAGCATGGCTTACTAGTTGGAACTTTTATCATGCAAAAGATTGTTCTAGCTTCAAATCCTTTCCCCTACAGATTTTTTGAGTTATTGCTTTCCGAGCCATTTTGAACAAATTGAGCCAAACGTGAATAATTTTGAGCTATTTCGAACAAGAGCCGAACACAGAGTAATTTTCAAATGAAACGAACGCGAACAAAAGTTTGGCTCTTTTACACCCCTGCTTCTTAGTCTCATGTTGTAAAATAATTAATGATGACATGAAGCTTAATGTTAGCTAGTAAGGTCATGTTAAATCAAATGATTTTATGTAATTGGTTCATTTTTTATGTTATTATATTTATCAAAATATATTGACTTTTTAATTGTAAGAGGTGTGCACCTTTTTATAGGTGTTGTTTCATTTTCTATCTTTTTAGTTTACTTGAACTTAAATGATTTGGATGAGAAGAAATTTTATTAATAGATATGAAAAAAAAATGGTTTGTTATTTCTTGCTAAATTATAATTAGGAATATAAATATAAATCATCATGTGACTTATACGACTTTTATTTCCAATTTATGATGATGGTAGGTGAGATGAGAGCTGTGATGGACATTGAGCACATTTTAATTTTAGGTTGATGTAAGATATAGTAAACTAAACTTTTATATTTTTTTGTATGAGCTTTGGATTAAAAAAAGGCTCTTAGCTTACCAAGATGTAGATTGATTTTGTCCTATCAAGAGATCGCCTTCAATAAAGAGATCACCTTCAATAAGGGAATTTGCTTAGTTTTTCACTTAACATTAAAAACACATGTTTTATAATGATGCCATTTTTAATTACTTTTTAACCCTTTGGCATGGAGACTCATGTAAGTTGCATAAATATCTTTAAGTTGTATAGTTGGACTTTTTAGATTTTTTTTGTTGACTATTTTATAAGTGATATTTTTCATATTTATAGTGCTCCTAATGTTTTATTTTATGCATATTTTAATTTTTTTAAGGAACATGATAAAATTTTGTAGCTTGATTAATGATCTTGCCTTCTTTATGATTGACATATGTTTGTATGAATGAAATATTTAAAATTATATTGAGTCTATTGTAGGATTGACTTTTGCCATTCTGATAGCCTCAATGTAGTATTTTATGCCTATATTTTTTAGCATTGCATTGAGTTGGCTATCGATTGCTTTTGCAAACTATTAAAAACTTTTAGTTATTTATGAATATGTAAAATTGTCTTTATAAATTTCTCATTTCACTCTCATATGAGCAAGCTAACAATTGAGAGCAAAAGAGAGATGGAGAGAGAGAGAGAGAGAGAGAGAGAGAGAGAGAGAGTGTGTGTGTGTGTGTGTGTAGATTTAGATGTCTTAAGGGCTAATTTATTAGTTGAGATAGTTGAAAAAGTGGTTGATTTAACTTATGCTCTCATGTTCATGTGATGGTCTAACTAATTAATTTTTTATATTGAAGTAGTTGATTTAGCTTAATTATTTCACTTGATAAATCAATATCCCAATCTATCATATACATGTATTTATTAATATATATCACCAATAAATCATCTTTGTGTGAGCACTTAAGCTCTAATATTTGATAAAATTAGTTTCATATACCAGTGTAATGTAGTTATCATATATTATTGTGCTTGTAGTTCAATCACTGATTGCTTGTGTAATCACAAATTTAACACCGTTAATTAATTTTATTATTATATTTGTAAGAATCCCTTAATTGACAAATTTTTGAAATTATAGTTGAGCATTACAATATATATCCTTAAAATATACCACTCACCTTATAATATATCACATCATATGTTATTTGTAGCATATTTTTATTGTTATTATAATCAATTATAATCTATTATTTAACTAATGATTTAAAGATTAAATTTAATTTACTTGTTAAGTTGAAGAGATCATTAACAATCTGCTAATCATAACTGAATTATTAATCTATTTTATTCATTTCTATACTAGTTATCAAGTGTAAATTTATTAAGTAGAAAGATTGTAAATAATACATGTATTTTAATATTAGTTTATTATGATTGATCACTCATACACTCATTTTAGTTCACATTGTGTAGACATTTATTTTTACAAATAAAGATATATTGTTGTGTATTCAGTTTGTTAATCTAATTAACATATTCTTAGCTTATGCATGTCACATTGCTTGCTATATTTGTTACTTTCATTAAGTATACTTATCATTATAGTTTTCACATTGAATTATGCTTGATTGTGTATTTTTCTTAATGATATTTTTTTGAAGCACAAAAAATCTTTGCTATTTTCAATATTTTTAGAATTAAGAAAGCAAAGTCTTCTGAAATATTACAAGGGGTGTGTTATATCTCGGGAGATCACTAGAGTTTCATAATTAGTTTGTAATAACTAGCATTCTCCAAACCGAGAATTTGACCGATACTCACTCAATGACTAATTCAATACAACTATTCTTATCAGATTAGTAGAGTTTCACTGAAAGTTAGTATAAATCTACTAAATTATTGAAGGCTTGTAAACCCTAACAAAGCCTTAATTAGTTCAATAATTTTAGGTTAAATTACTATTGCAACATACATTATAACTTACAAATATAATGTAATATCATTTTAAGCTCATATATTTGACAAATAATTATGTTAAATTTTTTATTATAACTTACATAGTTTTTAAAATTTTATTATATTTAATTAACTTGTTCATCATTTTTGTGATATTATTAGGGTAAACATAGATTTAATTAGACATATAATGAAATACTTAAACACTAACATTATGCTATTCATTAACCTTATTCACTTTGCCTTTTTAAAACTATTTTTGCTTTTTTTTATATCTCTTCTTCAAGCATTTAGTAAAATAGATAGAAGACTATAGAAGCACATCAAGAATAATTAGATTACACCACACGGAAATTTATCATTATTAAATTGTTAATAAACCACACATCTATCACATGGACTCATGAAATCAACACTTTATCTTTCTTTTTTCGCTTTTCATATATAATAATCATTTCAACTGGCGGCATTCTTTTGGCACTTTGCTCTTTCTTGTACATGATTCACATTTTGACAGAGCATAGACCATTTTTTTGGATAATTTTGCTTAGTTTTCAACTGTATAATTTTACTTTTACATATATATATATATATATATATATATATATATATATATATATATATATATATATATATATATATATATATATATATATATATATATATATATATATATATATATATATATATATAATTTTAATTTTTTTGGAAAATATAATTTATCTTCATTGGCTTGAATACAAAAGCATTTAGAAGTAGCCGTCAGACTTTGTAACTTGAATTAGAAATTGGAAGGTACCAATACTAGAAACAGTCTTAGCCAGAGGCAGAACTAACATATTTTTTTAGGAGGGGCAAAATTATTATATAAATAAAATAATATTAAAAATATTTAAAATAATACAAACTTCAAAATAAAATAAAGAGAATTATATTCATAGTTAGCATTATATAATTAAAAATTGAGAACAACTCAATCTTTGATCTTTCTATTAATTTAGTGTGAATTTAATTACTGATTCAAGGAACATGATGTTAATCCAAAACATTAACTATAAGGAATCAAAATCAGATTTAATAAATATATGTGAATCCTTGTAAATTCTACATTTTAATGATTCTTCTTTTCAGATTATATATATTAGGTAAAAAAAAAACTTAGCTTTTATCTTTTGGGTGGAGTGAGAATACTTTTTCACACCTTTTCAAAAAGAAATGTCATGTGAAGCCCGGCGAAGGAAATGGAAAGGAGTACAGAAAGAGAGAGAAAGAGAGCAGAGAAGAAAACAGTGATAGAGATCTATCGTCTCCTGGGTCAGATGACAGTATGATCAAAACCTCCGAAGTTCGATTCTCCTAGCAGGAGAGACTTAGGAAATCAGGGGACTCGACACGCGGAATAATGTCGCTAACTATTAACATTAATGACATCCCCACCCATAAGATGAGTGAGGTATTGGGTGGATACCTATCCAAAAAAAAAAAAAAAAAACAGTGATAGAGACTCTTGATGCTGGCATCCCCTGTTTTAGCCATTGAATGTTGCTGCTGGAATATGATGCAATCGTCGGCTTAGAGATGCTGACGGCAGCCACAAGAAATGTCTCATGCTGAGGCTGGTGTCCCCTGCTAGCAGTGTTTATTAACCTTAATTTATATTTAGTTTATAGGGGAAAAATTACAAACTTAACTTTATGAGATAAAAAAAATTATTTTTTCAGGGTGGGCAATTGCCCACCTTGAAGATAACGTGGTTCCGCCCCTGCTTAGCGGTAGTACAGTTTAAAGTTTATAAAGCTGCAGTTCTAATTATTTTTTTGTTAAGCAAACCAAAAAAAAGAAAACACTTTGTTACATTACATATTTAAGAGATTTTTAAGGAACATAAATTATCTAACAGTTCAAGCACCATTCATTCAAGTAAATGAATGAAACCACGAAGACATGAGTGGTATAACTTATAACAAAATAAAATCTTGAAAAATTATTCATCCAAAAGTATAGATCCTCTCTTGATCTTTATTGCTTTCTTTCCTCCTCTTAACAAAGTTGAAGAAGACTTGTATGAATTAAAATAATCCTCCAGAGCATGTTATGAGAGGCTTGGTACATTCTTACTTCAATAAAAAAGAAAAAAAAGAATGATTGATATTACCTTATTTATTTGAAATACTAGGTCAGATATTTTAATTTAAAAAATTTATGTTGATGGCATACTCTTTGAAGCTACAATTAACACATTATGTGAGAAATTTCTCAAATAATAAGTTGGAAAATAAGCTAAGCTCCATCAATAAAAAGAATATATATATATATATATATATATATAACAATTCATGGATAACAAAAAAAACCCTCTTAAAAAGCGAGAGTCTCGGATAGATAGAAACTACCAAAAAAATATGGATAGTGTCATCCTATGCAATGAACATAATTAATTTTAAACTTTCACTAGAAAAAGTTGCCCACAATTACCACATTGTCGAAGGTCAATAATCCAAATTGGATAGAAAGTACATCATCATTGCTATTTAACCTAGCTTAAGGAACTTAAGGATGTAGAGAGATGAGATTCTAGTTCCAATAAAAAAAATCCAAAAAGAGTAAAAAAAAAACACTAAGCATCATGCAATAGTAGTAAATCTTATAAGTTTGGGTTGGGATTAGATTCCTTAGGGCCTAGTGTCACGAAGAAATTTTTCCCAAGTTACCCGTGCGGCCTTAGCACTCTTTCCTTGAGGCTAAGTCAGCCTAACTTTCGCAACACAAGACTAGAACACTCAAATCTCTTTTAGAGAGGAGAGGTTAGAAAGATTGGGAAAGCACTTCACTAGTAAAGAAACTTTACAATACAAGAATACTTGGGATCCTTTGATGGTTCCAAATGAGGGGTGAGGACATCTATTTATAGTCCTCCCCCTATCCCTAGGAATAATTTAGAAAAAAATATTCTAGAATACAATATTATGTACATGGTTCTAGATCTTTCCATGCCACTCTAGCATATACAAGGGTTCTAGAGTATTCCATACCATTCTAGAGTCCTCTTGAAGCATTCCTCCTCCAAAGCTTTCTAAAATATGGTGGAACCTTCTAGAGTGCTCCAAGTTTTTCTCCATCTTTCTATAATTCTCTAGAAGCTTCCTCCTTGTGTATGGCTAAGAGAGCATAGTTGATCTCCCTTTATTTAGCTCCGTGACATTCTCCCCCACCTAAACCCGCGATGCCCTCATGGCTCTGAATCCACTGCGAGTGTCTTCATCTTCAATTGGCCTCACTATCTGGCAACCCTTTCCATTTGACGAGATAGTTCTGGTGGTTTGACACCCTTCTCCTGTGAACCTCTGTTTCCTATGCTTCCTTGTCAAAAGGAGTACTTGCTAGTATAGGAGCTCGCTTGGATTTCGTTAGGTGTCTTCTTTTATGATCTCCGCATATTCTCCCTCCGGTTAGGCGGGGTGCCCTATCTCCCTTTCGGGTGAGAGTTCTTTTGACAACTCTGCCGATGAGATGTCCTTGAACTCTTCAAGTTTCACTGCTGCCTCCCTCGGCATGTCTTCTTGTGGCCTTGGTTCTTCATCATCCATATCATGAAAAATGACCAAGTCCTTCCCCTGTTTGAATTGGATGGCTGAGAGCATCTTTGCATCTGACTTGGAGGCTCTTATCATTGGCACCGTGCAAGTTTGATTGCCCTCCGTGATGCACATGCTATTAGCAAATGGCATCAAGATTGCCTTTGCCTGATCCAGGAAATCTAATCCAAGAATAACACTATAGTCATCCATTGGGATGACGGAGAAGTTCACTGCATTCACCAAGCCCCACGTTGGTCTTGACCCCTCGGCGATGCCATTGGCATTGCCTCGAATTGACTCTTAATGGAGCCTCCTCCAACCTGTAGTCCCCTTTTCTTCTATAAAGATGAAATTATGAGAAGCCCCCGTGTCTACTATGATAGTGATAGTTTTTTCCGTAATGACCATCTCCACGAAGAGCAGTCCCCTGGCTTGTGGCTTTGGTGCAGCCTGAATCCCATTCAAGAGTTGCATGGATCCCACTTGTGCCACCACATCATTCCCCTCGGCTTCCGCTTCCTCGTGATGACTTGCTAAGAGGGAGTTCAAGGCATTCTTTTGAGGACACTCCCTTGCCCAATGAGGCCCTCCACAAAGGAAGGGGTTCCTCTACCTTCCTTCTTCCTTCCCTTGTATTTTCCCAGTCGATTCTTGGTGAGACTCCTCTGTCCTTCTGCCTCCCACCGCTGCCATAAGCACTCCTCCTCTCTTTGGCTTTGTGGACTCTTAGGTCAAGCTCAATCCAGAATGACAGTCACAAGATCTTGCACTCCACGCCTCCTAAGCTTGATCTTTGCCCATGATTGAAGTCTATCCATGAAGTAGAAGAGAGAGTCTTTGTCAGACATATCGGGGATTTCAAGGACTAGACTAGTGAAGTCTTTGACATACTCCCGGATCGACCCTTCCTGTTTGAGCCTCCTTAATTTGGCTCTAGCCTCATCCTCCACGTTCTTAGGATAGAACTGCCTCCTCAGTTCCTTCTTGAAGTCATCAAAGGTCGATATGGTGCACATACCTCTTTCCATATCTCCACGCCTCCTCCTCCACCACAGCATCGCGGTGTCTGAGAGATAAAGAGCACCAAATTGGACTTTAGAGCCTTCATCAGTGATGCACATGGCTCCAAAGTACTGTTCTAGCCCCCATAGGAAGTTGTTCACCTCCTTGCGTGCATTCTCCCAAAGCTATTTGGTTTTGGCACTGATCCTCTTCTTGGCATGGCTATCGGATCTGCTAGTGCCCTCTTGCAAGCGATGTCCCTCAGATCTCCTCCATGCCAAACATGTACTAGTCATCTCTTTCTCTCATGAGATCGCAGATCCTGAGCTCCCCATTAGTCCTCGCATTTTGCCATTTGATCCAGGAGCGATTCCTACAGCCTAGCCAATAGGTCTCTGATCGATGAGTGGATGGTGGCATCCTCCTCGAGGCCATTCACCCTTTCTCCTAGATCCTCCATCTGGGCTTCCATCCCCATAGCCCTCCTCTAGTAAGGCATGCCTCAAAGCCTCCTTGGACTTCTTTTGGATGTGGCGATCCCATTGCTCTTCACGACCTCAATATGTTGAGATGACTCCACATTTGTGGTCTCCCATCCAACAACTTGTTCCTTGCCGCCATGCCTCCAACCTTGCTCGATACCCTGTCAAGGAGAAACTTTTCCCAAGTCACGGCTTAGCACTCTTTCCTCGATGCTAAGTCACCCTAACTTTGCAACACACTAGAACACTCAAATCTCTTTAGAGAGAGGTTAGAAAGATTGGGAAAGCACTTCACTAGTAAAGGAACTTTACAATACAAGAATACTTGGGATCCTTTGATGGTTCCAAATGAGAGGTGAGGACATCTATTTATAGTACTCCCCCTATCCCTAGGAATAATCTAGAAAAAAATATTCTAGAATACAATATTATGTACATGGTTCTAGATCTTTCCATATCACTCTAGCATATACAAGGGTTCTAGAGTATTCCATACCATTATAGAGTCCTCTTGAAACATTCCTCCTCCAAAGCTTTCTGAAATATGGTGGAACCTTCTAGAGTGCTCCAAGTTTTTCCCCATCTTTCTATAATTCTCTAGAAGCTTCCCTCCTTGTGTATGGCTAAGAGAGCATGGTTGATCTCCCTTTAGTTAGCTCCGTGACACTAGGCTAACTTAAATGATGAATAAGAATTCTCCTAATTTACATAGGATAACACGTAATAGATAGGTAGGGATTAATTTGGAAAGGTGATTAAATTATGCAAGTAATTAGGGTCTGCTAATATAAGAAAGAGATCAGATTTAATTTTTGGTACTCAACTTTAAACCACTAGAACTCCCTCTACAAAAGTAAAAATCTCATTAAATTTGAAGAAAATTGTAGATATGGAAGTCTATTTATGATCTAAAAAATTTCATACAATTTCATAGGTCTAGATTTTTGTTTTGTTTTGTTTTGTTTTGTTTTTGTAAACTTCTTCTAAGACTGGCCATTAAGAAATTGTTTGGCCAAGTAACTAGATTCACACTTAGGGTTGATTAAACAAGGGAAACAATGAAATCAAAATCAACAATTGTAAATTAAGTAAAGAGTGTAAAAATAATTCTGGATACTTTCATATAATTTTATGAGATTTAAGTATACTAAACAGACACCATAACTAAATTAGTTCTTCTCATCTGTAAACTTGGCCAACCACTTCAAGGACTTAGAAATAGATTTTTTTTAATAGAAGAAAATTATGGAAAATAATTTTCTAATATAATAGGGAATATCAACAACACACAGTAATATAAATTTTATAAAAAAAATACAAACACATAACATTAGGACTACTCACCGATGTTGCCTTCCAGGTAGAATTACAAACTATTTCTTCAATGTTGGTCGACCACTATGCCCTAACAATTAAAGAGTTCTCTTTCAATTGTGGTTTAAAACAATACTTAAACATCCAAATAAAAGTTCATTACAACCAAAAACAATTCCAACTTGATATTGTGGGGAATAAGGGAAGTGTGTGTGTATGTGTGTGGGTGTGCACATAGGGAGTAACTACTCCCACCTTAGTAAGCCACCTGCCTCCTCTCCTATATCTCATAATTAATATTAATTAATTAATATATTATAATGGTATTTATCATTTAAATTTTGTCTCTTCCTTAATATTACAATCGTTTGATCCACTTTACAAGACAATTACAAATATGTTTTAAATAAATACTACAAGACTAACATGATAATAAATAATACAAAGCTAAGTCTTCCAATTGGTCTTCATTATTTCAAGCTTGATTTTCTTTCATGGCACTCATGCTCCTTGTGATGGGACCATCATGTTTAGCATTCTCTTTCATTTACCTTGCTTTAGCTCTTATTATGAGACCTTCATGTGCCTGTGCTACACCACTTATATAAAAAAAAATCATGTAATTATAATAATCCAAAAAGCACACATCTAACAAAGAAGGAAAAAAGAGAGTTAAACCACAATTATAATTTTTTTTAATCTTAACAACCACTGATAAATTTAAAATTTAATTCTTTGAATCATATAGGTTTTATTTCCACCTATGTAATTCTTAAACAATAGAAGCCTTCACAATTGTCATAATAACATGAATAAAAGAAGAGTTATCAATGAAGAGCCTTTCATTTCTCTCCTACCAAATGTTATAAACTAAAATTGAGATGAAAAAAAAGTATAGCCTTTTAATAGCATTGCAACTAAAAGAAGAGATGGAAATTAGTGCTTAATGTAAGGTGGGTTGAGAAAACGAAAATGTTTCTATTCAGAAGCAAATTTTGTATCAACCATATTAAGATATAACATAAAAAAAAGTGAGAATGAGTTCCATAGGGGACATTGCATAACTTATAATGATTATGGGCAACCAATCAACATGCTTTCAAGTTGTTACTATATTTAGCCAATCCAAGTAAATCATCCAATAAAAAACATGTTTAATAGAATTCTATTTTGTACTATATTTTTTTGAACCATGGTACATTCTCATAATTTAACTTTCTTCCTTAAAAAAATTGCTACAAAAATCCTTCTCCTTATTCAATTTAATTGAATCCTCTCCATCATAAGAAATGATGGATATATGTGGGCTCCAAAAATTCGCCACCAACCTTTCGATGAAAAGAGTAGTTTAAAGGTGTAATTTTTAGAAGGCAGATGAGATAGTAGATAATATACTACATAGAGATTTTGTCTTTATTTGGTGAGGACTTTAGATCTAGTTCCAAGTTTCCTATAGGCGCAAGCCCCTATAGTTAATTACCCCTCCTAGTAAGTGAGAGAGAACTTTTGATTAAGGCTAGTCGTTATATCGCTCAATGCGTAGCATACAGTAGCAACATATGGAGTTTCAGAGTTTAGAATATGAAATTCATCATTTTAGCTTAAATCGGATGGTTAGGGAAATGATGACGTGCCTGATCTAGATCCCATGGTTCTGTTATCTTGGGCGCCCTCCTACTTAGTCGAGGAGGTAGTAGTCTAACTAAAGGGATCCTCATGAGCAACACATGGGTTACGTCATCCAAGAAATCCTTGTAGACCTGGGTGGTATTTGTTTAAGGAGACCATCTTAAGTCTATCTTAGCTGACAGAAGGCTGTTTGCCCTATCAAGTATACCCTATGATTAACAACTCAAAGGGCATAGCTATTGGGGAGCATACAGGCTACGGTCATGATCGTAATATAATGGAGCCGGATTGGCCAAACCACCCAATCAGAGGACTATGATCATAATTGCTTCATCTGTGGAGTCTATTGGCCAAGCCACATCGAGAACACGGGCCACGTCCTTACTGGTAAGAGATTGATTGAGAGTGAATATTATAGAACACTTGATTTAACATTGGCTCCTTTGTGAGCTAGAGTTTCTTAATTTGTCACCGCAGACAAATATTTATGGAAGGTGGATAGATTGAGTTTGGTTTAAGTTTTTAGTGATAGAGTTTCATTTGAATATTTTTAGATTGATATTTAATTTTATTTAAAAAATTGATTAATTTTAATATGTTTAAGAGCTTTAGATCCTGTCAACTTTGTTTAGCTGCTAACAAAGGATTAGATCTACTGTCACCTGACAGAATCACTTTTTCAAATATTTCACTAATTTGAAACTCTTAGTATAAATTTTTAAGTCTTGTTAACCCGAACCCAATCCTAAGATTAAATCGGAAAACCGCAATATCCTATTACACTTGAATTTAAGCATTCAAAGATAGGTCGTGGCTTATGGTGTTTTTGAGAATTTAGGTAGTTTTGTGTTTGAACAATGATATTGATTTTAGATTTTTATTTAATTCCATTTTAGCATACGCAGCCTTTTTAGATATTAAAATTTGCACTTGAAATCTCTATGTTTGAGCACATGCAAGAATTTATATGTTAGCTACTTTCACCTAATTAGTGATTTTGTTGATTTTAAAGATCATAATTAGAATAAAGTTTCTTAATTTTTGATTGAAGGAAGCCTCCATGATTTTTATAAATTTTGATTTAGTATCGTCTTCTATCTGCTTGCACAAAGAGTTACAGATCCAGTGGCAAAGAAGGTATTTTGAAGCTATAAGTTCAAAGGATAACTTAATTTGTCATTTAAAGAAGAAGATTTACTCCTCAAAGTAATTCTCATTTTCTCCCTCTTTTGTTTAAATTTGATTTTTCTCCTCTTGTATTCAAATTTGATTTTCCCCTCTTTTATTTAAGTTTGATTTTTCCTCTTTTATTCGAATTTGATTTTCCCCCTTTTTATTCTTCTTCCAATTTCTATAAATAAGGCTAAGGGGAGTTGCTTATTCCATTCCATTTTCTTGAAAGGTTAAAGCTAGGGTATTTGTACGGGAGCGGTTAGGAACTTTAGTGGGCTTTCAATCCTACTTCGATAAATTTTGTAAGTGCTTTTTACCATTCTTTTTTTATTTGTTTTATTTCTATACACGTCGTATATCATTTTAATTTCCTCCCTTTTTCTTATTTGATATTTTTTTTAGTTTAAAATTAGCTGCAAGTTTTGCCATTTAGCGCCCCTTAAGTTAGCCCATTTTATTTTCCCACTTTTTTCGAAGTCAAAAGATTTGATAAAATTTGAAACCTCGATCATCCCCATAGTGCATCGGGGTGTTTTGGCTTGCTCGACGCCTGGCGTGAGGGTGTTTTACTACACCACTATTTTTTCATCTCGTCATCTCATCGAGCACAACGAGGTCTTCAAACCTACAAGAATACATACAATGCAATATCTAATTATCCCCTCTCTTTTTTTAAGTCTGAGAATTAGACAAAACTTGATTTTTTCTAGGGGAGTAATAATGGGCTTACTCGCTATGCCTCACGAAATGTGAAGCTTGTGCTACACCACAACCTATTTTTCATCCAGTCATGCCCTACTGAGCACAATGAGGTCTTCAAACCTATAAAGAAACACAAGCATATGTATATATTCACATTCATATATCCCCACATGTTTTGACATGTTTTATGGCATGCTGCAGTGCCAGGCAAAGGAACGGGGTTGGGTATGCGATTGGGAATGCAAGGTAAGGGGTGCGAAACCGAAAATTGAAGGAAGAATTCACCTACTAATGATGTTCTTCCCTGATTTACGACACAGTGGAAATAGGATGGCTAATGCGAAGGGGTGCGACGCCAAAAATTGAAAGAAGAATTTGCCTACTGATGATATTCTTCCCCGATTTGCAACATAGCGAAAATAGGGCTGTTAAAATGAGGTAAGCAACGTCAAAAATTGAAGAAAGAATTACACCGACGATGTTCTCGATTCATGGGTTTAAAATGATAAATTTGATGCTGAATAGAAGGATTGCATAGAATGGGCTGACGGCTGGACTTGAACCGGCAAAAAAGTGGATGTTTAATCAGCATACCAAAGGGTTGTCAGCCGCTGGGTCTGTAATCATAATGGATGTGGGCTGCGGAAGGAATCGGCTAGCTACGAGTAGTTCTGGCGCGCAGGGGCGGATAGGGCTGGCGGTTAAGTGTCGACTGCTCGGTCAGCGGTCGGCACGTGAACCGCGAGGCAGGCATCGGTCAATGGTCGCACGAACGCGGTCAACGAGTGAGCGATATTCCCGGAAACTGCGCGAAAACGCGAATCAGGGATGGGATCTGAGCGCATGCCGGGTCGGGTCGGATTGATCAAATGGCGGTTAGCTGTGGGTCATGGTTTGGAACGACGACAAGTTTGATCAGAACAATGGTTTCAGTAGCAATGGGTCACATGGGCTGATCGAGAATCTACGAGTCACAGGCTGTGGTCGAGGGAGATGGGGAGCGTGACGCGGAGGGGGGGGGCTGTTTCACCATAATGCGAGTGGAATGGTGTGAGGAATGGCTGAGCGAAGCAAGACCTGCTGAATTAGATTTTGCAAAATTCAAAAAAGGGGATGAGTTTTTTACCTTTTCTGGGATGTGAGAGAGGAATGCTGGAGAGAGAAACAAGAATTAGAAAAATAAGGGAGAGTGAGGGAGTGGGAGAGAATGAGAGGGAGTAGTTGAGGGAAATGGGGGGAGTGGTTCTTTTCAATTTTTTAAATTTCTTTTTCAAAAAACTAAAAATTGGAGGGAAATGGGGGTAATTTAGGTATTTTTAACACATTTTGAATTTATTAAATATTTTAATATGGATTTCGCATCGATAAATAGACATAGTCAATATATATATCAATTTAGGGTAATTCCATCATTCTGAATGCAATGATGCAGTCCGTTTCATGATCAGAGGCCATTTGATTTGAGTCGGTGCCTAATTAAGTCAATTTCAGCTCAAAATATGTGCCGTCACTTCGCTCACTCAATTTTCATGTAGATTCATCCGAATTAAGCGTAGATAGTCTTATTTGATAGATTTCGATATTCCGAAGCTAATGACATGATCAAGTTCATGAATAAAGGTCGTTTGACCCTCATCGACACCTCCTGACTTAGATATGCATGTCGACATATTGATAGCTTGAGCACTTAATTGATTGATCATTAGATTTTGCAATATTTATATTCTGATCAATTTTAATATTTTGAATGCAACAATAAAGTTCGTTCATCGATCGGAGGATATTTTGACCATTTTTTATGACATCGAGTGCATTTTGAGCCTCAATTTGTGTACTGTCACCTCCGAAGTTCGTCGAATTCGATTTGTGAGCTTGACTCGACTTATGACACATATATGTAGAGGTCAACAAATGCCCCCCAATAAATGTGATTCACGCCTAAAGTAAGTCACATTTGTTGCAAACTAGTTTACCTTTTACTCCTTTCTATCTTTATCCTCTTTTCTTCCCTGTTTCTTTTTTTTCACATCTTGGGAAATAGTGGATATACTTGATTACACTATTATTTGAATCTTATGTAACATTTCTTTTATCACTTGGCAGGAGAATGTTCAACTGGAGAAGATCCGATGATCTGTCACGATGAGGCTATCCGTCTGAGATTGATAGACATGATCCTCATGGAGATGTCAATATCAGAGATAGGATTGACCAGCACACTGACATGCTACGAGGACGTGATCTTTACCGTGGCTTCTTTGCATGCTCTTCCCTACCTCCTGATTCTACTTCAGATTTCTTTGCTTTTGAGGATCCTGTCGATTGGGTAGCTACCCTTAAGCTAAAGTGTGGTGACTTCAATCCTCTGGATGACACAGTGATCCAGGTTGGTTATGGACATTGTGATGTCTTACAGCCTGCTTCTGATAGCATCGAGCCGACGAGACAGTCTAGACTCCTGAGTCACCGTCAGCTACAGCCATGCTCACTAGACCCATTTCGGAACTCCTCTATTGGCCAGATTCCTACTCTTTCTTTTGGGAATATCTCATGTGCTAGGTATATTCTACAGGCACAAGGATACTTTATGGAGAGCCGGTGTTTATGAGGCAGTATATGCATCTTTGTTTGACTTTGGGGTATGCCTTCTTCTTGGGCTTGTGAGAGTAGAGAGTTACGGGATGATAGTAACACTTTTGGATGAGTTGACAAAGCTTTTGGACTTACAGGATATGTTGGGTCTTCCTGTATTTGGTTATCTTTATGAGGAGTGTGTTCCACCTGATAGAGAGTTATTTCACGTGTAGCCTTGGATAGTTGGTAAAGGCTATATGCCTATATTGATCTCCTGGACCATTATCAATGAACCTTCTGAGTCTCAAGGTGTTAAATATGATCACGAGCCACACTACCTTTGAGTATATGGATCCAGAGCTTCTTGTAGGATTATGCTCTATCAGATGAGACTGTAGCACTGTATGACCCTTTTCGATTGGGTGTGTTTGAGGATAGTTATTTATCCGAAGAGACTGCGAAGCTTGCTTTACTAGTAGGGGCAACTTCTCCAGCACTACCAGGGTTGAGCAAGGATCTGTTCTTAGCCAATTTTATAGTGACATGGCTCTGCATTTTTGTGCTCCCCATCATAGAGGGTTCAGTTTGCCCAGATTCTTTATTAGCAGCCAATAGAATCTCTCGAAGTGAGCAGGTTTTTCTTGCCTCAATGGTATTGGCCAAGCTTTATAGAATATTGGGGGTAATTTCTACTGCAGGTTCCCTAGAGCTGTGAGATGTGATGTTACCTTGGCAGTATTGATATGCTTGGGTCCACCTCCACGTACATGGTGCCTTTGCTTATTTTGAGTATCCAACATTCTTTTTAGAGTGAGGGTATCCTACAGTCTTACAGTTATATCGAGCATCCTTTACTTTGGAGATGGAGAAGATTCATATATTTTTCTTCGCTCCCCATTTGGTCAGAGATAGATTTTTGTTGGTTCATCAGCTAGATATACTCGGCTTACTCTCTGACTCGTTAGGGATTGATCTTATTGATAACCTTGATAAGAATGGCATATATTCCTTGCTTCATGGTTGTCAGACACTGAGAGTAGCTGAATACCTTTTCAGTATACACCTAGGATGGTTATGTTATCGATTTGGGCAGTCAATTATTTTAGAGGGCTATCAGCCTAACCGGGATGCACAGTAGTTTGGTTTCTTCCAGTCGATCACTCGCGATGGCAGGCCACTCATCCCTGGTGTAGTAGATTCTAGGAGGATCAAGATGATCCCTCTCGAGGCATACTTTTGCTACTCGCCGTTTGGCTACACTTATCGAGGTTTACCGGTGCTCATTTTGATAGCTTCTCACATAGCACATGGATTAGTTACTTACACTCACCGCACTTGTTGTCTTTCCCTGGATGGCTCCGTGAGATATGAACATAGGATGAGAGCCTTGGGCGTTCCTCAAGATTGGAGGATCCACCGCCAGCTACCATTAGTAGGAGATTATAGCGTTGGAGGTATAATCATTATTTTCCTCTTTCTCAAAATATATATTGTGTCTGATATTCTAATTTGATCCTTAACAGATGCAATAGTTGGCAGGCAGGTTAAGACTGAGGATACTACCTCTCGTGGCAAAGTTAGAGCTAGGAATTCTGCTCCTAGCTATATTGATGCTTCTTCACTAGCTCACCGATGTAGGCGTAGCCTATCCACCGATCCTATGCCAGTTTCAGCTGATTATTCCACGGGTCAGCCTACACCACAATTTATGATTTTTGATGAAGTGCCACAGGAGTTGGACAGCACTAGAGATGTTATTGAGGACTCCAGAGTTGGGCCATCATGCATTTCTGCCTTTGATACTATCACTTTCCATGTTATTATCTCTTTTATGGAGCTACTTTCCTCTATTAAGCATGACTCCACCCTTTGCCCGGGGGAGACTTCTGAGGTGAGGGACTTTATGCCTAACAAGGCTTCTATTGACCCAGAACCTTGCCCTGGAGTTTACCAGATAGTGAGGGTCCCCGAGGATTATATCGCTTACGATACTCCAGTTCAGTCGGATTCATCATGCTCCGGTACTCTCTCCCTTTCTTTATTTATTTACTTTTATTAATTGCATTTCTTTATATTTGCCTCGTGCTAATTGTTTTCATTTATTCCCTGCAGTGCCTGATGTCATTATGAATCTGAGATCTACTATCGACATCCCTATAGGCCTAATCCACATGACAGAGCATGCATGATTGCGGCTTGGTGTTTTTGAGGGACATGATTTCTCGGATTGATTTGGACTTACCAGAGTCATTGAATAGCTTCACACCTTATGCGAATACTACTTTGGACCTTTTAGCTCGCACTGGCCTGGAGGAGCAGGCTCTCAAGTATCTGGAGACTCTTTGTAGAGAGATGTAGTTCCTGATCCACCAGATGAAATCACTTAGGATTGTCCAATCTAGCACTTTACTATCAGAGCTTCAAGAGCAGGTCAGGCTTCATAGGGAGGCGGTTGACCTAGTGCATGATGAGTTTGAAGAGAGTGTCGAGGCTTTACAATGTGACCGTTAGAGTTCGATAGATGCTTTTTCTAAGTTAGATATATTGACTACCAAGCTCAAAGAGCTATAGGTTAAGTAGGACAAGAGAACTTTGGCTATAGAGCAGGAGTAGAACATTACCATCTACGTACCGTGCTATGGAGATGCTAAGGATGCTTTGATTAGAGTTATAAATGCCTTGCAGTCGACTGAGAGTAAGCAGCCATCTTTAGCAGCTTATTTAGCACAGCTTCGGGAGTTACAGTCTAGGCTCCCATGATGTACTTTACTTTTCTCTCCCCTTTTTATTAGTCATGTATCGTCTATCTTTTTATTGTACTAGTGGACTTTGGCATTCCCATGTTACTTCTGCATTTTTGTTCTATTGTCGATTTGATGAGAAGACCAGCTTTGATTTATACTCTAGGCATGATTTGTATGTTTTGTGCTTTGGGTTTAATTTATGTGCTACCAACTGATCATGTTAGATCATAATAAATATGAAGCTTTGTCAGGATTTATCATTAGTATGCTGCCTTATTCAGAACATGCTAAATGACGGGCTTGACCGATTTGTTAGAATTGACTTGTAGGATTGATAAGAGTTCTTACGCCATCTACTATCTGCTTCAATGGCTTTGTTGAAGATCTCTTTCTTTTATGTTATTGCAGATTTGAGTCTCCTCTAACCCTAGCTTCATGCCTGGTTGGGTTTGACGGAGGAATTGATTTGCTTATTTTGATGAAGGACTCCACTGGGGAATCGATTTATCCGTGCTTAAACAGATTTGAAATTCCTTCTGTACTAGCTTTGAGCTTGATGGACTTGATGAAGGATTGACCTGATTTATCAATATTGACTTGTCAGGAAGTGTATGCATTCCATGAACCCTGTGCTTGCTGCTTTGACAGATTCGTTGAAGGATACATATGGATGACCCAGCCTTCCGGCTTATGTAGGGTCAATGTTGAGTTATTAATCTAGCACCGTGTGCTTTAACAGACAGAATAACCACAAAATTCCTTTAGTTCGGCCATCGGCTCTATTTGAAATAGAATTTCTTCCTCGGTCCTATGCTTTCTGATTTTACGGACTTGATGAGGAGATATGCTTTGATATGTGCTTTGAGCTTGATCAGATCATTTGAGAATAAATTGAAATATCACCTTACCGGTAATATGAAGATTGATTTGAGGTAACCCTACATTAAGCATTTCCTCAGATTGTCTTGACCTATCGATCAAGCAAAGAGATCTCTTGGATCCTGGTTGCTTATAATCACTAAGCTGGATCTAGTTTTAAATTGAACAGCTATCGTCATTGAACTAATGAGCAAGGGCTCTTTCACTACGGCTTTTTCTTACAGCTTGTTGAGTGAGGAGAGCATCAGCAACTCGGCCATATTTGGGCTTTTTGAGTTTGACTTTTAGAACCTACTCGAGTCTTCGACTAAAGCTATAGTGGGTTGGTGGTTTTATCATCATATTGACGAACAGGGGCTCTTTCACTATGACCTTTTCTTATGGCTTGTTGAGTAGGGAGAGCGCTAGCAACTCAGCCATTTGTGTTGAGTCTAACCTTTAGAACACATCCATGTCCTAGACTTTAGGATGTAGAGGTTGATATTTCTCCAACTCAGTTGATTGAAGCTTTCAAAATCAGGAGTTATTTTAACTTGATATCCATAATTTGGTAAGTCTGAGAGATAAATTTCTTGACATTTAAGGCTGTCTTTTCATGCATAGAGATAGATTCTTTTATTCCTGCAAGACTCTACAGCTTAATAGTAATAATTATGAATATATCCAGGGATTTTAGCATAAAGCTCGATGTCAACCTGAATAGGGATATATTTGAGGATCTCGTCTTATAGCATGATGTCAACTCAAATAAACTTGATGTAAATTAAAAAATGCCCCTGTCTTGCAGGAAGAATTCTAAAGTATAATTAGGAGAATTTTCAAGATGAAAGTACATAAATACGTCAATATTCGAATTGATGTACCCTAAAAGAGATTTTAATATACAACATTGATTTCATCTATATATAGAAATCTAAAATGCCCCCTGTGTAATAGGAGAATTTTCACAGAAAAGTTTTTCATTTGGAATATGTTAATTTAGGGATCTCAGCATGAAGCACGATGTCGACCTAAATATATATACTAAAAAAATGCTCCCTATCTTGTGGGGATTTCTATTATCGAGAATATGGTCAAGTACTTTTTTCAAGTATCGACCATTAATTGGTGGCATTAGTCTTTCACCCTTTAGGTCGATGAGTTGGTATGCCTCTCCTTGGTATACTTTTTCAATGGCAAAAGGGCCTTCCCAATTAGGCTCAAATTTGCCACCAAATTTTCGATTAGGAATAATCGACCTTCTAGCACCGTAATTTTTTGGAATGTCTGAGGTCGCACCATATGGTCAAAACCCTATACATCTTATAGACTTCATTTTGATGAGCTTGGCCTAACTTCATCAAGGCCAAGTTCCTCCATTATCGACGCCATTTTGATCTTCGCTAGTTGTATTGGATGGATATTGAAGTGAAGGCAACTCAACTTCAAGCGAAGAACTGCTTCACCAAATACCAATGAATAGGGAGTGGCTTTAGTCGGCATCTTGTAGGTAGTTCGATATGCCCATAGAGTCTCTACTAGCTTGTATGCCATTCTCTCTTATTTTAAGTAAGAAAAATGGAAATTCCACGAATCCATGAGGTGGAGAATTCTTACTTTTTTCTTCAAAGAAATCTCTTTCGACGGCCTAATGGAATCTCAGGTTTTGAATCTTCTTGAGCAGCTTGACTAATGTCTTGTTGAAGGCCTCTGCCAAACCATTTGCTCTTGGATTGTATATTAAAAAGTATCACCAATCAATTTTGTGTCGATCGACGAATCTATAAATCTTTGCACTTTTGAAGGTTGTGCCAATATCAAAAATTATTTGGCGTGGCACTCCAAATCTATAGACTATATTATGTGTAAAAAAGTTAATCACTCGATAAGTAGTAACTTCTTTAAATGGGGTATATTTAGCCCACTTAGAGAAATAATCAGTTGCTACCAGGATGAAGCGATGTCCAGCTGATGACAGTGGATCAATTGGTCCAATTACATCCGTACCCCAACATTCAAATGGCCAGGATGCTATTGTTGTGTGTAATGGATTTGGAGGTTGATGAATGAGATCCCCATGTACTTGACACTCATTAGCATGGTGATAATATCTCTCACCATAGATGGCCAATAATAACCCATCCTTTTGATCTTTTCTTGCCATCTTGGGACCTGATTGATGTGCACTACAAAGTCCTTCATGAACTTCTATCATCACTTTGCTAGCTTCATCTACATCTTGGCATCGTAGCCATATTTGTTCAAAGGATCTACGATATAAAGTGTTATTGACGAAAGCATAGCTCAGCATTCTCTTTTCGATTTGAGCTACCAGTCATTTATTATTTGGTAATTTTCCCTCTTTAAAGTAGTTGATGAAGGGTTGCCTCCAATCACATGACTCTTCTACAACAAAGGCTTCACACTATTTTTCTAGGGCAATGTCATTTTTAGCTCTTCTTGGTACAATTTTTTGTTGAATTTGTAGTATGAGCAACGAGTCATCCTCTGTGAATTTGGTAACCCTCTACCTGAGGATTGATACTTTATTAGCTCTAAGTCTCGTTGAGTAAATATGTCGATCATGACATAATCACCATTCATACTTGCCATTTCCTTAGCTAGTTTTGCTAAGCAGTCAACTTTACTATTCTTGGATCGGGAGACTCAAGTTAGTGTGATATTTGGTATCTGCTTCATAAGATCAAGAACTCACTTGTGATAGAAAGCTAACTCAAGCTTGTTGATTCTATAGATGCCAAGTACTTGATTTATAATCAACTGAGAATCACAAAAAATGTGCAGGTTTTGAATGCCTATGAAAATAGCTTCTTCAAGACCTGCCACTAATGCTTTATATTCAACTTCATTATTAGTTATTGGCTCGATCAACGCATATGATCAACTCATTATCCCTCCTTCTAGTGTTATGAAGATGATGTCGATTCCTGCTCTTGCTCTTGGAAAATTTAGATGTTGGACTTGTTTGACTGATGAGGCCCCATCAAAGTACATTTCCAAATTTGTGATTTCTCTCTTTCATGAATGAGAATAATTTATTCATTAGGCAAATCGTCATTAAGAGAGTCCATGAGGATGGGATGTGCGGAAAATCTGCTAAGACTTATCCCTTCACTTTGCTTCTATGGAACATATGTGATATCAAATTGTAAAGCAATCGCCCATCTTACCAAGCGACCTATCGGTCTTGTCATCAAGTACTTGAGGATCGATCCTTGAGATGAGGGTAATCTTGTGAGATAACATATAATGAGAAGCTTTTGAAAGATAAATGCTAACAAGGCTTCTCTATCGAAGTGTATCTCATTTCTGCTCTTATTAATCTTCTACTGATATAATAAAGAGCATTCTCTTTGCCTTCTTCATTGTGTTATGCCAATAATGCTCCAAGGGATTCTTCTAACACAGCTGTGTATAGAATGAGGGGCTTCCCAGGAGTAGGCGCTGCTAGGATTGGTGGATTTAGCAAGTAGCTTTAATGCTATCGAAGGCTTTTTAATATTCTTTATCCCACTTGAATGGAGCATCCTTCTTCATTAACCTTGCAAACAGTTGACAGCATCCTAATAGATTTGATATGAATCGATGGATAAATGCAAGCTATCCTTGAAAAGAACAGAGCTGACGCAAACTCTTCGGTGGAGGTATCTCCACAACTGCGTTGATCTTAGCAGGATCGATTTCAATACCTCTGTGGTGTACAATATACCCCAGGAATTTTTCAGAGGATACCCCAAATGCATATTTTAGAGGATTCATTTTGAGATCATATTTTTTGATGCTCTCTAGTACGATTCTCAAATCTTTGAAGTGGTTTTCATGGCTTGAGCTCTTCACCACCAAATCATCAACATAATATTCCACCTTTTGATGAATCAACTCATCAAAGATACGCGTCATGGCTCTTTGGTATGTAGCTCCAGCATTTTTTAGGCCAAAGGGCATGACTGTGTAACAATAGATGCTGATGGGAGTTTTGAACGATGTATGTTTTTTATCTTCAAGTGCCATTTTGATTTGGTTGTACCCTGATGATCTATCCATAAATGAGAACATGTCATAATTGGAAGTGTTGTCCACTAGTAGTTCTAATATTGGAAGCAAAAAGTCATCTTTTGGGCACACCTTATTTAAATCCAAGAAGTCAATGCAGAGATGGATTTGGCCATTCTTCTTTCTAATTGGGACAATATTGGCTATCCAATCTGCATACTTCTCCTCTCAAATGAAACCTACTTTGATTAGCTTTTAAGTTTCTATAATTACCCGTTCTTCAATCTCCAATCTAGTTTGTCTAGGAGCTTGCTTGTGCATTGCATCGGTTTAATTTATGAACTACTACTTGGAGGATAAGCGACATTTAGAATATGTCCAAAAGCAATCCCACAATTCACAAAGTAGCACAGCTCCAACTTTCTCATCGAGAAGGGCATGAAAGTTGGGCGGGATCATCCTCAGCTCCTAGGTTAACTTCTTTAAGTTCATCCATAGTAGCTATTTGTCTACCATCTTCAAGTTCTTCAGGTGCGGGCTTGGCTTCTTCATCATTTTAAGAAGAATTTCATGGAATCATCTTCTTCATCACTAAGAGTTTCTATCGTTCTATTATATTATAACAACCTATCTGATGACATTTTGGATGAACCCTTTAGTGATAAACTTATCACTTTCTTCATGATGCTTGAGGACTTCTTTGGCTCCACATCTTGTTAAAGACTTGAGTCCTATGTTTAGTAGTTCCAATATGAACTCCAAGCTTATGCATCATTCTTCATAATTTTTGTAGATAGTATATTGGTATTCTTGTTGGCACTACCTCATCATAATTTTCATGTTGAGTAAGTTGTTCAAAATCTCGTGAGGCTAAGACTCTTCAGATTTGTAAAATAGAGTTCTTTTTCTACCACTCTCACTCAGTGGTGGCACATAGAATATTATCAATTCTTCAATATTATGAACCTCCAGTAGAGCGATTTCTTTGAAACACTGATGATGGATGGGTATAATTTTAAGTGAGTCATCTGACTCTGCTAAGTGAGCTATCCTCCTTGATGCAACCATTTGAACTCTATTTCTATAAGTATATTAAAAATCATAGTCTGAATTAGAATCATTTATTTTATACTCTACTTTTATTGAGAGATTATAAGTTCCCTTAGGTTTGACAGACATATCTTCTTCTTCTTCCGTGTCACTTCCCAAATGAGTAACTAATTTTCTTGACTTAGGTGCAGAATAAGGTGTTTTAGGGAGAGTTGGCATTGCCTTCTTTCTTCCTCTTGTTTTTGCTCTTTCATTTTGTGAAATTACTCTTTAGTTCGTGAAGTGGATGCTACCGCTTTAATAGGTTTTATTGGCTTAGGCTCTTTGAGGATAAAGTACTTTGCATCTTCATATATTTTTACTTCATTGACAGAAAATGGTTGTAGGTTACCGAGAATTCTGAATTCTTCTCCATCTTTCAGATACTTCATACATTTATGCATAGTTGATGGGACCATGCCATACTCATGCGACCCGACAGAGAGCTTTAAATGATGTATCAGCATCGATTATATGAAACTTGGCTTATGATATAGATCCTTGAACTTAAGTGGGAGAATAAACGAACCCAAAGTTTTTTTTCCTTTTTCATTAAAGCCATGAACCATCAACTTTTCTCTCCCAAGATGTTGGATATCGAGTGATAATGATCTCAATACCTTTAGACTCATAAGGTTGATAGGAACCTGGATCAATCAATATTCGGCTAATTGAGATGCCATCACTCTCTACTGTGACATATAAAGGACGGTTGTGATCTGCCGTTCCCAACATAAGATCCTCTTCAGAAAATGTGATTACTGGGAGATCTTGAGTTTGCAATGCTTGGTCATGCATTTTCGCAAAGTAAGCTTCATAACTCTTTGGATCTTTGAGAGCTATCAAAGTTTCGGAGGTCTTTTGACATCAAGAGAGCCTGTACACACTCGTTATCGAGGATCTTTCTCATGTGATAGAATATTATAATCTATCTTTTCGATTTAGGCTCTAGAATTTTTAGGAACAATATCCTCATTGACTTCAATTTGTTTGCCTTTATCTTTATTTGCAATTCCTTTCTTTGATGAAGGTGGTAAGACTTTACCACTTCTCAACTGAACTTGAATAACTTTGTCTCGCTCAGATTCTTTTGAAGAGGTAGTTTCTTTAAGTTCCCTTCTTATTATGGAAGATTGACCAACCAAAAGGGTTAGACTCATTTTCAATGTAATACATTTCATACGTGATGATATCGATGAGTCTGACTCTTCTCCATTGAGAAAATATAGATCTTCATCTGAACTGTTATTATCTTGTTGAGTCATTAAACAAAATTCATACACTAGCTCCTTAGGCTCTTCTTGCTTTCCTAATAAAAATTTTGACGGGTTGGTCGAGTTTGTATACCCTTGTCATCTTAGAGTAATGTTGAAGAATATCGACATCACAGATGATTTGACATGTCTCTACCGGACAAGACTCACCATTATCTTCTTCATTTGATTCAGCAATGCGAAGTTTAGGCATGAAGTCCACAAGCCTAAATGGCAGTCTTGCCGACTGGTGATACACTTCTAGATTATTAATGATCTTTTGAGTTGTAGTTCTCTTCTTGATCTTCTTTTTCTTAGCCAGCTTCGTTGATTTATGGGGCTTGCATTTAGTAGATTGCTTCTCATGCTGTGATGAACTAGCCTTATCAGAATGCCATTGAGAAGCCCAAATACTTGGTTTAGGCATCTCTCTTAAGTCCAATATAGGTTCAAGTGGTGATTTTCACTTAACACTAGGGATGTCTTTTAGTTGCTTCAGCATCTTCACTGTCTTTTCGGAGACTACTGTTTTCCATTTTTCAATCTGAATTGCTTTCTCCTTCTGTTTATCTTTGCTGGATGATACAGAAGAGGACGTAATCATTCTTGTAAACTCTCTTTTAGGGTTGACCAGAACACTATCAGATAGTATAAATTCACCTCGCCGATACTTTCTTTATAGCCAATCTTTAAATACATAACAGTCTTCGATAGGGTGACTGATCATTCGATGATAGGGATAATAATTTGGATTATTGACTTGATCAGCTTCTTCAGGCCTTTTGATTTCTGGCAATTATAAACTAGCTTTAACTTCTTGCCGAAATAATTTAGCCACACTGTCCCTTCTAAAGGAATATTCTTTATTGATCTTTTCCTTAAGAGACGGCCGCATTTGCTCATCATCTCTTGTTGCTTGTTTTGGACGCTCCCCACCACTTGGAAAAGTTTGAGGTTTGTCATTACCAGTTAATATCAATTTTGGTTGTGGATTAGAATAAATAGGCTTTTTACCCTTATCATCATTGTACATCGATTGCTTTCCTTTATCCACGTTGTATATCACCCATTTTTTGTCGTTTGAGCTGTAAGAAGTGGAGTGAGTTTCATTTCTTCTAGAGTCTGAAGGTTTGTTTCTCTTTACTTTATCTGCATAAACTTCAGACTTAGGGTGATTCAACCTTTCAAATTTAGCCACTCTATCGAGCAAGTCCTGGAATGTTGCAATCGATGACATACATAAAAATGGTGCCATTTTATCATCCATATTGCCCATTAGCAATTGGATCGCATGTTCTTCTTCTAATTGTTGCTCGCACTTCATACTTAGGTTGCACCAACGACTTATGAATTTCATCACTGACTCATCTTTCCTTCTCTTTAGCAAGGCAAGGTCAGCAATTATGATTTTCTCGATTGCACTGGCAAACCTCTTCACAAATATAATTTCTAATTCAACAAATATTTTAACTAAATCATTTGGCAGTTTTGCATACCATTCAAAAGTAGCTGAAGTCAGCTACTAATGAATTGGCAAAAAAGTAGTGCATCATTCCCTCTGTGTTACCACAAGTAGCCTTAAATTGGGCTAGATATTGCTTTGGATTACCAAGCCCGTTGAAATTATTGAATTTGATCGAGTAACCTTTTATGATCAGTCGTATTCATTGGATAAGGGTGACCCTTACTCACCAATTTTCACTGCTCGAGGCTATGACCGCCTTTATCTTTTCATTGATTATTGTTCTAGGCAAGCATTCGGTTCAGTGCTAGCTTGAATTGTCATTTGAGAGGTGTTTGGTTAACTTCATCCCTTGCTTTATGCGTAGCATGTACCGTAGGAGATTGAGGTACCACAGTGGCCGGTGGTATAGAAGTTGCATTATTAACTACCTGCTTGTTAGCAGACAAAATAGGTGATATGATATTCTTCTGTAATATCTCCATCATGATGTTCATTTGTACCATCATATCATTCATTTTGGTACCAAGCTGTGCAATCTCCTTATCTTTAGCCTCCATTTGACGCTGCATTTCTCTTTGCTCTCTAGCTAGCGCCATGGCGTCAATCAGTACAGGCTCTTCTTCTTCTTCTCTTCTTCTTCTTCTTCTTCTATTTCTTGTTCTTTGTTTGCTCCTTGCTCATTTTCGGAAGAACTTGATTGCCCTTCTCCTTGTGCATTTGCGAGACAATTGTTATTGGTTATGATGACCGATTATAAAAGCATGTACCGGTGATCATTTTTGGTTTGACCATATTGACAGCTTCAACACCCATGATTTCTTTCTCATTTTGCTCTTCTTCTTCTTCTTCTTCAGCAAAGTTTGAAGATCCATCCTCTATTTGCTTCTGTGAAGAATCTTCTTCATAATCGTCAAATTCAGGTTCAGATTCCCTGGATTTGTGTTGATGCTGATGGTGCTGAGTGGAGAGTTCATTTATATCTCTGACCATATATACGACTTCTATTTTCATAGAATCTTCTTCATCATTTTTTTTCTGCACACAAATTTTTCATCGATGTTTCCAGTGGATCTTTGGTTTAATGTGCAGAACAACCACCTCTTCTATTAAAGGACCACGATCAATATCAACCTTCTCTTGTAGGGGTGGCGATCGGTGATGGGATCCCCAGATTCTCCGGTGTCGACCATCATATCTTTCATCATGATATCCCTTCTTTTGGGTATCCACTTGATGAGTTGATTTTGAGCGATTTGAGTATATGTATCGAGATGTCACCTCTTCTATTCTTCGGGGTTTCATTACGAGGCCTTGGCCTCCATATTTTCTTATCTTTTCACCGGGACCTTTCGACAGTAAATTCTTGGATGTGAGGTCCAAGTGTAATGCTCCGATGTTCACCATGTGAAGTGTAATGGGTTCGTTGGCCAGTTACCTGGAAAGATGGCAACTTTCTTGGTGGAGCTTTAGTATTTTCTATCACCAAAGGCCTCTGAAATCTTCTTTTCATTAGGCCTCTGTCCTTGGCTATTTCAAGAACTTTATGTATTCTGGTAGACAATGTTTCAGGCTGTCTCCTTTGTGGTGGCGGAGCTTGATGTGGTGGATTCTTCCAGAAGGACTAATTTATTTTGCTAGTAGAGGTATTCCTCTTTACCCACTTTAGATTGTCAAAGTTATTGTGGGTAGGAATGTTTGCTTTTGATGGTAGTATCACTTGCTCACTAGGTCGTTCAAAGGGGATTTGCTGAGCTCTCAGCTCAGCATTTCTCCTTCTTCTCTATCTTCTGGTTAATTTTCTTCCTGATGAGGAAGCTTCATAATCATGCTTTCCGGTACAAAAGGTTCAGTAGGCATAACAATACCACGAGAAATTAAAGACATAGTTTGTCCCTTGACAAATCTTTTCATCACAGGAGCTTTAGATTGACCTAGCCTCTTGAAAATCGAAGTTCTCTGTTGGAAGAACTCCTTGACAGCAGTTGGCTGTTGAGCTGGTTGGTGCACATGGCTAGTAGGAGTTTCTGTAACTTGAGGCCTTCTAGCATGGCCTCAGACGAATGTACCACGGGTGGGTACTTCAGGAGTTGCAGCTACAATAGTCAGAAAATTTAAGCTACCAAATTGGATGGTTGCCCCGACATCTCTAGTATTGATGACGGCGTTGGCTAGGCAGATGTTCGCCCCATGACCTAGCTGAATGGTGAAAGAAGTATTTTGTAGATCCATTTTTCTATGTAATGATTCATTCTACATAGAGCCTCATATTGAATTTATTACACACTTAAATCACCATTTTGTTATTTTGAATTTGCACAAATTTTATTGCTACTATAGCACATATATGACTAGCCAAAGATGGAAAGAGAATCTTGTTCCCAGTAGTCGAAATCATGGACTCGAAAATTTAGGCTCTTCGATGAAAAGAGTAGTTTAAAGGTGTTGGTGTAATTTTCAAAAGGTAGATGAGATAGTAGATAATATAGTACCGAGAGATTTCATCCTCATTTGGTGAGGAATTTAGATCTGTTCGTGTTTCTACAAAGCAAGCCCTATAGTTAATTACCCCTCCCAATAAGTGAGAGAGAACTTTCGAGGCTAGTCATTATATCTTAGCGATATAGTAAAGATATGGAGTTTTAGAATTTAGATATGAAATTCATCATTTTAGCTTAAACCAATGGTTGGGGAATGATGATGTGCCCCATCTAGATCCCATGGTTCCTCATCCTGCAGCCCTAGTCTACTTAGAGGAGGTATAACAACCCCATGTAAGGATCCTCATAAACAACACATGGGTTATGTCATCCAAGAAATCCTTATAGACTTGGGGTGGTATTTGTCTAAGAAGATAATCTTAAGTCTACCTTAGCTGACAGAAGGCTATTTTCCCTATCAAGTATACTCTATGATTCACAACTCAAAGGGTAGAGCCATTGGGAGCATGTGCTATCGGATCATAATATAATGGAGTCGACCGCCAAACCACTGATCGAGGACTGGTCATAATTGCTTCATCTATGGAGCCTATCCAAGCCAGTGAGGACACGCCACATCCTCAGGCAAGAGATTGATTGAGAGTGAACATATAACACTTGATTTGACATTGCCTTTGTTAGCTAGATTCTTAATCACCCACAAACAAATGGAAAGGTGGATGATTGAGTTTGATTTAAGTTTTTATTGATAGAGTTTCATTTGAACATTTTTAGATTGATATTTAATTTAATTTGAAAAATTGATTAATTTGAATATATTTAAGAGCTTTAGATCCTATCAACTCTTTTTAGCTACTAACAGAGGATTAGATCTACTTCCATAGAATCAATTTTAGATATTTCACCGATTTGAAACTCTTATTATAAATTTTAGGTTTTGTTAACCCTGCTAAGACTAAACGGGAAGCCGCAAAGATCCTCACACTTGAATTTAAGCATTCAAAGATAGGTCATATAAGTGTTTTAGAATTTAGTTTGTTTGAACTATGATATTGATTTGATTTTTATTTAATTCATTTTAGCAGCACTTTTCGTGACATTAAAATTTGCACTGAAATCTCTATGTCGAACAATTTATACTTAGCTAATTTCACCTAATTAGTGATTTTGTTGATTTTAAAATCATAATGAATGAAATTCTTAATTTTGATTGAAGGAAGCCCTATGATTTTATAAATTTTGATTTAGTATCGCCTTTGCCGCAAAAGAGTTGCATTCTAAAGAAAAGCTTTTGAAGCTATGTTCAAAGGATAATTTAATTTCATTATTTAAGAAGAAGATTTACCTCAAAGTAATTCTTTTTTCTCCTCTTTGTTTTAAATTTAATTTTTTCCTCTTATTCAAATTTTATTTCTCCCTTTTATTTAAGTTTGATTTTTCCTCTTTATTCAAATTTTATTTTCCCTTTATTCTTTCTTCTTCTAATTTCATAAATAAGGCTAAGGGAGTTGTTATTCCATTCCATTTTCTTGAAAGGTTAGAGTTAGGGTATTTGAAGGGAGTTAGAACTCATGGCTTTCAATCCCGCTAAATTTTGTAAGTGTTTTTCACCATTCTTTTTTGATTTTGTTTTGTTTCTATACATGTCGTATATCATTTTAATTTCTCCCCTTTTTCTTAGTTGATGTTTTTTTTTTAGTTTAAAAATAGCTGCAAGTTTTTCCATTTAATGCCCCTTTAAGTTAGCCCATTTTATTTTCCCACTTTTTTCTAAGTCAAAAGATTTGACAAAATTTTTATTCCGCCATCCCCATATAATGCGATCGGTGTTTTGGCTTTTTGTATGCCTAATTGAGGAAGGAGTGGTGTCTATGACACCACAACCTATTTTTTCATCTCGTCGCACCCTACTGAGCACAACAAGGTCTTCAAACATGCAAGAATACATACAATGCCATATATAATTATCACATCTTTTTTTTAAGTCAGAATTACAAAATTTCTACAGATTTAGGGAGACATCTAACAAGGGGCTTACTCAAGACGCCCTCTTGAGAGTGACTGTCTTGCTACACCACAACCTGTTTTTCATCCCGTCGCACCCTACTGAGCACAACGAGGTCTTCAAACCTACAAAGAAATATAAGCATATGTATATATTCACATTCACATATCCTCACATGTCGACATGTCTCGCTTGTGCAAGTAAAAGGAACTAGGTTGGGTAGATTGGAATGCAAGTAAGGGGTGACTGAAAATCGAAGAAGAATTCTTCGACGATGTTCTTCCCATTTCGACGCAAAGAAAGCATTAAAGCGAGTTGGCGTCGAAAATCGAAAAGAAGAATTCACCTACCGGATATTCTTAAGATTTACATGCAAGGAAACGGGATTAAAGTGAGGAAGCGACCAATCAATGGCGAATTGGTTCATCGATGATGTTCTTCCTCGACCATGAAGAAAGAGAAATTGGATGTGTTGCGAGCTTGTTGGAAGGATTACACAGAATGGGCTAGATTTGTCATTATAAAAACGGGCCAAAACACTCGTAGTTTAATCAGAATCGGGCTGGTTTAAATCATGGCCTCAGAGTTTAATTGGTACCGGTCATGGCGGGAAGGAGGTCTGAAGTGCGCAATAGCAATGAGCCGCTGTCGTAAAAGGAGGTAGCCGGTTACTGTTAATTTCTGCAGCAATGGTCATAGGGTCGCGCTGAACGCCGAGGGCAAAAGCGGCAATGGTTATCCGCTGGTGAATGAAGGTTGGTCAACAGGCCGCCAGAGAACCGAAAACGGATGGGAGCTGGTCTGAACGGCAGCGGGTTCCTGACGGATTAGCGGTGAGGTCACCTGCTCAGTCGCGGGCTCAGCCACGGGTCGCTGTTGGCACGACGGTTTGGATCAAGGAACGCGGTGCCTATGGGTCACTGCAGCAGAGAGTCTGGGTAGGGTCGAATGCGGGGGGAGGGGTTTACCAGGTGGGAATGCACAGTCACAGTGGGGAGCTGGCACCTGCCAGTAATAGATTTCGAAAAATTCAGAAAAAGGGGAGGAGTTTTTTTACCTTTTTTGGGACATGAGAGAGGAATGCAGAAGAGAGAAACATGAATTAGAAAAATCAGGGAGAGTGAGAGAGTGGGAGAGAATGAGATGGAGTAGTTGAGGGAAATGAGTGGAGTGGTTCTTTTCAGTTTTTTTTTAATTTCTTTTTCAGAAAACTGAAAATAGGAGGGAAATGAGAGTAATTTGGGTATTTTTTAATAAATTTTGAATTTATTAAATATTTTAATATGGATTTTGCGCCGATAAATAAATATAGTCATATATATATATATATATATATATATATATATATATATATATATATATATATATATATATATATATATATATATATATATATATATATATATATATATAAGAGGTAATTCCATCGTTCTGAATGCAATGGAGCAGTCCGTTTTGCGATCAGAGGCCATTTGGTTTGAGTCGGCACCCAATTGAGTCGATTTCAGCTCAAAATGCGTGTCGTCGCTTTCATTCATTGAGTTTTCATGTAGATTCATTTGAATTAAGCACAAACAATCTTATTTGATATATTTCAGTATTTTGAAGCCAATGACGTGATTAATTTTATGAACGGAGGTCGTTTGATTCTCGTCGGCGCCTTCTGACTCGGATATGCATGTCGACATATTGATAGCTCGAACGCTTAATTAATTGATCATTAGATTTTGTAATATCTATATTCTGATCAATTTCAACATTCTGAACACAACGACGAAGTCCGTTCATCGATCGAGGTCATTTTGATCATTTTTAGTGACATCCAGTATATTTTGAGCCTCAATTTGTGCATTGTCACCTCTGAAGTTCGTCGAATTCAATTTGTGGGCTTGACTCGACTTATGACATACATATGTGGAGGTCAACAATATAATTGCATTCAAATAATAAAAAATATATAGAGAGAGAAAGCAATAAAAAATCAAATACTATTTCTAAAGAAAAATGTGAGAGAGAGTCATCCTTTGACAAGCTAAAGATAAAGAAGCAACTATTATGCAAAAATCCTAGAAATATATTTTTCATTGCACCATGGGTCATAAAATAATGTAAAAACTAATCCATCATCAATGTAGTAAAAGAGCTTTGGCTTAAAAAATCAAACCACATTCCTAAGGTCTTTTCATAATGGAGATACCTTAGCAATATGACTACCCCAAATGGATCTATAAGCATACTAGCAAGGGATGAGAGAAGGAGAGTTATACCATTCTCGAAATACTTTGACTTTGCTTATAAGATTAAGGGTGAAAATAAAGCAAACACTTGTCTCCCTTTAAAAAGTGCAGCTAGATTCTACAATACAACAACAACAACAACAACAACAACAAGCCTTAATCCCACTAGGTGAGGTCGGCTACATGAATCCTTCATCTCCATTGTGTCATATTATGTGTCAAATTCTCATTTAATTCAGTATACTAAGATCATTTTTTATGCATCTTAACCAAGTCTTTTTAGGTCTACCTCTACCTTTCTTAACATAAGGCAAATCTAATGCATCTACTCTCTTAATCGTCATCTGGACTAGACGCTTTATGTGGCCAAACCATCTCTGACTCTCCCTAATCTTATCTACCACCGGAGCTACTCCAACTTTTTCCTAACATACGATTTTGCATTCTATCTCTAAGAGTAAAGCCACTCATCCACTGAGCATCCTCATCTCAGAACACTTAGCTTAGTCTTATGCTTTTCTTTTATTAGCCAACATTCTACCATAAGTCATTCAGTCTTACCACCATCTTATAAAATTTTTCCTTAAGTTTAAGTGAAACTTTTCTATCACATAATAGGCCAGATGCATTCCTCCACTTCAACCATCCAACTTGAATTCTACTAATAACATCTTCATCTATTTCACCATCATTTTGAACAATAGAGCCTAAATATCAATCGCCACTCTTAATGACTTGATCACCTAAAGTCACAACACTACCACTAAAACTTCTACAACTAAAATTACACTCCATATATTCAATTTTATCTAAATGAAAATCTTTAGACTCTAAAGTTGACCTCCATAATTCAAGTTTTTGTTGGACTCTCTAGTCTTATCAACAAGAAGAATGTCATCGAAAAAAAGCATACACCAAGGTACATCTTCTTGTAAATGCCTCGTAAGAACATCCATAACTAAAGTAAAAAAAGATAAGGGCTTAATGTTATCCTTGATGATGTAATCCAACTAAAATAGGAAAATATTTTGTCAATCCTCCTTGTGTTTGGACACAAGTAACAACTCTAGTATACATATCCTTAATGACTTGAATATAACCAATATTAACTCCTTTCTATTCTAGAAATCTCCAAAGAACATCTCTTGAGACTTTATCATAAGCTTTCTAAATCAATAAATATCATATGTAGATCCTTCTTACTTTCTCTAAGCTTCCATCAAACCTCTTAACAAATGTATAGCATCCATAGTAGATCTATCCGGCATGAAACCAAACTGATTGTGAGAAACTTATCACATCGTAAATGCTGCTCAATTTCTCTCCCATAATTTTAATGTATGGCACATTAACTTAATTCCTATAAAATTTGCACACTCTTGTGCATCACCTTTATTCTTAAATATAGGAACCAATAAACTCTTTCTCCACTCATTTGGCATTTGTAAGCCAAGAAATTCCTTGATCTCCTAAACATTTCCACACTTCTATTGGAATATTATCCGGTCCTACTGCTTTTCCACATTTCATTTTCTTTAAAGCTTCACTAACTTCAGATTTACTAATATTATCCAGTCCTAAGCTAGATTCTAAAATATAAGGGAAAATTTATAGAATATCCTTTATCACTAAAATGTCGAAGGATAAGCATAGTGAGCTTCTTTAAAATGCATTTGGAAAGAGGTATTGTAAGGAAGATAAGTAATTGTTGATAGATGATCTAATAAACTTAAACATATCTCTAAAAGATATAAATTTTATTTTCCACTCTCCAAGAAAAAATTAAATTTGTCAAGCTTAATGGAACAATCTCTTCATGTAGGCACCCATTAGTAAGAAGAAGGTCATGATACTAAAATGGAAATTACTGAAGATTACTCTCGATATCTCATAAAAACCAAAATGATCCACCATAGCTCTAGTAATGCAAATAATAAATTTTTAAAAATTGATTTAGATGCTAATAAATAATTCCACAATAGAGAGGTTTTACTTAAGTGCATGAGTATTCTTCATAATTTGCATGCTCATCACTAAAAGACATCCAAAAGTAGGTGAGATATAGAATATGAACCTTCAGATATTAGTAAGCATCTCAAACTTTTGACCCTTGTATCTTGGATAAAAAAAGAAGAAATACATAGCAATGGTAAATAAAATGGTAGGACATCCTTTTCTTAAACCACTAAACAAGATGAATTAGCCTTTAATTTCACTATTAAAAATATTGGAGAAATTATAGGATTAGTTCAAGCACTAATCCAATCAATAAAATTATATTCAAAGTCCTTCTAAGTCATTCTAAGAAGAATGTAATGTCAATATTGACCATATGAAATGCTTTCTTAGAGTCAAGTTTGATAAAAATAACAATGAGGAATAGATTTGAAATTTAAGTGATCTCATGAGTCATGGCAATGTTATGTGCTTTATGATTATTTTTGATAAAAGTGGATTGAGCTTTATGAATTATGAAGTGTAGGACCACCTTTAATCATTTATCCAAAAGCTTAGCAATAAGAAAAAAATTCACATATATGTGATATGTCTAAAATTTGCAAGAGAATTTGATGTTTAACCTTTAAAATCAAAATGATAATACTATGATAGCTTTGAGGAATTAAAAAGGGGATGAGCCACCTATAATAACTATTTTTCTATTGGAAGATTTACATATATACCACACAATTCTTATGTATTTCTATATCTAACATTTAAAATTTGATATTTACATATCTGACACCTTATCTATGTTTGACAAGGTGCATTTACTTTTAGAAAGGTAATACTAGTAGCATTTTTTAAGGATGTTAAATTATAAATGTAAATATCAAATTCTAGATGATAATTATGTAAATATATAAGAATTGTCTGGTATGTATATAAATATTCTTTTTTATATTATTATAGCAATGCATATGAAATCTCCTCAGCAATTTAATTAGTTCTACTAATCACAACTTTCTTAATGGAAAGCTTCATAATATGATCATTTTTTTTCTATTTTTGATAAATTTGTGAGAAAATTTAATATCATCATTACCATATGTTAGCGATTTCATTTTGGCACTTTGTTTAACCTATAATTATTGTACTGGTCCTATATATCTTTAGCAGTTATAGTAAGGTTGTAATTGAACATGCCATTATTTAGTAAGAAAGTAAATTTATCTTTTTTTTTTATTTCTTAAGATAGAATGAGGTTTGAGTTGAGAGAAAGTAGAATTCCTTCTTGAATATTTAAAAGAAGATTATTATTTTATTATTTTATTATTTTATAAGAAAAAATTGAGCTCTTAGAAAAGAGACTAAGCTAAGCACCGTCCACTTTAGTGTTGAACTCAAATAGGTAATTTAGATTTATTTTCTTAATAAAGTTATGGTGAACTTGCTCTAGATTACCCAACTTGATGGTGAGAGATAAATGATTTGATGATAACAAGCAAAGTGCCGTATAAGAGGTGGAAGAGAATGGTTTAAGAGGTTGTTTGGTTGGAAGTAAATGTAGTGTATTATATGTCAAATGCAGTATTTTTATAATTTTATTGTCTGGTTGTATGCATTTAAAATATAGTATATTTTTGAAGTCAAATTGAAATATATTTCAAGTTCAATATTGATGTGTTTGAAATTTATTTAATTTGGATGAATTTCAAATGCACAAGTCAGTGTAAATTGAGACTGTCCACTATCGCCATTGCACCGCTTCACCTACCATGGCCGCCAATCATCAAGAGATCTCTATGTTGACAAATATTTTACATTACTTTAATTTTAGCAAACAAAAATAAAATAAATCATGCATTTATAGGGTTGTCATCCAAATAATCTAAAATTATTTTAAATACATTATTATTTTTTCTTTTCACTGCATTTCAAATTCAACCAACCAACCAACCGCTAAGACAACTGGTATTATCAAAACTCGATCATCTTTATACAAAAAAATTGACAAGTTATTATTAGGCTAAGCAAGAGAAAAACTCATACCCGAAAGCTTATTCAATCCTATGTCAAAATATTCAATCTCTAAATTTTTTTTTTTAATCAACAGAGATAAGATTGCTGCTACCTTTCTCATGGATTTAAAGAAATTAAACAAAGTCACCAAGAACTAGCCAACTAGAATTAATGGTAAAAGTAAAGTGTCTAAGACTATTCATAGCTCCCTTCTAATGTTAGCATCATTCCTCACTCACATAAACAAAAGTGATTGAAAACTTGGTAGAATCCAAAACCTCACTTCACTATGAATCACTGGAGACATTAAGAAAATTGGGTGAAATGACATATAAGAAATAAAAAAAACCCATTTCATCCATATGTGCCAAATAGAATTGTTGTGGAAATTATTATAACTTTATTCATTTAAAAAAAAATCAAATTTCTAATAAAGAAAGCTTAATAAGACGTCTAAAATGCACTTTAGTTTTCAAAAAATGAAGAGTGTCAATTTGATAATTTTAAGGGATATTATAAATAAATCATCAAATACATATGTATTTATAATTTAATCACTCTCTCTATTTTTTTTGAACTATCGTAGTCATGTATTTATGTGTGTAATGATCAAATCATTGGGAATTTTGTAAAAATGAAAAATATGGGTTGAGCTTTTGTTATGAATTTCAATATTTGAAAGTCAATTTGATAATTTTAAGGGATATTAACAAATCAACCACCCAATACGTATGTATTTATAATTTAACCATCCTCCAAATTTTCTTGAACTATCTGATCCTTGTCTTTGCGTATGCCATGATTAAATTATTGAAAATTTTGTAAAATGAAAAATATGAGGTGGCTTTCGTTATGAATTTTAATATTTGAAAGTCAATTTAAAAAATTAAGATTGAAGATGATTACTTTATAAATATAGAAGAATATGATGATTGTGCATGTAAAAGCCCCTAATTTTAAATCATTCTTCTTCTATCAAGAACTTTCCCACTTGCTTGGAGATCTCTAACATTCTTTAAAATCATGCTTGGGACTCACATAAAAAGCAAAGAACTTTTCATACTTCTTTCTTTTATTCTTAGCTTTTTGGTTGAATGAGATAGTGGATGAAGGACATCCAGCACTTTTATCCACTTGAAGTATGGCATTATAACAAGGGTTCATTTGAGCAAGGAAAGATTTAAGTGAATTTGCACGAATTCACAGGTTCAAATGTAACAAAGGAATAGTTCTTTAGGAGAAACTATCTCTACACAATCACTAATAGAGGGCATAAAATGGGTTTACAAGATAAAAAATATGTTAAAAATTTAATATCTCAATCATCAAGTTAAGTAACTTCGTTAAAATATAAAGAGAGAGAGAGAGAGAGAGAGAGAGAGAGAGAGAGAGAGAGAGAGCTACACTAATTGGGTCCATAAAATAAGAGTGAATCAGAATTTAATTGAAATCATTAGTAAGAGGTTGGGGGTCAGAACTAGGTTAAATCTTGAGGCTGCTAACTACTTTCAAGTCTTCATCACATGCTTTTTTTTTTTTTTTTAAGGGTATCCACCAAACACCCCATCCATCTTATAGTGGTGTATTACGACTAATCTATTAGCCACATTCATCTCTCAAGCATAACGTCCCCTCGATATCTCGGCATTATCCCTATAGAATCAACGCGATCCGGAGGTTCAACTAGCCGCCCACAAACTAAGCTAAAAGACGGTGGGTTCATCACATGCCTTTAATTACACGGAATAATGACATCTCTAAAATTACTCACATCACACAAGAGAACAATCAATCACATCAATAAAAAGAATGATTTAGACATAGTAGATTATAATATTTCACTTAATTAAATTACCGAATTAGTAATATTAAGATAAATCTGTCATTTACTATGATATTAGTTGCACTATCATAATCGTAATAAATGTAATCATTTACTTGTACTCAACTTGAATAAATAATTCACAGTACCTATGCTATCAAGTTGGTAGGTTGGTAGGTAGAACACACCTATTAGAATCTGAAAAATCCCAAGTGCTCCTCTAATATATATATATATATATATATATATATATAAGTGGTATATATGTAAATTTTCCTTATGAATTTTCTGCCCTTAAAAAAAATTTTTATTTTAAAATCCATAAAATAGCATGATGTCATTTATTTTCATTAAAAAAAATTTAGAATTATTGATGTTTAATTTGGCCATAAAAATTCATCAAAAAAATAAAAGTCTTAACTTTGACAATAAGGCATTAAAAAAATAAAATTATTCTAAAATCGAAATGATAAGAAAAATTGCAACATGAATTTGCAGGAGATGCAAGAAATATTCAAACAAAAATTGGATCAAATTTCCATGTAAAAAAAAAGATGAAAAACAATAAAAAAATTTTTGGAGAAATAAGCCTACCATTGAAATTATCGATATTTGAGGGTATTCCTTTTTAACATATTTGCATTGCCATATCAAAACTGTGGTCGTGAATTTATAGTTTATTTTAGAAAAGAGAGTCGCAATTATTTCATACCGTGAAAACTTATCATGATGTGATCTAATATATTATTAATAATAATTATTAGAAGTGTTAATATGGTGTGACTTGTGATTAAGTTTGCATAGCGCATATATTTTAATGGCATTATTTTCAAACTATTGAAAAACAAGAACACAAATAATAAATCATTAAAAAAATCTACTTGATTAAGCATGAATCTCAATCTATTGCTTTGATTGAATATTATTGTAATCAAATTTGAAATTTTTCAAACTTCAATATCAATAAGTTTATAGTCAAATTAAATGTATTAATGAAATCAAAAGTGGTCCAATTTGAGTCAAAATATGCTCAAATCAATAAATTAAAGCGTGATTAAAAATTATGGGATATTAATTGAAGAGTCAAATAATCTATAAAGGGGATAAAGACTTCAAATTCGAGGAGTTTGGTGACCTAAAATCCTCTAGAGCTCTATTGACGTGACCACTAGCATTTCATAGTCTAACGGCTTTCATCCAACTACTATCGCCCATTCTTTATTGGCTTACTACTATCATTCATCCACTAATACTTAACAATCTTTATCTGACCACTATTATTATCCAACCATCATTTGCAACCTTATCATTAGTTCATTATCTCACAGCTGTTCGTGTCTAATCATCATCATCTGACCACTATCATTACTCTTCATAACTTTTATAAAAGTCATAACAAAAAAAGTGCTCATAATTATGAAAAGGGATATATTTATAGCCTCAAATTATTTCAACTGAATTAAGCCTTGAGATTTTTTTCTTTTTTTTTTATGTTCCATGATAAAATTTTAATATTTTCAGTGCTATTTCTATTTTATTTATTTAAGTGTGAAGTTTCTTTAACACTAAAATTTTAAATCACTGATATGTCATTGTAAATATTCTATCATGCAATAAAAATTAAACATCAAATAGCTATACTATTGTTCAAATTTTAGCTAAGCCCTAGTGCTTTGCATGTCCTCACAAAAACTTGGACTTAAGTCAGCTTACACTCTAGGTCAGCCACTTAACATTGGTGAAGCTCCGAAGCCTCTTTTAGCATATCTTTACTTTTTTTTTCCTACGATATTTTCATACATAATTTATTTTTTGGTTGATTCATGACAATTATATCCAGTTTTAAAACATAATGGCAATAAAACAAATCGTTAAAATCAATAAAATATTGAACGAGAGAAGATCCTTTGGAATTAGAAGTTAAAGGGATGTTGGGTTCGCTTTTATTAATTATTAATTTTATTTTATTTATATTTTAATATGAAATAAAATATATTTGATATTTTCTAAATAAGTTATTTTTAATTTTATATAATGACTATTATGATTGTAGCTGATGATGATCAACACTAAAAGTAATGACTAACTATAATATTAGAAGTAATGATTCGACGATAACAAATGATAGTTATTTGTTTAATATTTAAAATTATTTTGAGTATTTTTTAAAAATAATATAATTATCTATAGAATATATCAAATAAATATATATTTAAAATAATATAAATATAAAATAGAATTGATTCTAAATAAAAAAATAATAAGAAATACAAGCAGGTATGAATCACGTGGCCATAACTCAATGAAAGCTCTAATACTGTTTACTGCCGAGTCTGCCCGCGCGTGCGCGATGCCTCTGCCACTCGCAACTTTTCCTCGCTTCGGCAGCTTTTCATGAACTATGCGTGTAGAATCTGGCGCCTGAACAGTGCTGCTTGAGGGCCTGGAGACATCTGAGAAATGAATTTTTCACTTCTAATTTTATATTATAAACTACAACATTACTAAAGTAACAGATATATGATAAAATTACAAGTTATTTTTTTAGGTTTAATGTATAATTTCTTGTCTAGCTTGAATTCATTTACCTATTTTGTGTTTTTTTTTTATAGTAATATTGAGTGCTAGAAAACCAGTTGTTAGGTAAAGTTTTCAAAGTTGTGAAATCCAGACACATATATAAAAGTGTATGATAAAATTCCGAATTTTATGTGGAAAATCTCAAAAAAGGAAAAGTCACCTGCTAAAACTTCCATTATATCGTTTTAGAATGATCTTCCGATCAGATTACAATGTATATGAAAAAGGGACACAGTTCTTATTAATAGGCGATGTTGGCGATAATGTTGACGGCGATGTTGCGATGATATTGATCGATATTGGCCGGCGATGTTGTGATGATGACCGACGATAGTGGTCGGTGATGATGACCGGCAACAGTGGTCGACAACGGCGAGAATCAGCGGTGGCGACTGACGGCGGCGGCCGGCGATGGTGGTTGATGACCGTCGAGTGGCGGCACGATTGTGCTTGGAGGATCTTTAGAGCTCTCTCCTCTCTCTTTCTTGCTCTCCCGTATGAGAATGAGATTTATAGGTGGAGGAGTGGCGTCTCAGTAAATATATCAAATCCAAACCACTCCTCTCCATCAGATGGCTCATGATGATTCCCTTGATCATATGATGTATTTTGTGTATTTGAATGCTCAAATGAAGTCAGAATTGTAAGATCTTTGGCTTGTTGGGATCGACTCGTCAAGAAGCTCGATTTGACTATAAACACTCTATATTTGAGAGCTTTTTTGAATTTAACGATGTCAAAGTTTAATGATATTTTAAGTCTTGATCTCGACCGGTTCAATTTGACACTTCTTTGATCAAGATTCGTCTTGTAGAGGAATTTTCAGGGTCATATCAAGTAAAATTCGTTTTTGATCAAATATATAATTGTTAAATTAATGTGAATACAATTTAGGACTTAATTAATATATGACTTTATTATGTTCAAGAGAATTGATGGCTTTAGATACTCAAATTATCAAATCCTATTAATCTCAAATTAGATCCTAACACTAACATATGCTCTTGTCCCTAACTCATCATAAGCTTAACCAAAGCCAATCTTAGCTTGGGACCTACCAATAGGTGCAACATGTCAGGAGTCAACCAAGCAGATCTATTGTGTGGACAAAATGTAAAGAACATGGTGTAAATAATAGGATTCTATCATTAAATATTAGCCAACCCATCTCTCTTTATTGCTTAGCTTGGGATCTACCAATAAATTCTCTCTCTCTCTCTCTTTATATATATATATATATATATATAGGAGATAGAAAGTCTGAGCTATGAAGAGGAGGGGCTTCTTGATGGATTCCACTGGTTAAATTTAAATTTTGAATTTAGAGTTGGCCATCAAGAGAAAGAAATAAATGAATTATTGTTATTCTTATTATTTTTTTGAATTAGGCTCTTAGGTATAGCTTATGATGCATAATCCTTTTGTATATCTTATCCTTATTATATAGGAGACGAGCTACAAGTGATGGAGAGGTGCCAAGTTGCTATAATAATTGAGAATTTATAATTATATATGAATTGAAAATATATAGAATATGATTATCAAAATATAATAAAAATGATCGATAAAGTGGCGCAACAACAAAAGAGGCAATGACATACAGCAACAAATGGTGTGGGGAAGAGAGCGAATGAGAGAAAGTGTGTAGGAGATTGAATGAGAAAGAGGAGAAGATTTGAAAAAGAAATAATGAAATTATAATAAATTGAGTTTTATATTTTGATTCAAGAGAATATTCTATTTAATGTTCTATTTATTTTATGATATTGCAATTATGTGGTTGTTAAATTATTAATATGAAATTAGTAGTTGTAATTTATAAATTTTATTATGTAATAGTGACGATAGAACTGTTGGGAAATTGCTTCACTTAAACCACTAAAAATAAGTTTCAGATATCCAAAGCAAAACGTTGAACCGAAGTAATGAAAGCATAAGATCATAAAGGCATGATTTAACATGAAAAATTTTGAGCATGGAAAAAAAATCACAGAGTCACGCCACACCAAGAAATCTACTATAAAGACAATAAGAAGAATTACACAAATTACACTTATCTCAAGCCTATCTATAATTACCACACTTTAGGGCATGCACTCTCCAGTTACACTCACAAGATAATAAAGAAAATGTCAAGAAATTCTAGAAAAAAAAAACTTCATAAAACTACCTAGGGCGCCATCTTCTCTGTCTTTCTAGTGTAAATCCTTAGATCCTAGTGCTGTGACGTTGTCCTCCTAATGTCGAGGTGATGCCTTCTTATGGGCTTCAAAAATTCGCCACTGACTTCTCGACAAATTGAAGAGAGTATGATTTAAAATGTGTCGGTGTAATTTTCAGAAGGCAGATGAGATAGTAAATAAGGCACTACCTAGAGATTTCGCCCTCATTTTGCGAGGACTTTAGATCTAGTTCTAAGTTTCTTATAGGCGCAAGCCTCTATAGTTAGTTACCCTTCCCAATAAGTGAGAGAAAACTTTCTGTTAAGGCTAGTCGCTAGATCGTTGAATGCGTAGCTTATAGTAGTAGCATGTAGAGTTTAAAATTTGAGATTATGAAATTTATCATTTTAGCTTAAAGCGGATGGTTAGGGGGAAATGATGATGTGCCCGATCTAGATCCTATGGTTCCGTCATCTTGGGCTATCGCGATCCCTAGTCTACTTAGTCAGAGGAGGTAGCCGACCCAACTTGACCGAAGGATCCTTATCAACAACACATGGGTTACATCATCCAAGAAATCCTTATAGATTTGAGGTGGTGTTTGTCCAAGGAGATAGACTTAAGTCTACCTTAGCTGATAAAGGGCTTTTTACCCCCATCAAGTATACCCTATGTTTCACAACTCAAATGACAGAACCATTGGGGAGCATACGGACTACGGTCGTGATCATAATATAATAGAGTCTTACTAGCCAAACCACTCGATCAAAGGACTTTGGTCATAACTGCATCATCTATGAAGCCTACTAACCAAGCCATGCAATCAGAAGACACGGGCCACGTCCTTATTGGCGTGAGATTGATTGAGAGTGAACATAGTATAACACTGGATTTGACTTTGGCTCCTTTGTGATCTAAAGTTTTCTTTAAGTTGTCATCTTTGATAAACAATTGTGAAAGGTGGATAGATTGAATTTTACTTTAAGTTTTTAGAGATTGAATTTTATTTAAGTAGTTTTTAGATTGATGCTTAATTTGAGCTAATTTGATTTGAAATTAGAATCACATTTTGATAGAAATATCCCTCTGGTTGAAATTACCATTCAACACAGCCATCATCGGGATAGTTAATTGATTGAATCAAATATATTTGAGAACTTTAGATCTCAACTCGCTATTCAACCGAGGATCGATCTACTGTCACATGACAAAATTAGCTTCTCAGATATTTTAATAAGCAAAAATTCTTATAATAATTAGATTTTTAAATTTTGTTAACTCGGACCTCATCCTAAGACCAAACTAGAAAACAACCCCTATAGCATCCTCAAACACTTGAATCTAAACATTCAACATAGTGTTGGGGCCAATGCGGGTGTATTTAAGAATGCCTTAATTAACGCCTTCTATTCACTTATACGATGTGTTGCGAATCCGGTTGTGTAATGTATTATTGAAATTTTCAATTCTTAGATATTATTTGGCTTGTAGTCTCTTATGAGCTTTAGTTATACTTGCCAATAGGTTGCTCGTCTTTATTGAAAATCTCTTTGAAATTCATATGATTTTTTTACTTTAACTTGAAAATAATACTTAACTAATCTCTTGTGTTTTAAACCTGACTTTAAGCACAAGATCCAAATGATCCTTTTAAAGGCCACATTTATGAGTAATCATAAGTTGCCTAATTGAATTTGTGCTTATAAAAAAGCTACCAACTTTCTTGCACACTTTATTCTCAATTTGGAATTGAATATTTAGACTTACTACCAATCATTTGTCATTTAATATTCAATTGAGATCTTTACTTTTTTTGATATTAAATATGATTTGTTCACATAAAAGACTTCAGATCCAATATGAATTTTTCCTCAACTCCCGATCAAGTTTCATATTTATTTAGTAACCGAACTTCAAATTTATCTTAAGTCTTTTGTGAGTTTAGTATTATCCTCCCCAAGTTTCAATTAAAGTTTGTTTACTTTTGAGGAATTTGAAGAAAAGAGAACTCACTTGAATCACATTTGTATGCTTATAAGTTATGTTTTAATCCCACTATAAATCTTCAATGATTCACTAGGATTCTTCTTTTGGATTATTTTAAACAAAATATTGTGAGATTCGGTTCATGTATATCAAAGGAATTCAAATTTATTTCAAATTTTATATGTTCACTTGAGTTTGATCCCTATTTTCTTATTTTTAATTTTCTTTGTAATAAAGTCTCTTTCAAATTCATTTCCAGTTCATTTATATTTAATTTTCAATTCATTTCTTTAGAACTTTATATTTTATATTTAACTTAGTGTTAAATCATTTTTTTTGTTAAGTCCCAAAAATTTAATGAAATTTTGAAAATCCTTCATTAAAGATTCCAAAGATTTCTCAGTGATCTAAACTATTTTGGTTTCGACACGCCTATGAGCTAAGAATGTCTTGTGACACCATAATCGCTTTCTTCTTTACCATGTCTAATTAGCATTAGGCCTGAATCCCAAAGGAAATATATATAATTTTTACATATTTAAGTCTCATCTTCTTTTCTAAGTCCCAGATTTTAACGAAATTTCGCAGATTTCTACATGAGACATCTAACAATTTTTTTGGCTTTATGCCATATTTGAGTGTAATGATATTTTTTTATGACACCACCGCTGCGACTCGTACTAATGTGATGGTCTTAGAACCTGCATAGAGAGACACAAGCACATATATATACTTTCACATTAAAATCACACATGTTCAGACTTATTTTTCTACGACTGTGAATGAGCAAGGAGAGAGAGGAGATGCGAAACAAGAGAAGAACCCGATGGTCGTGTTCCTCTCCTCAACAAAGAGGGAAGGAATTCAACGACCGTGTGCTTGATTAGAGGAGGAAGCGGAGAGGTATACATAGAGGAACCCCCCTGATGATGGTGTTGTCTCTCGGCTTCCCTCGCTTATGAAAAGAAAGGAGGTCGGCTAAGGATGGATTTGACAAAGGGGATTGTAAAGTTCGGCAAAGGAGAATTTCAGAGTTCGACAAAGGAGATTGTAGATTTCGGCAAAATTTCAGATTTTGGCAAAGGAGAATTTCAAATTTTGGCAAAGGGAAATTCAATTAAGGGTGATTTAGGCCGGGGGAACTTTGGCTAGGGAAAATCTCAGTAAGAGGAGTTTTGGTGGAAGAAGAGGAAGAAGAGAGGAAGAAGAGAGATTTTCGGTTTTGTGAGGAAATGAGGGAAAGAGGAAGGAGATGATTTTCGATTTTGTGAGAAAATGAGGGAAAATGGAGAAGATGAAGAAGAGAAGAAGAGGGAAGAGGAAGGAGAAGAATCCTCCCTTGCTTGCGGTTGGAGAAAAGAGGAAGAAGGGGGAAGGTCTCGTTGCTTGCGTATGGTTTGGACAGGAGAAAAAAAAATGAGAGAGGAAGAAGCCTCCTCCTTTCGGTTGAGGGAAGTAGCCGTGAAAGAGGGTGGAGGTGCGTGCGGTTGAGCCGTTCGAATGGACAAGTGGGAGGGAGGAAGCATCGATCAGGATCACGTGAAGAAGAAGTGCTCGGGTCGGGTCGTGCGTGAAGAGGAGGTTGAGCTGAACGGTTTTAGGGATTTAGGTTAGTTAGGATTAAATTAAGACTTTTAATAATATTTTTTTATTGCTTAATCGGCTTTAATATGAACTTTACGCTGACCTCAATATGGAGTTGATATATATGTTGATTCATGATTATTACGATGTTTCAACGCAATGACACGCTTTACAATCTGACGCCGTCGGTCAGTTTCGATTAATCCACCAAATTTCAAATGTATTATTATTTCCGACCGCCGATTTTCGCGCAGACTTTTGATGCGAACAGCTTTACTTAATGATTTCGCTTCAAAATTAACGCAATCAATTTTACGAATTTGCCGTTGATTTTGCCGCCGACCTCGATATGTGTGAATACGCTCACGACTTGACGCTGATCAATGGCCATCAAATGCAATATTTATATTACCGCCGACATTTTTAACATAATGACAAAATCCGTTATCGTAGATCATTTCGTTAATTTTAGCGACGCTTGACATCTCCTGATGTGCTTCTAAAGATCAACTCCGCCGAGCGAATTCACCTTATAAGCTCGATTCGGCTTGTGTAGCATATGTGAAGGTCAACACTTCTTTGTCTCTGATCCAATGCCTCTGTGCTGCATATACATCCGCATGACATTATACACCAACTTGACCTACAAAATTAAAAGTTGAGTTAATAATACATATCCGATTAATCAATACAATTAGGCTCCACATATAAAATGAATTTCTAAAACTGGTGTTGCCAAATTTATTATTATTTTTTTCTAAAGAAATTTTCAGGTTTTCAACAGATAATAGCCTGAAAACTTCGCCATCAGAATTTTCGCTTGAAATTTCAGAAGGATAAGTTGTGATATGGTGTGGCACCTCTCGCAATATATTTTGGACATATTGAGAACGAAAATCTCTCAAAAATAAATTTGTTTTATTGATTTTGGTCATTGGAAAGAGTCTCCAATACGCGTTTTATCGGCGGATTAATATTTGCCGAAAAAACATGTCAAAATACTTAATTTTTTGATATATTTTCCTCATTTTTTAACAGATTTTTTTTCAAAAAAGAATTAGTGTTGTCACGCGGTCTGTTCTCAATCTACATCTCGTATTTTTGCCATTTGTGTTATCTTCATTTCCTAAACATGAAACCACTAATAAATAAATATCAGTATGATATGGCTCCAAATTCGCCTCTGTCACCCATAGCGGCAGCACTTCATTTAGTTCTGGCTTTTATGGGGGTTTTCACTTTTCACCCATAAATCTTTTTCATATATGGATTTCAGTCCCCTAAAGAATATATATATTTTTTGAGACATTACCCATTTTCCTTTTAACAGTGCTGTGAGAAATCAAAGCAGGCTACATGATTGAAAATATTAAGAATGTAAGATAATAGAAAAATTATTATCTATGTATATCTGAATTTATTATATATTGAGATAATAGTAATATAGAGAAGGTTTTTTAAAAGATTTATTATGTCATATGTAATAATTACTCTAAATTAAAGGTATAAATTTTGAAAATTTCAATGTCATAGTGGAAGAAAAATAAATATAATGTAATTTTTGAAGAATTTTAAATACTTGTCTAGTTTATTTTTGATGCATTATAAATTCATTTGGAATGGGTGATCAATCCAAAATACATCTTATGAAGGGTTCCCCTTCACAACAAAGACCTCCTTCGTTGGCTTGCTCCCTCACTTGCCACTCATCGACAACTCACAAGCCGAATGTTGTTCCTATTCCAGCTCATAACTCAACTCTCAAGCTCATCTGTGATCTGATGCTGTTATGTTCCCTCAACCTCCATCGCTACTTCCGACGATCTCCTACCATAACATAACTTCGGTAAATTCTAGCAAATTCTGAAATATTGTTACTTAAAATCAAATACAAAAAATTGATATTTGCAATTCATTTTACAACCAATTGAATAACTCTAAATATTTCAAATGCAATGTATTTATTTTACAAAATGTTCTAAGGACGCCTGAATTTTAATAATTTTAAATATTTAGAACCAAATGGCTACTTAGCCAATTTTGGATGCATAGATTAGGCTTGTTCATTTCTTTTGAGACATGTTCAATACCAAGCACATGAGAAAACTTTAGATAAAGTGGTGACAATTTGCAAGATAGATAAAGTATTCCCACAATGTTTTTTCCCCCCTCCATAGAACATTAGCCATTTTACTCAGCATAGGAAAAAGAGTTGGTCATTCAATCTAATATCAATGGATTTATCCCTTCAAAAGGTATTATAATTAACTATCTTGGTTAAATAAACATACTAATCTTCTTGATTAATCAGTAGTTTTGAAGTAGAAGTGTAAATATGTAAAAAGTTAGAAGGTTAAATAAAGAATTTGAAGAAAAGTGAAGGTTTGATGTATGAGTTAATATAGTGAAGAAATATCTGGTTTTAGCTTTTATGTGTTTTAAAGCTAAAATTCTTACCATGTGTACTTTAGTACAAAGAAATAATAATGGTTGATAAGTTCAAAGGTTATGCCGTGTCTTGTGTTTCTTGAACATTATAAGAAGCTCATGCTTTAAAAAAATTTACATGCCTTATCCTTAAAATTATATTTGAGACATATTTAACACCTAAAACATTTTATTTATTAAACTATCAAATTATGAACTTTCTTCCCACATGACATCCTTTCTTGCTTTTCGCTTACTCCCACTTAAGATCGTAAAACTCTCAACAATGAAAAAAAAGTGAGGAAATCATTATAGAATCTCAGTGGGTGAAATGCATCAACAAGACTAATGGCATGTGAAGGACCTTTGATGAAAATAAAAAGGTGAACAAATCACAAGGTAAAGTGATGAAGTCATAGTGGAAGCTCATTATGAGAATGACATCGATGGGATGGATAGATTGATCAAGAAAGGCTCAGTATTGTACCATCTTAAAGGCGATTTCAGAGTTTTTTTAATAACTATATTTGGTTAAATATTTATTTAAATATATATATATATATATATATATATATATATATATATATATATATATATATATATATATATATATATATTCATATAGTTTAATTTGTATTATTTTGATAAAAAACGTAGAATATATTAATGAAAATTTTTTGGTTCAAGTAAATGCAAAAAAAAAATATTTATTTTATTATGAATTATAGTATTTTTCAAGTTAATTATAAGTAGTTAATCAAAATAGAAATGTCATTAATTTAATTTATATATTATAATAGTTTGAATACTTTTTTATACTATTATTTTGAGAGAATTAATTATTTTGCCAAAAATAAAATAAGAACAGCATTCACATTAACTAGAAGAAAATACAATAGAGATACTATGAAATATGACAATTATAATGATATGATACAATAACTTTGATGATAATAGAAAATAACATATAGTATAAAAATAAAAACTAAAGATAAATATCATGCATAATCAAATGAGAGTACAAAGTGTCTACTGATAGTCCGTCGACATTATGAAGGTATGACATTTGATCCTGATGTGTACTATCGAGGAGGACGAACTATTTGATCCCTCAAACAATGTTGGTGCTGCTGACCTTCTTCCTCCTAATCTGGTAGTGTACTATACTGTGACTACTGTGGTGGAAAAGGAGAAGGCATCCTGTATACTCGTGTGTATGGTGAGCAAGTTGGGATGACTCCAGGGCCCACCCAGAATGGTGGCGAACCAAAAGAAGAGATCCCATATTGTGAAGATGTAAACACAATATATTACTTAAGAGGAAACACCCCTTCTACTCGTGGCCAATAAGTCATATATGGTGTATCTATCATGCCTACCATGCCATCAAAACTATGTGAAGTACCATCATATCAACTAATATTTGTGAAATACTTGCCATACTACATGGGTCTGTAAACTTGGTCCGAAAAGTGGATCGCCCTGGATTCGTCTGAGTAGTCAGCCCTTCATCTCTTTATGTAGATGGTTGTGATGCATCATCATTCATCTCATTTCTTGTAAATCGATCATCTATAATATGCACCATACGTCTCAAATCACTACATAGTACCTCAAACTCGTTAATGAACTATTGTTGTATGTTATAATCCACATGGCTAAATACAAGTTGAAACATCTTCTCAACATTCAAGATAAATTCTCCCTATAAAGAAGATAAAAAATTAGAACAAGAAATATAATTGATGTGGTGTTTGATTTGATGTGTATGTGTGTGTATGGGTGGAGCACCATTAGATTTGAGGATGTACTTATTGAGTTGATGGGAAATCAAAGAATAGTGCACTATCTCGAAAGATAGAAATCACTATCCTATGATAGACCTAATCACCTAATAAGGACTCCTAAGGCATGATAGGTCTTTGAATGTACCAGAGATTTTTTCTCTACTTTATGTAGATAAATAAAGTAGAGTTTATTTAAACCGGGTTCTAAAGTTTCCTATGGAGGAAAGCCCCCATAGTTAATTACATCCTAAGAAAGGTGAGTTCCTTAGGAATACTCTCGATTAAAGTAGGCAATTATTGTCTCCAAAGAATTCAAAGATAGGATTATTAATAAATTAGCTATGTTTGGAAGATCAAATCTATAGATCGAAAGGAAAGACTTATTATCGAAGCCAAAGGGAGATGAGTAGGGGATGCTCATGATACTAGGAAATCTAGTGAGCATCCCAAACTATCCTATGGTTGGGCTTTATATATTTGAAATTGAGGAGAATTATATATTTGAGTTAAATTTTTTTTAGAAATATAGGACTTATAATTTCACAATACAAGATTGTGAAAATGCCAAAGAGGTGAGGATTTATGCTTGTAGCCCCAAAGGAAAACAACAACCTCAGATCCTAAATATAGGGAGCTTTGGCAAGGTCCAAAGCATGACCTAAATCTAAGATGAAAGTGGGAATATAGTTTACCTCCACAGAGAGTAAACCACTCGACTGTTGGACTTATTACTGCTTGGAGTGGCAGCTAGCTAACTCCTCATACATTTTAAAACTATGTGTCATGTCATATGATTTTGCAAGATGGTTATGTTGTTATTATTTAGAAAAGAAACTAAAGAGATTAAACCCACTCCCTAAGAGACTAGAGCATGAGTGGTATGAATAATGACTTAGTCTAATGTAAATTTTATCAAATTTTATTTGATTTTGACTCTTTATTTTGACACAAGCTATAGGATTTTGATATGCTTAAATGTATGATGAAATAGGTTATAGGCCAAATCAAAAGAGAAAGAGGTATTTTTTCATCATAGGCTTTCAAAGGTTAAGCCTTTTACTATCTGAAAAATATTAAAATCCTCTCTTAGTAAGAGTGAAATACAATAACATGCATGATATTAAGCATAGAACATCCAGCTAAGAGGTTGCTAAATATTTTTTTTTTTGATTTAGTGCCTAGGCTTTATGTGAGGTTATGAGTTGTTTTAGAAAATTTAATTATGAGTTGTTAATTGGGGTAGAAAAATTAATTTTTTTAAGAGCCTAATAGCTTACAAGCCATACAATAATCACCAATCATGAATAAACTATGAAGAGATATATTTTTTCTAATGCACAAGCTAAACAAAATATCAAATAATTTTATAAAGCTAAAAAAAAGAAAGCCGGTGCGGCGTATCAACCCAAAAAAGAAATGGGTAGTAGCTCTACCCCATATATATGGAAGAATAATTATAATTTAATTGTAACAATGGTCTTCAAATCTTCAAAGCACCTTCCTTCATTTCCTTCTTTTATTTGGTAGGGCAAGCTCCATAGGATCACATGGTACATAAGACTTGGTATTGTAACCAACATTTATCGTAAGCACCCATAGCACCAATCCTAATTCTTAATACAAAAATATATATAGGAAATTTAAATCTAACTACACCTGCAAAATAAGTGTTAGCTAAACACACCATACAACCCAAGTAGTTATATCAATAATTTAGACTTAGACCCTGTACATGAGTAACCAAGTCTACCTGTCCTAATGTAGATTATGCTTAGGGGTTAAACAACCTGCATAGTAAAATATTTATATTTATATTACTGATATTAGGCTAACCACGATTTAACATCTAGTCTACACACATACACCCTAATATCCAGTCTACAATAGTACATCACAAAATAAAATATATATCAAACCATGCATCGCCCTAACATAAAGCTAGAAGTGGTGACTTAATCTAATGTGTGTATGTTAAGGCTTGTGTGGTATGTCCTAGCTAGGCTTTAGAGTTATCATTTTCTAAGTATGATACATATTTAATTTTCAAGAGCAGTTTCACTTTAAATGGTTTAATTAATTTGTAAATTTTACTTAATATTTTCTTTTTATTTGACCTACACAACAACTAAGTTATGAAGAGAAGAAAGAAAGGATCACTCTTTTATACCTTAAGTCATATCTAAAAAGCAAATTAATTAATCAATTCCCTTTAATGAATGACTTATTACATGTTTTAATTAATCCTAAGTTTAGGTTCACTTTAAATAAACTCATTAAATAAGAAAGACATCTTAAAGTTAGTTGGAAAGAATTACTATCACATAATACATGTTTATTCATTTCTTTCCCTCATATATATCATGCATATGATTAAATTCAAAGCACAGCTATACATGCAGTTTATATCTTAGCACACTTGAATGATGAATGTGAATAAATATATTTGGAATTAATATTTCATTTGGTTGAATGATTTTCTCATATTAATTTAAAGCTCTATCTAAATTCTTATGTAAAAGCATAAAGAAAGAACCTTAAATCACATGATTAATCAAATCAACCAAATAAACAAAACATGATTGCATGTCTTTTTTTAATAGAAAAAGAGGAGTTTTCATTCATTAGCTAAGTACACATCCACATGTATATAAGTTTTAAGCAGTATGCGTCATTGTTCCCAAGGGAGCGAGGTAGGAACTCCTTGGGGCTACTTAAGTGTCTGTCCGATTTATACCATTATCCTTAGATATATGTGGATGTATAAACAATTACAAGAATAGAAATCCATGCAAAAATTGTTTTTTGATTTGATTGATTTATTTTGTGTAAATGAATTAAAGCTTTATCTAAATTCTAATTTCCAAATGCATAAGAATGAAATCAAGCTGCTACGTCATTGTTCTATACTAAGGGAATGAGGTAGGAACCTCCTTAGGGCTATTTAAAGTCATTCTCCCTAGGATGTCCAGACTAATATACCTCTAGCATTCTTACTTATACAAATCAACACATGAATATAAGGAGGAGACTTTATTTCACATAATAAATTTGTATTCACTTGCATTTCCTATATATATATATACATACACACTAGCCACACATATTTTTAATTTAAATCAACACATGCAATTTGACATAAAAGAAATCATTTTTGTTTGATTAATTTGAAAGACATGAATGCATGAGTACATATGACATACAATATTTAACATGACTGGAAGGAAATAAAGAAACACAAGCATGTAATTTCATTCATTCCAACTATGTCCTAAGGACAATCATACTAAATAAGACTATTTAAAATAAACCAAAGTTCTTTAATGTCATTTCATTTTTTATGTTTGATTTGATTTAAGGAAATGTGAAATAGGTTTGCTAGTCCTAATCCCATTCCCCATGTGTGAGTTAATTTGGTTTAATGAAGAATAATTAGGTTGATTTTATATCTTAATTAGGTTAGGGTATGAATTAAGTCAATCAAATAACTCTTACCTACATCACCTTAAGTTAATTAACTAATTAATAATGAGCCAATATGATATGCAACCACATGAAAAGTAAATCAGCAATGCTCCTAAGAAATGAAAGGGGCCTAATGCAATTGACTAATGATTAATAGTTAATTAGGCTTAAGAGATCTCACTTAACTACTTTTATGGTTTCCTCACACATCTGAGTTAAACATAATTTTATTAGCTCTCTCTTTAGGTTATTGAATATCTAAAGAGCTACCCAAGATTGATTAATGGTGATTAGGTGTGAATGAATGGATTTTAAATTAATTTTCATTTTAATCAAGTCATTAATTAATTAATTAAATCTTTTGATTATATCTCTTAATTATGATGATGAAATTAACTCAGTGAAAGGGATTAAGAGGTGGGTCTCAATCCCAATCACTAAGTCATTCTAATTAATAAAGCTCTGAAATAGCTCACATCTTAATTTAGTTAATTAATCACTTAATCTTTAATTAATTGAAATGGATAAAGAGGCTTAATGAAATGGTCATAAGGAATAAACCTAAACCATTTCTCTAAGGCTCTTCACTTTTAACAGAGGGCCATGAACTTAATTTATAGATTAAGTTATTGTTCATTCACTAATTATCACTAATTAAATTAAGAAAGTGATTAAGACTTAATCAATTAATTTTCTAATTAAGCAACCAATAAAATCAAAGAAAAAATAGGAGAGGCAGAGGTCATCCCCCTAAACATCCACAGAAAATTTGAGATTAATTAGATTATTAATTAAGGAGTAATTAAGCTAATTAAATTTTAAATTAAATTAAGCTAAAATCACTATTCAAAATTATAAAATAATAATTTTCTTAGATCCTAATGAGCCTAAGTTTATATCTTTTTGGATTTTTCTAGAATTAGTTATGATTTTAGGAATTTTCAATCGTAAAAATAGATTATTTAAGCCTAATTAAAGTCTTAATCCCGTCGAGCCACGTGGCGGCTGATGCGACGTGCTTTCTATGTGATGCGACGAGATTGGCTATTTAAGTTGTCACATCTGCCACTAACTCGGATTGTGGTGGATGTGTTAACTCCATGGATCATTCGATCTAAGATCAGACAACCACAATCAGATCCGCAGTTTAGAAAAGGAATTAAGAGATCTAACACGAGATTATATCACCGTCGTTCGTCATGTGGAATGGACGGTCTGTGATTCATCCCCTTCACGAGTGGCAAAAGATGGATGTCGTCCTTCTTTCCCAGTTTGATCCGGCCTCACCCGAGCTTGCATTGCCTCTAAATTGATCCCACACCTTCAGGGAGGGGAGGCACACACATACAATAGCTAAAATTCAATGACATTCGAATTTGCTTCACAAAAGACCAAGTGATTTTTCATACAAGGCATGATTTATAAAATTACCTCACCGAAACTAATGTCCAGTGGTGGGATCGATGGAGGTAGCTTCACCTAGTTGAGGCGAAGCCCTATTGAGAAGCTTGGGGTTTGATTTGGTGTAGAGCTCTCGGTCAATCAAGCCACGCACTCAAGAGGCTTCGGCTCCGATCAAACTCCGATCTTCGGTGCTCGGGAAGGCTTGGAGATGATTCAGTTGGCTTTGATGAAGTAAGAGGATGGTGTGGGTGCAAAGAATTAGAGTTTGATTGAGTGGAGGAGTAATGCTCGAAAGGATGGTGTACTATTTCAACTTTGCTCAGGGAGGAGGAATGCCGATCGAGGGAGCTGAGGGAGTACTCTAGGAAGCTCTGAGAGGTTTGAAATCACTTAGGAAACTCACACAAAGCAATCAGTGTCATTTGCTACTCAAATTGAGGGGATATACCCCTCAATTGCACTTGATGGATGGACGGGATGACTTCCAAAAATTTAATCGATTGGCTGCCATTGAGTCGTCAAAGGGGTCATGGTCAATGCCACGTGGCTTGCCAAGAGTGGATGAAGTGGTGGCAGGAGTCTCAAGGCTTAATATGGAAGGATTGAGTTGGGTTGGTTTTTCCCTTGCACCCATGGGGTTCGACCATGAAGGTGGTTGCTTGGCTTGCTTCCCTTGGTCCATGGAAAGTGCTAAGATGGCTTAGGGTGGGCTAAGATGGCCTAGGAGTTCCTCATTAGGAAGTTTGATTGCTGCCATGGTGATGGGAGAGTGGAATTTTCCACTTAAGAAAAATCCAATGTAAAGAGAGGGTGTCCATCGATTAATCCCCTTGGGTTGGGTCCCACATGGACTTGGGCTGGTTTGGAGTTGACCTAGGGTCCATTTGGGTCAGGTTAGGTCTGCCACTAAGATTCTATAAGGTGGTTTTGGATGATTTGGCTTCATATGGTCAAAATCGGCTCATTTGGGTTAGGTTGGTCAAATTGGGTTGGGTTAGGTTCATATGATGATTTGTGATGTTTTGGTTCAATTGGTTTTGATTAATTTGGGTTAGATTTGAATTTGACTCATTTGGATTCAAAAGAGTCAAATGGGTCAAGTTGACCAATTTGACCAATTTGACCAAATTGGATGGGTTAGGTGTAGAGTCAAGTTCAATTGGTTGATTGAAAGTTATTGCAGGCTTTGGTTTGGTTTAATTTGAATTTAATTTGAGTTTTGACCAATTTAACCATTTAGAATAATTTGGGCTAGGTTGGGTCAAGTTGACCAATTGGTCAAATTTAGCTCAATTGCGGCTTTGGTCAAGTTCAATAAGTTATTTGGAATGAACTTGAGCATTGGTGCAATTTATTAATCATGATTTGACCCATTTTGGCTTTTTAGGCCAATTTAGGTCAACTTAGGTCAAATGGCTAATTAGACTTGGTTTGGCTCAATTGAGGGTTTGGTCGTGTTCAATCATTGATTATGAGTGGATTTGAGTTAATGGTTTTAATCAATTTGGTGTATGGTGGGTTTTGACTAGTTTGGATTTCATTTAGGCTAAATGTTGACTTGGTCAAAGGCTAAGTTTGACTTGGTTTGACCCAATTCAAGATAGTTGATTAACCTATGATGATTGTTGATCATGATATGAGGTTTGGATGGGCTTAGTTCAATCCAATTTGGGTTGAATTAAAACTTGGCTCATAAGGTCTTTTAGGTCACTTTGGGTCAAGTGGACTAAATGGGTCAATTGGCTTGATCATGGCTTGATTAAAGTTTAATTGAACACACATATGGACTTAGGATGGAAATATAAATCCAACTGCAAGTGGTTTGAAGCCCTATGGATTTTGGTTCATATGTCAATTTCAAGTTAAAGGGGGTCAACATAGGTTTGACTTGGGTTTGGTTTGATAATTGTAGTTTGTGTTTATATTTGGAACAATGATTGAGGGAGTGATTAAATCATGAAGAAATCCATGAGTTTTGAGTTGATTTGGATATCATTTAGCCAAGTTCAAGAAATTGGTTAAAATGATTTGATTTGAATTTGAGGTTTGGTTTGAAGAAGGAAGCAAGATTGGGTTTAAGGCTAGTAGGCAAGTCTTCCTAAATCTCTAAGACATTTTATGACTAATCATTCTAAGTCTCAAGACTTGGTTAAGTGTTCAAATCAAAAGTGTCAAAGAACTCTTAGAAACAAGTATTTGATGATGAGGAAGTTGAGCTCACTCCAAAAGTGAGGACTTTAGATATGTGGGTATAAAGCAGACCTATAGTTAATTACCCCTCCCAATGAGAGCTTTTGATTGGTGGTTAGATTTGAATATGGATATAGCGAATGTGGAGTTTGATTTATGAATTTATGAAATTCATCATCATTAAAAAGTAGATGGTTGAAGGAATGATGACGTGCCTGATCTAGATCCCATGGTTTCGTCACACATGGTTCTTAGTCGAGGAGATAATCAACCAACAGAAGGATCCTTATCAGCAACACATAGGTTATGTCATCTAAGAAATCCTTGTAGACCTGGGGTGATGTTTGTCTAAGGAGACAATCTTAAGTGTACCTTAGCTGGCAGAGGGCTTCTTGCTCTATCAAGTGTACCTTATGATTCACAACTCAAAGGGTAGAGCCATTGGGGAGCATACGAGCTACAGTCGTGATCGTAACATAATGGTTCCATTTAGCGACAACCACCTGATCAGAGTACTTTGGTCATAACTGCATTATATGGAGCTCGCCAAGCCATGCGTGAGGACATCATTAGCGTAAGATTGATTGAGAGTGAACACAGTAGAACACTTAATTTGACATTAGCTCCTTTGTCAAATAGTTACGGAAGGTGGATTGAGTGGAGTTTGCTTTAAGTATTTAGAGTGAATTTCATTTAGACATTTATAGCTTAATGACATGTTAGATTTCACATTTGGTTTGACATTTAATTTGAAATTAAAATTACATTTTTGATGGAAGTATCCCTTGAAATCTTCATTCACGTTCTGGGGTGGTTTATTATTTATCTCGACTTTATTAATTTAATATCTGATGGATCTATCATATGTAGGTATCTTCTAAAATATTTTAGTGAGTTAAGATTCTTATCATATTATTATTTGATTGTTAGGTTTTGTTAACCTGGACCCGATCTTAAGACCAAACTAACTCTAGACCTAAATTTAAGCATTAGTAGTGTATGCGGTGTTTAATAATTCAGATAATTTTATTTCTAAATTATGAGATTAATTTCATATTTTTATTTAATTTCAACTTATCCTAGGCAACCTTTTCAAATATTAAAATTTATATTTTAAATCTCTATGTCTGAGCACATGCAGATATTTATAGCTTAGATAATTTCATCTATTTAATGAAATCATTGACTTTGAAAATCACAATTAGAATGAAATTCCTTAATTTTTGGATTGAAAGAAGCTCCATAATTTATGAAAAATTTAATTTAGTGTCGCATTCTGTCTGCATGTATGCAAAATTATAGATCTGGTGGCATGTATTTCAACTTTATATTTTTGATTCAAAGTAGCGTAACTTTGCTTATACTTGACTTGACAACAAAAATAGAATGGATATTTAGCTTATGCATATTGATAGGATTTTACATCTTTGCTAATCATCATATTTAACTTTCATTCTCACCCATAGACAAGCTATTATACCTCTTTCAACTTAGCTGATTAAATATAAGCCTTATTGCTTAAGTCATGCTTGAATTGCATTTGTATTTGAATGCTAACTTTCAAGCTTACTATAAGCATCTTGTGATTTTGATTATGAATTCAATTAGATTTTCTCTTAGATCATTTAAAGTGACACATTGTATGAATTGTATAAATTAGATTTTCTCTTAGATCATTTAAATTCTTTGTGTGTCTTACTTAAACTTTGTCGACAATCCTCAACTTGCTTAGTGTGAATTGAACCTTAATTTATTTTTTAATCGAGTAGCTTTATAATGCTTATTATTATTCAAGAACTTGATATTTAGAATAATCAATGATAAATATTATTCATATTAGCTTATGAAATATCGAAATCCACATTTGCTCGTAGATGAGTTATTAAGTTTCATATTCATTCTCTAAGCTTGATTGTGTTCAATAATATAGCCAATTGAAATTCCTTCAATTATTTCAAAGTGAATTACAAAAATGATCCAAAAATCTAGTAAACAATTTCACCCATATTCACTTGTAAGCATTCACCGTATTTTAATCTCAATTAAGTTTAATTCTTGCTAACTATCTATCTTAAAAGTTGACGGTTTCAAGTTCAATTGATATCATTTTAATTTTCAATTTTAAGCTTAAAATTTTTCATTTGAATTTATTTTGTTTTAGGAATTTAGGTTTTATAATTAATTTGATATTCAATTAATTTTAAGTTTAAGTCCCAAAAACTCGATGAAATTTCGGTAGCATTTTGACGGATTCTGATCATTCGCGTAGCTACCCACTGTTTTCACCCATCTCACCCTAATGGGCATGAAAGTTGGTGTTTTGAATTGGCAAATTTCAATCCCGTACGTCACGATAAAGCGTAATTGTCCGCAAAAAGTAATATATATGCAAATATTCTCTCCTCTTTTTTTTTTATGTCCCGATTTAGTCAAAAATTGATAATAGATCCCTTTAATCTAATCATAATGGCGTAGCACATGATCTCAACGATTTTAATCTGTCACCTAATGGCTGATGAGAACCTGAGAAGAAGCAAATGAACATATACAAGTAATTTCCACACATTCATACATTCCTACAACATTCGTAAATTATAGTCCTACGCAACCACCAATCACACTCTTTTTTTTGGAAAAAATCTCTTTTTCTATTTTGGCGGAGAAAAATGAGAGGGTAGTGCAGTTGCATGGTGAGAGAAACCAAAGTTGATTGAATTTCACGATGGCTAGGAAAAGGATGGGTTCACTGTGTATGTGAAGAGGAATGTTGGGCTGTAGTGCTCGATATGAAGGAATCGGGATGTGGAGAAGAATCGGAGGAGAGAAATGCGGATTGGGTGAGGGAAAAGCTAGAAAATTGAGAGGGGAGAAGCGAATGTAAGAAAATGCTGTAAAAGAAATCGGAGTTTTAGGGGAAATCCAGTTCGCAGCGTGCGGTTAAGGAAGAGGCGAGCGAAGAGCGGGAGCAATTTTTTTTCGTTGTCTTTAATGACATTTCTTGAGACCTTCATTTTTCTCTTTGAACCCATATAGAGCTCCTCAAGGCTGCAATCCAACTTGCTCTTCGTAGCAGAAGCTGTCTTATGTTGGCCTCCCTCAACCGCTCGCATGCCGTCATTGTAAGAACGAAAAGTATTCTTACGTCCTATGAACCCACCATAAAATGCTCCAACACCATCAGACTAAAACCTAGTCAACTTAGCTCGGTTCACCGAGCCAAACTCAAAAGGACTGCTCCTGAAAATCTCAGTAAAGAAATCTTCTGCATTCCATGGATTGTAGAAGAAATCTCCATAGCCATTTGCACCACCACCAGTAGTATTAGGAAGGGGCATGCCCTTTAAACCTTCTTCACCATGCTGGTCATATATCGCCCTTTCTTAGGATCACTTAAGACCTCATAAGCTTCAGAGATCTGCTTAAATTTAGCCTAGGCTTCCTTTTTGTTCGAGGGATTCTTGTCAAGATGCAAATTCATCGCCAGTTTCTTGTAACACTTTTTGAGATCGTTATCCGTCGCATTCTTGCCAACTTTCAGGATATCGTAGTAATCCAACCCCATTACGATCCAAACCGGCAGATCCCGCCGATAAAAAAGTGGATATTTTATTTTCGGAGAAATAGATTAATTAGTCAGAGAGATCCAATTAGATTTTAGATCAGGAAAATGTTTTGGATTTGATGGGCGGGCTCAGTATAAGGTGCAAAGGAAAAAATGTCAAAGAGAGAGAGAGAGAGAGAGAGCGCCTTTATTTGCTGTCGTTTCCCCTTGTAGTTTGAAGGAGATGGACGGGAAAGAGAGGTCCTTGTTTGGTTTCCTACGGTTAAGGGGAAAATTAAATGAGAGAGTGGGCTTCGATTTTTGGGTTTCCTTCGTGGTTGCTAGAAATTGGGGAAAGAGACTGCGACGGCAGGAGCAGTTATGCGAGAGTGTGTGTTAATTTTCTTTTTATCGTTGAGGGACATGGAGCCTAGGGCCAACATAGATTTATAAATTTAAAGGGTAGTCTCTCAACCGTATAAAACAAACAGCTTTTGAATGCATTGTAGTAGAAAATTATGTAGACTTACAACTTTTGAACAAGGAAGCTAGGGTGATCATTGATAACAAATAAGAACCTAAGTAATATTTGAGCAAATGTCGCTGTGGACTCACATCGACTTAAGAATAGTCAGAATCAATTTGATTTAAATTTTAAGATGGACCTTGTCGGTGTGCGGTGGAGCTAATATAAGCCTAGTCCTATCTTAGATTTACAAATCCAAAAGGATAGTCTATCAGCCATGAGGTAGAGCTAACCAACCTTGGAGGTGCCTTTCATTGTAAAGTTAGGAAGAAAGCTTGTAGACTTACAATTTTCTAAATGAAGAACCACTAGGGTGATTGGTTGATAGCACAACAAATCGAACCCGACCTAAGGCTGCCCGTCGGTGTGCAACTGTCGTGTTGGAGAGAATGGGTGATAGACTTATATCTCCCAAAGCAAGGAAATCTGGTGGTGAGTGGCACAACAACCCGACCAGCTTCTTGAGAGAGTCACAGGGACTTATCTCAACTCAAAAGTAGTTAGGCAATTCCTATATGGAGTTTTACTGACACTGCCCTAAAGATATGATACTTGCTTGATAAAAGGCACCACTGGGGGGGTTTTTCTCCTAATCCACAAGCGAAGAAATATATGTTTTGTTGTTATGTTTGCGTGGATTCTATTGGTATGCGAGGGACCACACTGAGAAAGAGCTCATATCAGCCTAGTCCTATCTCAGACTTACTAGACCAAAGGAGAATCAGCATATCCGCAAGACAAATTCTCTAACCACAGGGGTGGCTACTAGGAAAGGGGGATTGTCCAATCCAAGAGGAATCAGAGTAGTGTCTAAATGGGGTTGCTAAGGACGTGATCTAAAATAGAGTGCCCACAGGGGTAAGGACTTTATCCAGAATCCTATAAAAGAAAGCCTATAGGTATTCGGTGGACAACTCAAGGAGAAAGCGTGCGATCTTTCATCTGAGTGGTGTATCTACGGGTGGGTCGTAGCATGGATAACACCAACCTATATCGGTGTGTAATGTCGGTTTAGAAGAAGGCGTGCAGGCTTACATCTCCTTAAAGTGAAACGATTGTATAGTGATTGTTCATAAAATTTATCCAACCTAGGCACTACAAGTGGGAATCCATTAAGGACTAGACCTAGACTTGAAGTAGTTAGGAAGAAAGGAGCCACTGGGGGAATTATCCTAAGCCTCAAATATACTCGACCTAATCAGTGTATGATGGCTAGTTTAAGAAAAAGGCGTGGTAGACTTACATCTTCTTAAGCAAAGTCATCATAAGGCAGCTTACTGGCTACGCAGTAAGGCCTACCAAACTAAAAAGGCACTCGTTAGTGTGCAATGGTCAAGTCAGGAAAGAAAGTATAGCAGACTTACATCTTTTGAACAAGACCAGGGGTGACACACTAGTAAGGTAGTATGTCTGCCCAACCTAGAGGAGCTAATGAGTGAGTGCCAGAAAGGGCTTGCTCCCACATCAAAATAGCCGGAGAAAAAAAAGATATGCATGTGTGTTTATCATATATACTTAACCAAGTTAGTTCACGATGGCTAGTTTAAGAAGAAGGTGTAGCAGACTTACATCCTCTTAAATGGAGCCAACATGAGGGTAGCTTATCGACCGTGCAGTAAGGCCTACCATGCTAACAAGGCACTCATTGGTGTGCAGCGGTCAAGTTAGGAAGGAATTCATAGTAGATTTACATTCTCTTGAATAAGGGACCACTAGGGTGACGTCTTAGAAAAGCGTTAGACCTAGCGACTAATGAGTGAGTGCCACAGGGGGCTTGCTCCCACATCAAAATAGCCTGAGACAGAAGATATGTATGTGTGTTTGTGTTGTGATAAAAGGGATAGGATGCCTCTTGGGTTTGCTTACACCTATCCTAAACACATCGTGGTGGATTCGCAAACAAAGATATTTCTAACCAAATATGAAGAGATGAAATTTTGAAATGAAGAGATGTTTTATTGATAATTATTTTCAAACAAGATTTATGGATAATATTTCTTTAGGTGAGCCAGTTGATTGGAAGCATAGGACGCTCTCCCTTACAATTTATAAGCTAGGATCCTCCTTGGTAGGCCTTTTCTATGGCAAAAGGGCCTTCCCAAGTGGTTTCAAACTTGCCTTCCATCTTTCAACGGGCAATAATTGGTCTTCTTAGAACTAAATCAAGCTCTCCTACTTGAAAAGCTCTAGGGCAGACCAACTTGTTATGAGCTTGAATCATCTTGAATTTATACAACTCGAGGTTCTGGCATGCCCGGAGGCATCTATCCTCCAAACCTTCGAGCTCTTATAACCGTAATTTAGCCTTCTAGTCTATTGTGATTTTACCACCCTTAGGTATCCTTAATGATGAGTTGGACTTTGTTGACCTCATTTTTAGAATGAGCTTTCAACCCCTCCATCTTAGCATAAGACTTCTCTTAGACTTTAAGAGTTCCTTAGTCTTAAGACACATCTAGTGATTAGGTGGACACTCAACCTAGCCCTAGAGGCTTAGAAGAGTTAGCCATAGGAATATGTCATGCCTTAGGGGTGTTAAGAAAATTTTCCTGCCCTTAACTTGAACTACTCCTCACCATCCTTCCTTCAAGTCAAACTCCAAATCAATCTTATTTGATTTTCTCCAAACTCAAATCAACTCTATGTGATTGAAATCCATGATTGAAACCCATGAAGGAAATTCCAAAGTCCAAATCTTTAATAAGTCCTTAATCTTTTTTTAAGGACTTTGTCTAAATCATGACCAAACCAATTCAAACTCATGAGACTTTCTCATAACTCATTTATATTCTCATTTATATTCACATATATAAATAAAATATAAATACAAATCAATCAAATCAAATCTAAAAATTAAATTTAAAATTTTTTACAATTATTTTTATTTATATAATATAAATCAATCAAACCAAATCCAAAAATTAAATCCAAAACTCCAAAATTTCTTAAGTCCTTTAAATTCCTTTTTATTGGACTTAGTCTAGATCATGATCAAATCACTTCAAATTCATAAAATTTTCTCATGACCTATTTATATTCTCGTTTATATTCACATATATAAATAAAATATAAATTCAAACAATCAAAACCACTTCCAAAAATCAAACTCAAATTCACTCAAAATTCAACCTAAGCCTTTCAAGTCAAAATCTTGAACTTAGCCAAATCAAATTCAAATCAAACAAAACTCTTGATTTTCCTTCATGATTCAATCAACCCTACAATCATGAATTCATATATAAATACAAACTTCAATCATCAAATCAAAACTCAATTCAAAAATCAAACCCCAAATCCATTCATGTTCTTCCTTCGAATATGAAATCGTCAAATGAATCAAAACCCATTTGACTTCGAACCACTTGCAAATGGATTTATATTTCAGTCATAAGTCCATATACAAGTTCAATCAAACTCAAATCAAGCTTTGACCAAGCCATTTAACCCCACTTAAGCTCACTTGACCCAAAGTGACCTAAAGAACCCTTATGAGCCAAATTCTAATCCTAACCAAATTGGATTTAATCAAACTAACCTATGCCTCTCATCATGATCAATCAATCAAATGGGTCAAATCAAGTCAAATCTAAGGGTTGACCAAGTCAACACTTAGCCAAAATGAAACCTAACATTGCCAAAATTCACCATAGCCAAATTGATTGAAACCATTGATCTAAGTTCATTCATGAACTATGTTTGAACTTGACCAAGTCAACATTTGAGCCTAACCTAACCCAATTGGCCACTCAACCCAAGTTGACCCAACTTGACCTAAAAAGTCAAAATGTATCTAAACTTGATTTAAGCCAAATTGATTGAAACCAATGGGTCAAGTTCATTCCAAATCACTTGTAAAACTTGACCAAAGCCTCAATTGGCCAACTAGACCTAACCTAGCCCAATTGACCTTAGACCCAACTTGACCTAAAGGGGTCATGTTGAGCCAAATTCAAACTTAACTAAAATTGATTGGAAACAAAGAAACCAATCCACTCCATATGACTAACCAAACCTAAACCTACCATTGACCTAGCCCAAATAGGTCAAATGGGTCAAATAGGCAACTTGACCCATTTGACCTAAATGAAGTCATATGAGCCAAATTGAACCTTGTTGGTTTGCTATGGATTGCACTGAGTAGGAACCATGGAGGCCAAGACCTAACTCAGATTTACCAATCCAAAGGGCTAGTCTACTAAACACATAATATGACTAACCAATCAAAGGGATGCCTTTCGGTATGCAGTAGCTGTACTAGGAAGAAAGTGTAGTAGACTTACATCCTTCAAAGTAGAGACCAATTGCTGGAGTAATCTATCTAGGCAATAGATTGAACCCAACCTAGGGTTGACTATTGAGTGAATGCCACTGGGGGACTTAGATCAACTCAAAGATAGTCAAGAATAATTTCATTTTTTAAGATTTGTTTGCTTTGATTAATTTCATCAGTTTACGATGAACTGCATTGAGTTGGGGCCATAGAGGCCTAGACCTAACTCAAATTTACCAATTCAAAGGGAGTATTCTACCATCCACAAGGCAAGACTATCCAACCAAAGGGGTGCCTTTTGGTGTGCAATGGTCAAGTTAGGAAGAAAGCACTGGGACTCACATCTTCTAAAATAAGGAATCACTGGAGTGATTGGTTGCTTTGGGCAACAAATCGAACCCGACCTAAGGCTAACTTTTGAGTGAATGTCGCTGAGGGACTTAAATCAGTAAGAATAGTCAAAGATTAATTTCATTTTTAGATTTATTTTGATGGATTTCATTGGTTTGTAATGGATCACACTGAGAAAGAGCTCATATCAGCCAAGACCTATCTCAAATTTACTGAACCAAAGGGAGTAGCTTCCCAGTCGATGGGAGAACTATCCGACCAAAGGAGTGCCTTTCAATTTGCAATGACCAATTGAAGGGAAGAAAGCTCAAGGACTCACATCTTCCACTACAAAAGATCACTAGGTGATCGTTTGCTTTGGGCAACAAATCGAACTTGACCTAGGGATGCCTGTCGATTTGCGACAATCATGCTAGAAAGAATGCATCATAGTATTACATCTTTCAAAGTAGAATGACTACCGGGGTAACCTGCTTATGGCAAATTAGATTGAACCCGACCTAAGGGTGACTATGGAGTGAGTATCGACCGAGAGATTTATCTCAACTTAGGTAATCAGACAATTCCTATAGGGAGTTCTGCTGACACTGCCCTAAAGATAGGATGCCTGCTTGTCAAAAGAGGCCCTTTGGGGGCATGAATTCCTAATCCACAAGTGAATATATTTTATTTGTTTTCTTTGTTTAGTTTATCTTAGTATATTTTATTGTGGACCCTATTAGTTTGTGAGGGATCAAACTGAGAAGGAGCTTATATCAGCCTAGACGTATCTCAAATTTATTGAACTAAGAGAGAATCTGCACATCTGCTAAATAAAATTTTCAACCACAAGGGTGGTTATTAGAAAAAGAGAAATGTCCAATCCAAAAGTAACCTGAGTAGTGTCTAAATGAGTTGCAAAGGACTTGATCCAAATAGAGTTCCCTCAGAGGATGGGGCCGCTAAGGGATTATTCTAACACCCTAGAGAAAATGACATGGTTAGTCATATATCCAATAGGTATTTGGTGTCCAACTCAAGGAGAAATCTCGGGGACTTATATCTGCTAAGAGTGGTGTATCCACCGAGTGAGTCAATGTTAGCATAGCAAACATCAACCAATCCAAAGGTGCTTATCGATTTGCAACAATTAGCCTAGGAAGAAAGCTTGGGGACTCACATCCTCCTATAGCATAACTAATTACTGGGATAGTCTATCTTCGCCGACAGGTGCTATCTGACCTAGGGGGACTATTGAGTGAATACCACTTAGGGACTTAGATTAGCTCAAACATAGTCAAGAGGAAGGGAGCCTCTAGGGGACTTATCCTAAATCTCAAATATACTCAACCTAGTTAGTGCATGATGGCTAGTTCAAGAAGAAAGCACGGGGACTCACATCTTCTTAAGCAAAGTCAACATGAGGTTGCTTACTCGCTGAGCGGTGAAGATCACCATGCTAACGAGGTGCTCTTTGGTTTGCAATGGTCAAGTTAGGAAGAAAGCGCAAGCACTCACATCCTCCAAAAAAGTGACTACTGGGGTGACATACTAGCAAGGTAGTATGTAGACTCGACCTAGAGAAGCTAATGAGTGAGTGCCACAGGGGATTGCTCCCACATCACAGTAGCTCGACACAAAAGATTTGTGTTTGTGTTGTGCATGTGTTAAAAGGTATAGGATGCCTCTGGGGGACTCTTACACCTACCTTAAACACACTAGGGGATTTTGATGAAATGGTTCCACGGATGGCAAATAAGATTCCCACTAAGAAAGGATGTCGGTTGGGTTCTCTCACACCTATTTTAGTTGTGCTAATCAAAATAGGATACCTCTCGAGTTCTCTTACACCTATTCTAATAGCGCCGAGAGATTGTGTTTGTGTTGTGAAAGAGGGATAGGATGCCATTGAGGGACTCTTACACCTACCTAAAACACGTCACGGTGGATTTGCAAGATAAGAAAACAACACTTTGAAAGAAGAAAAGATTTGATGAATGGAATCAAATTTTTGATCTTTTTATTAATGATTATTTTCAAGCATGATTTATTTCATGGGTAATATTTTTTTAGATAGAGCCCATTAATTGGAAGCATCGGGTGTTCCCCTTTACAATCAATAAGCTGATAAAATCCTCCTTGGTAGGCCTTCTCTATGACATAGGGGCCTTCCCATGTGGGTTCAAACTTGCTTCCCTTCTTTCGATGGGAAACAATTGGTCTCCTTAAGACTAACACAAGTTCTCCTACTCGAAATGACCTAGGGCAGACCAACTTGTTGTGAGCTTGAATCATTTTCGCCTTGTACAACTCGAGGTTTTGGCACGACCGTAGGCGACCTTCCTCCAGACCTTTGAACTCTTCTAACCACAACTTCACATTCTACTCTGTAGTGATATTGTTACCCAATGCTATTCTTAGTGATGGGAGTTTAACTTCTAAAGGTAGAACATCTTCAGACCCATACACTAAGGAAAATGGGGTAGACTGAGTTGAGTTTGGTATATGGTGCGGTAGGCCCACAAGGCTTCAACCAACTGCTCGTTCCACTATTGTTTGTTATCATCAAGAGTCTTCTTCAATATCTAGATGAGAGTTTTATTAAATGCTTCCCCTAAGCCATTTTCTCTAGGGTAGTAGATGGTGATGTATCTCCAATCTATACCGTGTCTTCTGGCGAAGCTGTTGATCTTCATGCTTTTGAATGCGGTACTATTATCAGATATAATTTGTTGAGGCACCCCAAACCTATATACGATATGATTCTTAAAAATTGAAGCACATGCTGAGTTGTGACCTCTCTGAGTGGGATGGCTTCTGCCCACTTGGAAAAGTAGTCGGTGGCAGCTAAAATGAATCGATGCCCTTGGAAGAAGGAGGATCGATCGAACCCACAATGTCGGTACCCCAACACTCAAATGGTCATGAGGCCAATGTAAGGTGTATAATGTTGGGTGATTAGTGGAGGATAACACCGTGTACCTGACACTGATGGCATCTCCTAGCTACATCTATGCAGTCTGTAATAATCAAAGGTCAGTAATATCCAAGTTGCTTAATCTTCATCTTCATCTTCAGACAAAACTGATGCACTCTGCATAGACCTAAGTGCACCTCAATTACAATGCCACAGGCTTCATGTTTGTCTAAACAACATAACCATATTTGGTCAAAGGACCGGTGGTACAAGATGCCATCAACAAGAGCGTAGGAGAGAGCTCTCTGTTTCACCTGATGGGCTTGTGACTTTTCTTGAGGTACAAGTAATCTATGAACAGTTTCCTCTAATCCAACTCCTTGTCTATTTTGGCAATGATAACCTCCCCTTCAAGAGAAAGTCTCTTGATGAGTTCAGCATCAACATGGGATAAGACTTATCTATTTTGGACCCTTATTGAAATGGAATCATCTTCCGAATATGCCAACTCTTTGGCAAGTTTAGCCAAAGCATCTGCTACTGCGTTCTCTACTCGGGAAACCTTGTAGATGGTGACCTTAGGAATTTGGGCCAACAACATGGTATACTCGTAGCAGTCACGAAGCTTGGGTTTGAGAACCTGGTAGGACCCGAAAATATGTTTGATAACCAACTAAGAATCCCCAAAGATGTTGATGCTCTTGATACTAATAGTGATGGCTAACTCCAGACCGATAATCAAAGCCTCATATTCAGCTTCATTGTTGGTGCAAGGTTAGAAAGATAGTATGAGAATCTCATCACATCGTTGTTTAGAGTTAGAAGAACTATTCCTACCCCTGCCTTTCCTCGAAGAATAGATCGTGGTGCTTCCCCTTTATGAAAAGAAGCAACACCATCAAAAAATATCTCCCATCGATGGTTCTCGGCCTCCCCTAAGTTCATGATTTGTTCATCAGGGAGATAATCTTTAAGCGAAGAATCAACAGGAAGTGGGTGTGTTACTAAAAAATCCACTAGTGCTTGTCCTTTTACCGGACAGAGGGGTACGAATGTGATGTCAAATTACGAGAGAATCATGGACCAACGTGCCAAACATTCGGATAACATTGGCTGTGTCATGAGATACTGCAGTGGATTTGTTCTGAAGATCAAGTTCACCTTATGAAAGCATATAATCGTAGCTTTTAAGAGGCAAAGATTAAAGCTAGGTAATATTTCTCAATGGATGGGTAGTTCACTTCAGAAGGAATCAGATGACGACTGAGATAGTAGAGACCGCTCTCCTTCCCTTTATCATTGGTTTGTCCAACAGAGCACTGAGAGAGTCATCCAATGTAGCAATGTAGAGGATGAGTGGCCTGCCTGTGATATGGGCTACTAGAACTAGCGGCTTCACCAAATACTGCTTGATATCTTCGAAGGCATGCTGACAATTATCATCCCAATTATACTTGGCATCTTTTTTGACAAGTGTTGAGAATGGATTGCATCTCCCCGATAGGTTGGAGATAAAGCATCTTAGATACACCAACCGTCCTTGAAAAGATCTGAGTTGAGTTAAACTCTTAGGAGGTGGAATTTCTAAGATAGCTTTGATCTTTTCTAGATCTATTTCTATTTCGGTGTTGGACAATAAACCCAAGGAATTTTTCTGAAGCAACTCTGAATGCACACTTCAAGGGATTCATTTTGAGGTTATATTGTCTTAACCATTCGAAAACTACTCTCAAGTCAAAGAGGTAGCCTTCCTTTTCTCTACTCTTGACTACTAGATCATCAATGTAACTTGACGATGATGAGTTCATTAAAGATCGAGTCATGGCCCATTGGTATGTAGCACCGGCATTTTAAGGCGAAAGGCATGACCCTATAATAAAGATTCGATGGGGTTCAAAAGTAGTATTTCTTTCATTCGAGACATCTTGATTTGGTTATAGCCAGATGACCCATCCATGAAAGAGAAGACTGCATGAGATGAGGCAATGTCCACCATTAAATCTAGTATATGAAGAGAAAACTCATCCTTAGGACATGTCTTATTTAAGTCCCTAAAATTAATGCAAATGCAAATTTGGTCATTCTTCTTCTTAACTGGGATGACACTAGCTAACCAGGTAGGATATTTTTCTTCCCTGATGAAACCAGCATCGATCAGTTTCTTGACTTCAGAAATGATCTGTTGTTCAATTTCTAATCACATGCATCTAGGAGTTTGCTTAATAGGTGTTGTGTTAGAATCTATTGCTAGCTTGTGGACTACTACGCCAAGAGATAATCTGAGCATCTCTTCATAACTCAATGTGAAACAGTCTTTAAAATCATTCAATAGCCTAACTAAGCCATTGGTTTCTTCTTCATTCAATAAGCATGTATGTGGGATTTTCTTCTCAGGTTGATTTCTTTATTCTTGTCCATTATTGAATGAATCTTCTCTTCAAATTCTAGCAGTGCCTCTTTGATTTAAAGATCATCTGGATCATCTAAGGTTTCTAAACACATATTCTCATAAGAGTTGGAGTTGTGAGAAGAAACTATCAGACTCCAAATGATTGGTAACAACTAGGCAATAATCTTCATCATCGACTGGACCCATTGTACCAAATCTTAGTCCTGCTCTTGATTGTGCTTCTCTGCCTGTATTGCTCCATAGCTTTTCAAAATACTTTGACCGGGGCTTGGACCATGTGTGAGGAACCAAACCTTTCTTTACAAGATTATGAACACAAGATGAGTAAAAATCAAATGATAATTCCATTAATTCTTTGAAAGTATCCTCCTCAAGTTTGACATCAACTTCTGGACTTGAGGATGATGATCCTAAAAAGAACTTCTTCTGCTTCATGTCATTGGAAGACTTAGGGACTTCCTTAACTATTAAACCTTTAACTTTATGAGATGTAAGTGAGGTAAGAGCTAAGGTTCCCAACTTCTGCCTAATAGTTTCACATAAACCTTATTCGAATACTTTGCTTTGTTTGGAGGCCTGGTCTTCGTCTCTGTCTAGATTGAAAGTCACCTCCAATGGAACCCGCTGAGAGGGTTTGGCTGGTATACTAATCACATTAGATTCATCCTTTGAGCTGGATTCCAAGTCTATGTAAATTGTAGGGGTACTCCTATGAACTAGAACATGACCTCTATTGGCTGATCGCCAATTAGGAGGTCTCCCACCTCTAAAATTGCCTCTGTTTCTACCTCTGCCTCTACGTGGTGGAGGTTGAGCCATCCTACCCACATGTCTATATGATGGAATGAACTATGGATGGAATGTGATATGCAGATCTATTTCTTCTTCAGTTTTGCTTTCTTGTTCACTTGGACTTTGATTTTTCTTTTCATTTTCTTTTCCTTTTATGTTTGCATTTGAATTTTGTCCAAGTTCATGAGAAAGGGTGTTTTGAGGAAGATAGTAAGTCGCATCCTCATAAATCTCAACCTCTCTAGCTGAAAATGGCTTTTCATCTTTATTGACACAGTATTCAATCCTATCTTTTCTGAACTTGATGCACTAATAGAGGGAGGATGAAATGATCTTGTTTTGATGTATCCAAGGCCTACCAAGCAAAGCAGTGAACGAAGTATTCAAATAGATGATGTAAAACTTAGCTTCTGTCTTCCAGTCACCTATCTCCAAAGGTAACACTATAGGACCTAAAGCCTCACCTTGGTCATTGAATCCTCTCAACATCATCTGATCTCCTCAGAGTGTAGAGATATCGATCCTCAAATAGGCAAGGGTCTTTAGACTTATAATGTTCACTGATGCACCTAAATCCATGAGAACTCTGGCAAGTCCAAACCTGTCCATGTTGACTATGATGTACAGGGGACGGTTGTGCTCCAAGTCCCCTAGAAGAAGGTCTTCATCTGTGAAGGTGATCCCTTGAGCTTCTTTTGTATAATGTGCCTCCTCACCTATAGTGGAAAGCTGAGCTAAGCATATTTTAGGATCAAGGAGAGCCTTGATTAGTGAATCTCTCATATCTTTGGATAAGACAAGAGCATCATATATGCTTAGCTTAGATGACAACTTTCTTAGATGAGAAAGGACATTGTAGTCCACCTTAGGTTGGTCTTCCACAAGCATATCCAAGGGTAGAGCATCTTGTGGAGGGGCTTCTCGATCTTCTGTACTAATGACTTGTTTCCCTCTATCTTGAGGTGAGGCCCTAGGAGGTAGAAATTTTCCATTATGGAGGTTGACTTTGGTGATCTCTTTTGGCAAGGTAATGGAAGGTTCTACCTGCACATGAGGCTCACCTACAGCTTCTCCTATGGGACCCTCAGAATCGAATGATTCCAAGTCTATCTCAAGAGGTGAACCCGTAGTATTCAGGGTAGGAAAGTCTAACTCTGAATCAGAAAGAGGAAGATCATAATCGTTATAGTTATTTTGACTTGAAGAGTTATCATTAGGATTAGAACAAGATAACCCATCATAAGTGATACAGATGTAATTCAACCTAGCTTTATTCTTCAATTTTTTTGGAATTGTTTGGAGGTATAAAATAGAAATCAAGTAAAGTGAGTGGGGTAAGGGATTTGATGCCCTTATCCACTGATACAAGAGTTATAATAGTAAAAGAAATAGAGCTAGTTGAAATGGAAGAAGACGACAGTGTGGAAGCTACAACTGTAGGTTGGAGGATGGACTCGGTGGGTGGCTGAGCAAATGGGCTCTCTTGGGCTGACACATGCTACTGCTGCTGAGCTCCCCTTTTCTTAGAGTTGGCACTGGCAACTTGCAATCCTTCCATAATGTTGGAGGTTTGAGCTGACTCAGGCACCTGCAAGGAAAGCTTCTTGATCTTCTGGATGATTTTCTTAGAGGGTTTAGATAAAGAAATATCCCAACCTTCTTTAGTTTTGGTAGGATGACATGTATCCCCAAGGATTACCCTAATGGAACTGGATGGTTGTTCCACAAGGTATTCCTTTAGGATAACCACAACACCGATCTTGAAACTTTGTTCAAGCCAATCCTTGAATGTGAAGAAATCCTCCAAAATATGGCCTAGTATACGATGGTAAGGGCAAAGGTTTGGATCATGACTTTTACTACTTCCTCGGTCTCTAGGCTCGGTAAAAAATCAGTTTCTTTAGAAGATTCTTAAAGATTTTTGATTACCTCCCTCTTAAAGAATAAGGTTTATTTAACTTATCTAAAAAGTAGGTGGACCATAGCTACTATGGCGGGTGCATGTGTTCTTGGTGGTATGGTAGGGGGGGTGGAGTTGGAGGCGGTAGTCAATGGTGCCAAAGGAGATAGAGGCGAGGTCATGGTCTCTAGATCTCTAGTAGGCTGCTTTATCAACCATTATTACTCGGGCTTCTCATAGACCTTTTGGGGCTTTACTTGCAGTGATCTTGAAAAGGCAACTGTTTGACTTCTCCTTGCAGACTAGCCTCCTTGTTGATTAGCTTCTCAAATATCTTGATAGTGAAGCCCTTAAGCATGAAGGTGATCGAGCTATGGATTTTCTTCAAAAGAATCTCAATGCCATGATGTTCATGTAGCTACAGTTCACACTTCATACTCAAGTTATGCCATTCAGAGAATATAATCAATAAGAAACTCACTGGGGTGCTGTTGTGCTACAACGAGATCACCTACAGTAACCCTTTGCTAAGCTCTAGTAAACCTCTTAATGAAGAGTTGATCTAACTCAGTAAATATCCTTACTGAACTATTGGGCAGTTCAACATACCAATCAAAACTATAAAAGGAGAAAGCAAAGCGTCTGAATTGTCAAGCAAATGTGCGCCTTGGGTCTCCACTACCATCAAAGCTTTTGAAGGATGGTGGCACGAAACCCTTGGGATATCAGATAGAATCAAATTCCTCTAGGTAGGGTCTACCCTTTGGAGCTGATGATGCTCCTTGGGCTTGGGCCAATGCTTCCTTCACTTGCTGCTCAACCATAGATTTTATGTATTTTTCTTGTATGGAGGTACTTTCCATTGCCTTCCTATACATGCTAGTGCTACCTTGCTCAACGGGAGGTAAAGTCTTGGTGGTCCAAGACATGCACTAACTCAAGTTGACTGATGTCGACTGTAGTAGGATGAAGTAAAGGAGCTTATTTCTGAAGCACTAAAACTAATGCTAATAAGTCCTCTAACTATTGTGCCATCCTATGTATCTACTCATCCTTACGCCTCATTCGAGGTCTTTGAGGCGTCTTTGCGGTGTCTTCCTGATCAACCTCATCACCTTCCATGGCTTGTTATTCCCTAATAAGAGATCCTCTAGTGTCAACCATGTAGACTCCAACTGAGTCTTCCAACAAGTCATCTTCGTTGGGATTGAAGCTGACTTTCTCTTCATTTGACCAATCATACTCCAAAATCTCTTTCTTTTCCATGAAATAATGTGCCACTATCTCATATAAAGAACAATCAATCTGAGTAGGTACAAATAATCTAGGCTGACCGGTGTGATCACTATTGTGCATCGAGAGGCACCGGACCTCGCCTGCCACTGGAGAGCTAATCTTATGTGGACTATATTCACTAGATGTGTAACACTCCTGACTGCCACTAGCTATGAGAGGGGTAACAATCCTAAGATGTTCCACTATCACTAGTGTAGCTGGATTATTATCTGCAATCTCTGAAAGGATAGTCACCATCTCCACATCCTGCTGTACTGGCAAAGTTGGTGAAGGGAGGACCACAATGCTTCGGGGTTGCCACTCCTTTTGCACTGCCATTGGGGTAGAAGGTCGAGCAGGAGAGCTCAGCCTTGCCATAATAGGCAGTGTAGAAGGGCTAGGATCCCTCGGTCATTGCTGGATCACCAACGGGGTGCACTTCTCCCCGGACATGGCCTTTGATGGAACTGGAGATGCTGTAACCTGGACTGGTGATGGCAGACGAGGGGTAGAGCGGTGGGATGGAGACACCATCGACTCTCTATGCATAGGAGCTATCTTCCTATGATGACTGGTCCCAGTAAGTAGGATGGTATCAGTATGGTCGGTACGGGTAGCGCATTGAGCTGGAAAATAGATAAGTGCGGAAGCTACCGACTGACAGCTAAACCTCTGTCTCTCCCTACTAGTAATGTGAGTTGTATGGGCCTCTCTAGCCCTCTCCCAACAGACATGCTTCCCCACACTATGGGGCATAATGGATCTGAGATTAAACTGAGCTATAGACTCTGAATGTCTGAAAGCTCCGCCTACCTAGCGTAAGACAGATCGGAGGTTGGCTGTATGACCTCTTGCTCCTAGTAACTATTGGTTGATGCTACACAACTGGTGGAGGTGATGAGTGAATCCTTCTAATATCCTCTCTATCTGACTCAGAGAGAGGATGGAACTAGTTTGTCGTGGTGAAGTAATAACTGGAAACTCTTCAACAACTGAATGGGCTACTACCTCCATCTTCCTTGCAATCCTAGTGTGGTACCGCTTGATCATGCAGCTCTTGTTCTTACATTGTGTCCTGGTAGGATGGGAGGAGTGAGAGCTAGACCCATACTCAAAAGTAGGGGAGGCAAGCCCTAAGACCAGGGGAGCCTTAACCTTAGAGGGTACAGATGAGAGGGTGCTAGCCCTTATTGGGGCAACATGAGAAACCATGGGGCGTACTAAAATTGGGGCTAGCACTGCTGATACTACTGGTACTATCATAATTGAAGCCTGTGGGACTGCCACTGCTTTCCTCTTCAGTGAGGAGATGTCAGAATTGGAGGGTAAATTAATCCTGATGACCGGCTTTTGTCCGATCACCGTGGTCCTACTGACTGTCGTGAGGGGAGTGCCCTCACACATAATCCTCACTCCCTTGAATCCCCTACCAAAGTGGATCAGATGTGTATGGTCTAGTCGGGGGAAGTTGGCTTGGTCTAAAGCCAAATCCATACCATGGGGGAATATGAAAATGAACTTCTGTGAACCGGCTATCTTAGAACAACTGTAAAAGATTGAAAATTGAACTGTCACTGCACTGTAACTGACTATAAAAATCTGTAATAGGAAATGAGTTTGTATCAGATTTCTATCTTTATTGATTTTTGAATTTGAATTAAAAATTTGAACCCACATCCAACAACTTGGAAGTGTTTAGTGGGGTTCAAATAGATTTGAGAATTTGATTGAAAGAGGAATTTTTAATATGAATCCAACTTCAATAAATTTAGGTATGTTGAAAGATGGATCCAAATATTTTAAGAAGGATGCTTCCATAGGTTCATATTTGTTTTAAATTTAGAGATTTTGATTTGAGGACCTTTTCCTTTAACAAATTTGGGTATGTTAAAGTAAGGGCCAAATTGATTTTGTTTTTGATTGATGATTTTGAATTTTTACTTAGCAAATTTAGGTGTGTTAAGTGAAGTGTTTGAAAAATGATAGTTTCTTTTTTGTGAAGTGTTGTTTTGATTTTGGAAATTGGAATTCTCACTTAGTAAATTTAGGTATGCTAAGTGAAGAACCCAAGTGTGTTTTGTTTGATTTTTGAAAATAGAATTCTTAGCAAATTTAAGTATGCTAAGAAAATCCTATGTGTTTCATTTGTTTTTAGATGTTTGATTTTTGAAAAAGTAGGACCCTTAGAAAATTTAGGTATGCTAAGGAAATCCTAAGTGTTTCATTTTTATTTTGATTTGTTTGAAAGTGTAGGATCCTTAGCAAAATTAGGTATGCTAAGGAAATCCTAAGTGTTTCATTTTTTGTTTTGATTTGATTGAAAGTGGAGACTTAACTTTAGTAAATATGGTATGCTAGAGATGAAGTCCCACTTAGTTTTGTGAAATGGAATATTCACTTAGCAAATTTGAGTATGCTAAATGAACTTCCAAAGGATGTGTTCAAAATTTTGTTGTGTTTTGGTTTTGAAAAATGGAAATTTCTCCTTAGTAAATTTGGTATGCTAAGGAATAAAATTCCAAAGGGTGCTTGAAGATTTTTGATTTTGACTTTGGAGACTTCACTTAACAAATTTGAGTATGCTAAAATGAATTTCCAAATATGTTTTTGAAAATTTTTTATTTTGAATTTAGAAACTTCACTTAGCAAATTTGAGTATGCTAAAATGAAATTCCAGTTTCGAAATTTTTTGATTTTTGGAATTTGGAAACTTCACTTAGTAAATTTAGGTATGCTAAATGAAATTCCAAAATGTATTTGAAAATTTTGATTTTTTGGGTTTGGAAACTTTACTTAGCAAATTTGAGTATGCTAAATGAAGTTCCAAAAATATGTTTGAAAAGTTTTGATAATATGATTGTTAAGGTTTGGATTTTTGAAAAGGAGACTCCCATTCAAGAAATTTGGGTATGTAGGAATGAGAATCAATCTTATTTTTGAAATGTAAAAATTTTATTTTGTGAGTGATTATTGCTTTTTGAAAGAGAGGAATTCCAACTTAATCATATGTGAGATATGTTTAAGTGGGATTTCCAAATGATGTGATTTTTAGTTGGGAATGAAATCTTCATTTAATAAATTTGAGTATATTAAATGAAGATGTTCAAATGTGCTTTTGAAAAATTTAATTTTATTTGAAAATGAAACTCTCATTCAATAGGTATGAGTGTATTGAATGGGAAGGTTCATGTCTGCATTTTGAAAACTTTATTTTTGATTTTGATTTTAACTTTTGGAAAGATGATTGTTCATTTTATTTTGAAAAATAAAATATTCATCAAAGTGAATTGAAAGAAGATGTTCATTTGTGCATTTGGAAAATTTAAATTGATTTTAAAATGAAACTTCCATTCAATAGGTGTGAATATATTGAATGGAAATATTCATGTATGCTTTTTGAAAATTTTATTTTTGATTTTGATTTTGATTTTTGGAATGATGATTGTTCATTTTGAAGATGAAATCTTCATCAAAGTGAATTGACAGAAGAAGTTCATTTGTGCTTTTGGAAAATTTTGTTAGTTTTATTTTTGAAAATTCCTATATGTAACGATTATGAGAATTGTTAAATGGGGGGATAAAATTTTGTGAAAAATATTTTATTAAGTGCATTTTTGAAGGAGTGTTTTAAAAAGCAAAAGTCCTTATGGAAAATTTATTTTGTTTTTATTATTTTAGAATGAACCTTTCCTTATCATAAAAATGATAAGGATGAAGTCTTTAAATGTTTTTTTTTTATTTTTCATTTAGGTCATTTTATCTTTACCCATTGGAGAACCCAACGGGGGTTTTAAGACCAACACAGGGTGAGGTCCTAAAACCTAAAGATGTTGGCTAACTCAACTTAAGAATGAAATAAGCTAAGTGCCTACGGAAAGAAAGATAGTCTTAAATTCATTATAAAGTACAAACCAACTATTGATACTTGAAGACAACGATCATTTACCAAAGATGGAGAGAGGAACCATCCCCAGGGGAGTTGCCAGAAAAATCAGTTGGTTAGAAAAAAATTATATATATGGTCGCCTTCAAATTCATGGTGAAAGAGGGAAAAAATATAAAAATTCATCTTTTTAGGAAGCCATGCAGATCTACAGATGTGCTTATTCAGGTGATCGGGTACATCATCAAGGAATAGTGTACTATCTCAAAAGATAGAAGTCACTACCCTTTAATGGACCTAATCACCTCAATAAGGACTCCTAAGGATGATGGGTCTGCATATGTACCAGAGATTCTTCCCCTACTTTATATGGAAAAGTAAAACAGGTTTATTTTAGACCAGGTTCATTAAATTCCCTACAAGGGCAAGCCCCCCATAGTTAATTACATCCTAAGGGACATGATCTCTTAGGAATACTCTCGATTAAGGTAAATGATAATTGTCTTCAAAGATTTCAATTGGAAAGGATTATCAATTGATTGGTTCATTTTTGAAGATCAAATAAGATTGATCAAAGAGAAGGCATTATTATCGATGCTAAAAGAAAGATAAGTAGGAGATGCCCACGATGCTAGAAAACCTAGTGAGCAATCTCAAACTATCCTATAGTTGGGCTTTATATTTTTGAAATTGATTTAATATGTTTCAGTTGAATTTTTCTTTAAAATTTAGGACTTATGATTCCTTAACACAAGATTAAGAAAATACCTATGAGGTGAGGATTTAAGCTTATGGCCCATGAAAGAGGAGAAGCAACCTTAGAACTTAAATTTAGGGAGCTTTGGCAAGGGCCGAAAGCACAACCTAAATCTAAGGCAAAAATTGGTATTTAGTTTGTCTCCATAAGAGAGAACAAACCACCAGACTATTTGGACTTACAACTGCCTGGGGGTGGCCGCCAACTAACTCTTCCTATAATTTTAAATACATGTAAGCAAGTCTTATGCTTATGCAAGATAGTTAGGTTATTATTTATTTATAAAGAGACTAAGTCCTTAAACTCACTCCATAAAGAGGCTAGATCATGTAAGGACATGCTTGAAATGACCTAAACCTAATACAATTCAAATTTTATTTTTATTTTAATTTTTGGATAATTATTTTAACTCAGGATAATAGGATTTATATGCCTAATGCATGAGAAATAAAGTTATTGGCCAAAATCATCGAGAAGGGAGAGGTGTGTTTCTACCATGGCTCTCATAGGTCAAGCCAAGTTTCTCTAGCAAAGGTGGAAGCCCTTAAATCAAGAGTGAAATAAGATGAATTTGTGCATGATATTATAAAAGAAAGTACTCATCCAACTAAGGGGTTACTAATTCTTTTATCTTGATTTTAAACCTAAGCTTTAAGTGAGGTTATGAGTTCTTTATTTTTAGTTTTGAGTTGTTAAGCTAGGTAAAAGATTTATTTTTTCCTAATAACCTAATCCACATCCAGGCCATACATAAAGCAAGAAAGAAACTAGGAAAAAGATGCCACTTAATGCAAAAGCTAAACAAATCATCAATCAATTTATATAACGCAAAAAAAGAATAAAGGTCTGGTGGCACCACCACACAAACCCAAAAATAATAAATTTGGATAGCCGAGCTCTACCCTTATATAACCCAGATTACAAATGAATCAAATTACAATTTAGCAAGGAATTCATTATTATAAGGGTCTTCAAGCTTCATTTCTTCTTTCTTCTTTTCTTCTTTCTTCTTCTTTTCTTCTTTCTTCTTTCTTCTTTCTTCTTTGTTCTTTAGTTTATTCTTTTGGATGGTTGGAAGGTGGATGCTCCAAGGCTTCACATGGTGCATAAGATAAGATCTTATGACCAATGCTCATCCTAATCCTCATAACAATCATTCCAAAATCTTAATTGCATAAATTTACATGAAAAGGAAAAGAATGGAAATCTAACGAACACCTGCAAAATTGAGATTAGCTAAAACAAACAACACAAATCTCAAGCATGTATATTGGACTTATCACCCCACACATGGGTGACTAAGTCCACCTGGCCTATTGGATTATGCTTAGGGGTATAAGCACCTGCAAGCAAAACATTTATATTTTTATTTATTACAGTGCCCCTTAAGCACAATCCCCTACAGAAAATAATGGTTAGTCTAAGATCACCCTACCATTCATTCTATGAGCATATATCCTACCATCCAGTCCAAAACATATATCACAAAACAAAATAAACATCAAATCATGCACTGCCCTAACCTAAAACTAGAAGTGGTGACTTAGGCCAATGTATGTGCTTTGAAGGTTTGTGTGGTATGCTTAGCTATGGCTTTAAGTTAGAATTTTCTAAGTGTGAAGCATGTTCAACTTAAAAGATGGTTTCATTTAAGTTGTTTAATTATTTTGTGTTGATTTTATTTCATATTTTGATTAGGTTCAAATGAATCCTATAATTAATTATTATGTTATAAAGAGAGGGAAAGAGAAGATGACTTCTCTTTCCTTCCCTAACCTATGTAATTTCTAAAGTAGATTCATATTTTTAGTTTTATTTAGTGAATGTTTTGATTAAGTCTTTTAATTAATCATAAGTTTAAATGAAATCTAAACAAACCTATTAAAAAGACATTTTAAAATTAAATAAAATGAACCAAATTCATAAAACATACATCACTTCATTTCTTTCCCAACATGTATAACATGCATATGAATGAGTCCTAAGTATATCTAAACACACAAATGAGAATGTTTAACACACTTTATGATGCATGATAAGTAATTCACTTAAGGAAATTTAGAAGTTTAAGATGCATGATTTTCATTAAGTAGAAAAGAGACTTCTAATCCAATTTTCACATGCACACATGAAAGTAAGAAAGGCATAAGTGAGTGCAGTGCCATTGTTAACCAGAGGTATAAGGTACAAGACCTACTTAGGGATACTTAAAGACTTGCAACCTTGGGGTTGTCCAGACTAATATACCACTTTCCTTAAATATATACATGTGTACAAAAGAAATGAATGGAAAAGAAAGAATTCAAAAATTATATTAGTTTATTCATTTTGTTTATGAAATTTATGTGTGCAAGCATAAGTAACCTTCTTAAGTGATAGCATAAGAATGAATAGGATATAGAATTAGGCAAGTGTTTGGTTCTTTTCAAATGAACCATACATTTTACCAAATCCTATTCAAAACTATACTAAAAGAAAAGAGAAGAAAAATCTATACTAAGCACACCTTTATATTCTCTCACATGCAAGCTCATAATTAAAATATAAGTAGCACACTTTTAGTTTTAGGCATTTTATTTATATTTTTTAAAAATAATATTAATTTAATAGTGATAATAGCCACTCATATTATTACTTTAGCTAACACATGCAATTTTGACATAAAGTAAACAATTTCATTTTGAATTTGATTTTGAAAAATATGGATGCATGAAACCATATGACATACACATTTAACATGTTGGGGAAAGAATCAAAGCAATGAAAGCATATAAACATATTCACTTTAACTAAATCCTAAAGACAATCTTATGAAATAAAAATGCTTAAAATAAATCAAAGTATATTTAAGATAATTTTTGTTTGGTTTTAAGTTTGATTTAATTTTGAAAATGTGGATTGAATTTGCTATTACTAACCCATTCCCACATGTGTTTGATATTTTTTTTTAATTTTCTTAGATGATTAGATTCATTTTTATATATTAATTAGGTTAATGTATGAATTAAGCAAGTTAATTAACCCTTACTTACACCACCTTAGCATAGTTAACCAAGTAATTGTGAGCCAATGAGATAACATAAAAACTCACAAGGAATTTAAACTTGCAATGCACCTAGGAAGAAAAGGGCCTAATGTAATTTTGCTCATAATTATTAGTTAATTAAGCTAAGGTGTTTAACTTAATTAATTTTGAAACACCATTTCACACATATGAATTGGGTTTTGATTTCCTTAATTGAACTTAGGCTCTTAAGCACCTAAGCATCTACCCAAAGTAGATTAATTAAGTTTTGGAAGGTTTTAGAATTTTTAGAAATGAATTAAGGAGATAATTAATGAATTAATCCTTAATTAAGAGAGGATTAAGGAAAGAAAAAGAGTGTTTAGGGAATAGCTTAGAGGAAATACCCCAAAATTATTCCCTAAGCCTCCTATTCACTGGATCTAACCTTAATCAACCTTAATAATGGATTAAAACACTAATCCAACCTTAATTATCCTTAATTAGATTAAGGGAGTAATTAGGAAACACATTTGCAATTCCTCCAATTAAGCTTTAAATAAATTCCAAGAAAATTATGGGAGGTGGAAGTCATTCCCCCAAAACATACTCAAGAAGTTTGGGATTAATCAGAGGATTAATTAAGAAGTAATTAGCAAAATAATATTTCCATTAAAACCCAAAATCAGAGAAAATTATAATTCAAAATCTATTGAAATTATTTTTAAAATATTCTAGGTTGAATTATCTTTTCATAGAATTTTACCTCACATTTGTCTAAATTTTATTGAGGGAGATATGATTTTTTGAAAGTTAGGAGATTAATTAGAATTAATTAAATCCCTAACTAATCTCTTTAGCTCATAGTGCGACACACGATGGCGGTGGTTAGCACACTTTACATGCTTCGTGCCATGATCCATCCACTTAGGTGTTGCATCACAAATGCGGCACGACGGTGGGATGTGGTTTAATCACTACTTTTAGATCAAGGATCGAATGACTAGAGATCATCCCATGGTTTCTAAAAGGATAAATCATTTCTAACATGTGGGATTATTCTGGCCATGCAAAATGCTCGATGGATGGCCAAGATCACATCAGTTGTTCCCTAAGAATCAACAGAGACCTCCGGTGATCACCGGTGCTCGAGCTCGATGAGGTATCTTCATCTAGTAGAGACGGAGCCCTGTTGAAAGTTGCAAGCCTTGGGGTTGAGTAGATCTCTCTATGGACCAACACCACTTGCTCTCCAACTAGAGAATGCTCACACCTCCCTGCTTCTTGGGGAAATTTGGAGGAGGAAGTTAAAGATGAGCTCCTAATCTTGAAGAAAATCAGTGGAAGATTCTCCTCCATGTTTTCTAACTCTCTCAAATGCTCAATCGAATGTGAAGATGATCAATTCAAGTTGAATTAGGGGGAGTATATCTCCCCCTATGGCACTCGGACGGCCGAGCCTTAGCTTGCCATTTTGATCCAATTGACCATATGGGAGGGGTTGTTTAGGCTGTTAAATCTTTGCACATGGTCGGTTTTAGATCTTGAGTGGATTGGTAACCTTCCACATGCTTTAAATTGGGTGAAAGGAGGATTTTGAATTACCCCATTTGAGCTAGGGTGTCAAGTTTAGACTTGGGTCCATTTGGGCTGATCAATACCCATTGGTTGGGTGCACCACTCTTCATTGGGTCCATTTAGCTATTAGGAAGGTATCAAGTTGAGATGAATAGGGCTTGACCAAATTACCCATGAATTAGATCCAAATTTGTTTTATGGCCTAGAGGTAGAATGGTTATTTGGCTTATTTTTTTAATTTGGATTTGTTGGGTATGTGGAGAAAATAGGTTTGGCCAAGTTTCAATATATTTGGAGTTCATTTGATAAGATTTGGCTCATGTTAACCCCTTTAGGTCAAAATGGTTCAACTTGGGTCAAGTTGAACAATTGGTCAAATTGGGTCAAGTCCATATGACCATTTGAAATCTTTTGGTGGCTTTAGTTCAATTCAATTTGGTTTAGTTTTGAATTTGGCTCATATGACTTCATTTAGGTCAAATGGGTCAAGTTGACCTATTTGACCCATTTGACCTATTTGGGCTAGGTCAAGGGTGGGTTTAGGTTTGGTTAGTCATATGGAGTGGAGTGATATCTTTATTTCCAATCAATTTTGGTTAAGTTTGAATTTGGCTCAACATGACCCCTTTAGGTCAAGTTGGGTCTAAGATCAATTAGGCTAGGTTAGGTCTAGTTGGCCAATTGATGCTTTGGTCAAGTTCAACAAGTGATTTGGAATAAACTTGACCCATTGTTTTTAATCAATTTGGCTTATATCAAGTTTTGACACATTTTGACTTTTTAGGTCAACTTGGGTCAACATGGGTCAACTTGGGTCATGTGGCCAGTTGGGCTAGGTTAGGCTCAAATGTTGACTTGGTCATGTTCAAATATAGGTCATGAATGAACTTAGATCATTGGTTTCAATCAATTTGGCCTGTGGTGGATTTTGGCTATGTTAGGTTTCATTTTGGGCTAAGTGTGGACTTGGTCAACCCTTAGGTTTGACTTGGTTTGACCCAATTTAATTGATTGATTATCCCATGATGATTGTTGATCATGATGAGAGGCATATGTGAGTTTGATTCAATCCAATTTGGTCAGGATTAGAATTTGGCTCATAAGGGTACTTTAGGTCACTTTGGGTCAAGTGAGCCTAAGTGGGTCAAACGGCTTAATCAAAGCTTGATTTGTGTTTGATAGAACTTGTATATGGACTTATGATTGAAATATAAATCCATTTGCAAGTGGTTTGAAGTCGAATGGGTTTTGATTCACTTGATAATTTCATATTCAAAGGAAGAATATGAAGGGATTTTGGCTTTGATTTTTGAATTGATTTTTGACTGGGTGATTGAAGTTTGTATTTATATATGGATTCATGATTGTAGGGTTGATAAAATCATGAAGAAAAATTAAGAGTTTGGCTTGATTTGAAGTTGATTTGGCTGCTAAGTTCAAGATTTTGACTTGAAAGGCTTAGGTTGAATTTTGAGTGGACTTGAGTTTGATTTTTAGAATTGGTTTTGATTGTTTGAATTTATATTTTGTTTATATATGTGAATATAAATGAGAATATAAATGGATCCTGAGAAAATTTCAAGGACTTAGAAAATTTTTGGAGTTTGAAGTTTGAATTTTTGAAGAGATCTTTTGACGTCCGATTGCCATAGGGGGAAATATACTCCCCCTAATTCACTTCAATTTTCAAATGCTCACTGTCGATTGAGTGTTAGAGAGTCAGAGGAGCCATCAGTGAGTAATCCTAAGGTTCCTAGGAGAATATTGAACATTGCAATTCTCAGTTTTCTTCAAGAGAAAATAGGGGAGCTCCACTGATTTCCATGCTTCCTCCACAGTACATTTTAACTCAATTGCCTTTGCACACTCCCTCATGTGACGCGTGGAAAGAGCACTGACCGCCGCCGCCGTGTATCATGTCATGGATTAAAGGAGTTTTAATTAATTCTAATTAACCCTCTAAACTTCAAAAATTTATATCTCTCTAAAAAAATCAAAAAATATGAGGTAAATTGCCATTGAAAGACAATTCAATCTAGAATATTCTAAAATTGATTTTAATGGATTTTGAATTGTATCTTTCTCTAATTTTGAGTTTTAATAAAAATATTAATTTGATAATTACTCCTTAAATTAATCCTTTGATTAATCTCAAACTTCTTGGGTATATTTTGGGGGATGCCTTCTGCCTCCCCTAATTTTCTTGGGACTTATTGGTGGTTTAATTGCTGGAATTGCAAATTCATTTCTTAATTACCCCCTTAATGTAATTAAGGAAAATTAAGAGTTTAATTAGTGTTTTAATCTATTAGTGAAGTTGATTAAGATTTGATCCAGTGAATAGGAGGTTTAGGAAATAATTTTGGGGCATTTTCCCTAAGCTATTCCATAAACCCCCTTTTCTTTCTTTAATCCTCTCTTAATTAAGGACTAATTCATTAATTACCCTCTTAATTAATTTCTAAAAATTTTAAAATCTTCCAAACCTTAATTAATCTACTTTGGGTAGATGCTTAGGTTTTCAATAGCCTAAGTTCAATTAAGGAAATCAAAACTCAACTCATATGTGTGAGGGGTGTTTTGAAATTACTTAAGTTAAACCCTTTAGCTTAATTAACCTTAATCATGAACCAAATTACATTTTGCCCTTTTCTTCCTGGTGCATTGCAAATTTAAATTCCTTGTGAGGTTTTATGTCATCTCATTGTCTCATAATTACTTGGTTAACTATGTTAAGGTGATGTAAGTAGGGGTTAATTAACATATTTAATTCATATCTTAACCTAATCAAAATAAAATAAATATAATCATCTAAAAATTAAACAAAAATGTCAAACAAATATGGGAATGGGTTAGGAATAGCAAACTCAATCCATATTTTCAAAATTAAATCAAATTCAAAATCAAACAAAAATCATATTAAATAAACCTTGATTTACTTTAAGCTTTCTTATTTCATAAGATTGTCTTTAGGATTTAATTAAAGTGAATGTGTTTTCATGCTTTCATTGCTTTAGTTCTTTCCCCAACATACTAAATATGTGTGTCTTATGGTTTCATGCATTCATACTTTTCAAAATTTAAATTTAAATTGAAAATGTTTACTTTATGTCAAATTTGCATATGTTGGCTAAAGTAATAATATGAGTGGCTATTATCACTATTAAATTCAAATTATTTTCAAAAAATATATGAATAAATTATCAAAACTGAAAGTGTGTTACTTATATTTTAATTATAAGTTTGGATGTGAGAAAAATATAAGGATGTGCTTAGTGTAGGTTCATCTTCTCTTTTCTTTTAGTATAGTTTTGAATAAGATTTGGTAAGGTGTGTTCATTTGAAAAAAAACCTAACACTTGCCTAATTTCATACCCTATTCATTCCTAGACTATCGCTTAAGAAGGACACCTATGCTTGCACATATAAATTGCATAAATAAAATAAATCAACTAATACAAATTTTTGCATTCCTTTTTTTCCATGCAATTCTTTTGTTCACATGTTTGTTTTTAAGGAAAGTGGTATATTAGTCTAGACAATCCTGAGGTTGTGAGGCAATAAGTAGCTCTAAGTTGGTCTTGTACCTTACACCTCTGGTTAACAATGGCACTGTACTCACTTATGCCTTTTTTACCTTAATGTGTGCATGTGAAAATTGGATAAGAAATCCTTTTTCTACTTAGTAAAAATCATGCATCATAAACTTTCAAATTTTCTTAAATGAATTGCTTAGCATGCATCATAAATTATGTTAAACATCCTCATTTGTGTGTATAGATATGCTTAGGACTCATCCAATTGCATATTATACATGTTGGGAAAGAAGTAATGTGATGTATGTTTTGTGAATTTGGTTCATTTTATTTAATCTTAAAATGCCTTTCTTTTTGAATGGGTCTGTTTAGAGTTCATCTAAACTTAGGATTAATTAAAATACTTAATCAAAACATTCACTAAACAAAACTAAAACATGAATCCACTTTAGAAATTACTTAGGTTAGGAAAGGAAAGAGAAGCTCTTCTCTTTCCCTCTCTTTATAACTTGATAATTAATTATAGGATTCACTTGAAACTAATCAAAACATGAAATAAAATCAACCCAAAATAATTAAATCACTTAAATGAAACCCTCCTCTTAGTTGAACATGCTTCACACTTAAAAAATTCTAACTTAAAGCCATAGCTAAGTATACCACACAAACTTCCAAAGCACACATTAGGCTAAGCCATCACTTCTAGCTTTAGGTTAGGGCAGTGCATGGTTTGATGCTTACTTTTATTTTGTGATATATATTTTAGACTGAATATTAGGATGAATGTGCATAGAATGAATGGTAGGATGATGTTAGTCTAACCATTATTTTCTATAGGGGATTGTGCTTAAGGGGCGCTGTAATAAATAAAAAATATAAATGCTCTTGTTTTGCAGGTCCTTATACCCCTAAGCATAATCTAATAGGCTAGGTGGACTTAGTCACCCATGTGTGGGTGATAAGTCTAATATACGTACTTGGGATTTGGTGGTTTGTTTAGCTAACCTTTATTTTGCAAGTGTTAGCTAGATTTACTTTTCCTTTCCTGTAATTAGGATTTTTAAATGATTATTATGGAGATTAGGATGAGCATTGGTCATAAGATCTTATCTTATGCACCATGTGAAGCCTTTGGAGCATCCACCTTCCAACCATCCAAAAGAAGGAACCAAAGAAGAAAGAAAAAAAAGAAGAAAGAAGAAAAGAAGAATGAAGAAATGAAGCTTGAAGACCCCCATAACAATGAATTCCTTGCTTAATTGTATTTAATTCATTTGTAATCCGGGTTGTATATGGGTAGAGCTAGGCTACCCAATTTATTTTTTGGTTTGTGCGGTGGTATCTGACCACAAATGGCTTCTTATTCTTTTGCGATTAGCTTTATAAATTGATTGATGATTTGTTTAGCTTGTGCATTAAGTGACATCCTTTTCCTAGTTTTTTTCTTGCTTTATGTATGGCCTGGATGTGGATTAGGCTCTTAGGGAAAAATAAATCTTTTACCAAATCTAACAACTCAAACCTAAAAATAAAGAACTCATAACCTCACCTAATGCTTAGGCTAAATTTCAAGATAAAAGAATTAGCAACCCCTTAGCTGGATGAGTACTTCTTTTATAACATTATGCACAAATGTATCTTGTTTCACTCTTGATTGGAGAGATTTCACCTTTGACAGAGAAACTTAGCTTGACCTTTGAGAGCCATGGTGGAAACACACCTCCTCCCTTCTCGTTAATTTTGGCCAATAACTTTATTTCTCATGCATTAGGCATATAAATCCTATTAGTTTGAGTCAAAAATAATTGTCCAAAAATGAAAATAAAATGAAATTTGAATTGCATTAAATTTAAGTCATTTGAAACATGTCCTTACATGATCTAGTCTCTTTATGGAGTGAGTTTAAGGACTCGATCTCTTTGTAAATAGTAGCCCAACTATCTTGCATAAAGCATATGACTTGCCTACATGAATTTAAAACCATAGGAGGAGTTAGTTGGCGGCCACCCCCAGGCGGTTGTAAGTCCAAACAGTTAGGTGGTTTATTCTCTTTTGTGGAAGCAAACCAAATACCCCTTTTCACCTTAGATTTAGGTTCTATAAGCTTTCATGGGCCATAAGCTTTGAATCCTTACCTTAGCATTTCCTTAATCTTGTTATGGAATCATAAGTCCCAAATTTTCTAATGAAAAATTCAACTCAAATAAATTAAATCAATTTCAAAAATCTAAAGCCCAACCATAGATAGTTTGAGATGCTCGTTAGTTTCTAGCATCGCGCATCTCCTATTTATCTTTCTTTTATCTTCGATAATAACTCCCTCTCTTTGATCAATCCCATTTGATCTTCAAAAATGAACTAATCTTTTGATAGTCCTTTCCTATTGAAATCTTTGAAGATAATAATCATTTACCTTAATCGAGAGTATTCTTAAGGGATCTCGTCCCATAGGATGTAATTAACTATGGGGGCTTGCACCTGTAGGAAACTTAACGAACCCAGTTTAAAATAAACTCTACTTTACTTTTCCATGTAAAATAGGGGAAGAATCTCTAGTACATATGTAGACCCATTATCCTTAGGAGTCTTTATTAATGTGATTAAGTCTATTAAAGGGTAGTGACTTCTATCTCCTGAGATAGTACACTATTCCTTGATGACGTACCTGATCACCTAAATAAGCACATCTGCAGATCTACGTGGCATCCCAAAAAGATGAATTTTTATATTCTTTCTTTTCACCACAGATGAAGGCGACTATATAAAAAATTTTCATCCATAGACTTCTAAAGGTAGAACTTGTTCAGACCCATACATTAAGGAGAACGGGGTAGATTGAATTGAGGCTCATGTGGAAAAAGCCCACGCTTTAACTATGTGCCACTACCACTTATGTTGAGTGTCTTTAATATCTGAGAGTTTTGTTTAAAGCTTCGCTATTTGCAGATAAGATGGTAGAATATCTCCAATCTATGCTATATCTCTAGAAAAAGTTATTGATTTTAGTGCTCTTAAATGCAGTACCATTGTTAGATATAATTAATTGAGGCACCCCGAACCTAGATACGATATTATTCTTGAAAAATAGAAGCATATGCTGATTTATGACCTCTCTGAGTGGGATCGCCTCTGCCCACTTGGAAAAGTATTGGTAGAAGAATGAACCGGACCCTTAGAAGGGAGGATCGATCGGCCCACTATGTCGCATTCAACACTCAAATGGCCATGAGGCCAATGTAGAATGTTGGGTGGGTGTAGACCACCGCACTTGACATTGGTGGCATCTCCTAGTTACATCCATGCATCGTGATCATCAAGGCCGTAGTATCCTTGATTGGCTTTCATCTTGGACCTAATGAGCTCAAAGATAAACCTAAGTGTACCTCGGTCACGATCTTATAGGTTTCATGTTTGTTCAAATAGCATAACCACATATGATCAAAGGATCATCGGTATAAAGTGTCATCCATGAGAGTGTATCAGAGAGCTCTCTGCTTCACCTGATGGGCTAATGACTTCTCTTGAGATAGTTTTCCTGCATGTAGGTAATCCATGAATAGTTGCCTCCAATCTGACTCATCATCCTTTTTGGCAACGTCAACCTCCCCTTCAAGAGAAAGTCTCTCGATGAGTTTAGCATCAATATAGGATAGGACTTGTCTATTTTGTACCCTTATTGGTATGGACTCATCTGACATGCCACCCTTTCAAGCAATGCATTTACTTTATTTTTTCCTCGAGGAATCTTTAGATGGTAACCACTGGATTTGGGCCAGAACTCCATGGTATACTTGTGGTAATGATGGACCTGGCTTTAAACCTTGTAGGACCAAGAATTTGGTTGATAATTAGAGAATCCAAGACATGTTCTGTGACGCATAGTGTAATGGCTAACTATAGACTTGCAATCAGAGCCTAATATTCAACTTCATTGTTAGTGCATGGATTGGATAAATGATATGAGAATCTCATCACATCGCGGTCTAGAGTTAGAAAAATTATTCCTACCCCCATCTCGGAAGAGTAGATCGTGGTTCTTCCCCTTTTTAAAAGGAAGCTGCACCATCAAATACATCTCCCAATGGCGAATGATAGTGTCCTCTAAGTTTATGATTTTTTCATCGGGGAGGTCATCATTAAGCGGGGAATTAACATAAAGTGGGTGTGCTGCTAGGAAATTCTCTAGTGCTTGTCCTTTCAGGGTATAAATATGATATCAAACTGTGATAAAATCATGGACCAATGCGCCAAACGTCCAGATAGCATCGGCCGTGTCATGAGATATTATAGTGAATTTATCCTAGAGATCATATTCACCTTATGAGAAAGCATGCAGTGTTGTAGCTTTTGGGATGCAAAGATCAAAGCTAGGCAGTGCTTTTCAATAAGTGGGTAGTTTGCCTCAGTAGGGATTAGACAATGATTGAGGTAGTAAAGTGCATTCTCTTTCCCTTCATCATTGGTTTGAGCCAACAAAGTGCTAAGGGAGTCGTCTAATATAGTAGTATATAATATCAATGGTCTGCCTGAGATAGGGGCTGTTAGAACTAGCGGCGTCATCAGGTAGTGCTTGATGTCTCCAAAAGCATGCTGACACTTATCATCCCACTTGAACTTAGCAGCCTTTTTGATAAGTGCTAAGAATGGCTGGAATCTTTCTGATATGCTAAAAATGAAGATTCTTTGATACGCCAACTGACATTGAAATGATCTGAGTTGAGTTATACTTTTAGGGGGTGGCATTTCCAAGATAACCTTGAACTCTCCGGGTCAATTTCTATTCCAAAGTGCATGATAACAAACACAATGAATTTATATGAAGCTACTCTGAAAGCACACTTTAGGAGATTCATTTTATGATTAAATTATCTTAACTGTTCAAAAACTACTCTCAAGTTGAAGAGATGGTCTTCATTTTCATTACTTTTGACTATGAGATCATCAACTGTTGACCTTATTTTTAGAATGAGCTCACAACCCTTCCATCTTAGACATAGGACTCCTCGTAGACTTTAAGAGTTCCTTAATCTTAAGACACATCTAGTGATTAGGTGGACACTCAACCTAGCCTTTATTTTAGAAGGCATGTGTATGTTAGGGAAACCATTCTCACTTCTTTCAAGTCAAACTTCAAATCAATTCATTTGATTTCCCATGATAAATCCATGATCAAAATTCATCAAAATTGAATACTCAATTCTTAAGAACTTAGCCAAAACCATGATCAAAACTAATTCAAATCTTTGAGATCTTTTCATTTATATTCTCATATATTATATATAAATGAAGTATAAAATTCAAATCAAAAAAAGTCCAAATCAATTCAAGAAATTTTCCTTAAGTCCTTTTAATTTTTCATTAATGAACTTAGCCTAAATCATCATCAAACCAATTCAAACTCATGGGATTTTCTCACAACTCATTTAGATTCATAGTTATATTCACATATATAAATGAAATATAAATATAAATCAATCAAATCAAATCCAAGAATTAAGTTCCCAATTTAAATTTTTCACAAGTCCTTAATTTTCCATTAATGGACTTAGCCAAAATCATGATCAAACCATTTCAAATCCTTAAGATATTCTCAAAGCTCATTTAGATTCTCATTTATATTCACATATATAAATGAAATATAAATATAAATCAATCAAATCAAACCCTCAAATTAAATTCCCAATTTAAAATCTTCTTAAGTCCCTTAATTTTTCATTAAAGGACTTATTCAAAATCTTGATCAAACCATCTCAAAGTCATTGGATTTTCTCATAATTGTTTTATATTCTCATTTGTATTCACATATATAAATGAAATATAAATATAAATCAATCAAACCAAATTCAAAAAATTCCAATTCAAAAATTCCAAATCTTTTCTAAGTTCCTTAATCTTCTTGAGCAAATCACTTCAAATCCTTGAAATTTTCTCATAACCCATTTATATTCTCATTTATATTCACATATATAAATGAAATATAAATTCGAACAATCAAAACTAATTTCAAAAATCAAACTCAAATCCACTCAAAATCCAATCTAAGCCTTTCAAGTCAAAATCTCAAACTTGGCCAAATCAACTTCAAATCAAGCCAGACTCTTGATTTTCTCTGGTGATTTAATAATCCCTACAATCATGAACTCATATATTAATCCAAACTTCAATCAAACAATCAAAACCTAGTTCCAAAATCAAAGCCAAAACCCTTTCATATTCTTTCTTTGAATATGAAATGGTCAAATGGATCTAGACCCATTTGACTTCAAACCACTTATAAATGGATTTATATTTCAATCATGAGTCCATATACAAGATCAACCAACTTCAAATCAAGCTTTGACCAAGCCATTTGACCCAGTTAGGCTCACTTGACCCAAAGTGACCTAAAGCACCCTTATGAGCCAAATTTTTATCCTAACCAAATTGGATTGGACCAAACTCATATATCTCTCTCATCATGATCAATAATCATCATGGGATGATCAATCAATCAAATTGGGTCAAACCAAGTCAAACTTAAGGGTTGACCAAGTCAACACTTAACCCAAAATGAAACCTATCATAGCCAAAATCCACCATAGGACAAATTGATTGAAACCATTGATCTAAATTTACTCATGACCTATGTTTGAACTTGACCAAACCAACATTTGAGCCTAACCTAGCCCAATTGGTAAACTTGACCCAAGTTGACCCATTTTGACCTAAAGGGTCAAAATGTCTCAAAACTTGATCTAAGCCAAATTGATTGAAACCAATGGGTCAAGCCCATTTCAAGTCGCTTGTGGAACTTGACCAAAGCCTTAATTGGCCAACTAGATCTAACCTAGCCCAATTGACCTTAGACCCAACATGACCTAAAGGGGTCATGTTGAGCCAAAATTGAACTTAACCAAAATTGATTGGAAACAAAGATGCTAATCCAATCCATATGACTAGCCTAACCTAAACCCACCCTTGGCCTACCCCAAATAGGTCAAATGGGTCAAATAGGTCAACTTGACCCATTTGACCTAAATGAAGTCATATGAGCCAAATTCAAAACTATACCAAATTGAATCAAACCAAAGCTGTCAAAACATTTCAAATGGTCATATGAACTTGACCCAACCCTTGGTTTGACCCAATTTGACCTATTGTTCAACTTGACCTAAGTTGACCCATTTTTGACCTAAATGGGTCAACATGATCCAAACCCAATCAAATGAATTCCAAATCCAATGAAACTTAGTCAAACCTAGTTTTTTCACATACCCAACATATCCAAAGTGGAAAAATAGCAAAATGCCCATCCTACTCCTAGGCCATAGAACAAATTTTGGCTTAACCTATGGGTAATTTGGTCATACCCTCTTCACATTCACTTGAGGCTTTCCTAAAAACTCAAGGGACTTAGTGATGAGTGGTGCACCCAATCCAATGGGTTTGGCTCAGCCCATTTGGTCCCTAGATCAAACTTAACCCTATGGTGAAAAATTGAAAATTCAAACTCCCTCTCAAACTCAAATTCAAGCACATGGGAGGTTGGCAATCCACTCCTTGGCTCAAAACGACCATGTGCACATTCCAAATTGATCTAAAAATTTCATCCTTAGCTCAATTGGATCAAAATGGCATGTGCATTGCCGGCCGATCGATCTTTCAAGGGGGAGATATACTCCCCCTAAACAAACTCAAATGTAGAATTCCATAATTTGTTTGAGTGCTAGTGAGACCTAGTATCCATTAGAGAGTGATAGCAAACATCCTAGAGCTCATTCCATTCTCCCATTTCATTTTCAAAATGGGAAGCTAATTGAATTTCCCTCCACTTCTCTTTTCCTTCCAATTCCTGCACACTTAGGTGACCAAGTCAAGCTCACCTAAGTTTATTCCCAAGTTCTAAAGGCAAGGGAGGATTGAATTGTATCAAAGCCAAAGCTCAAGCATAGGAGGAGGTGACCCATACATTGATCCACTCAACCTCAAGTTGTCCAAACTTCAACAAGGCTTCATCTCAACCAGATGAAGCTTCTCCAAGGGAATCGAGCACCGATAATCACCTCCGGTGAGGTATGGGTTTTTTTGACCATTAAACTCAATGTGGTGTGGAGCTTTGTGAAAAAAATTTTCACCCCATCGATTTTTGACCGTTGGATTTGCCGCTCTCTGTCTTTAGATGGTGTGGGTTGAATTTGGTTTGATTCCTACAAGGTCGAGCTTGGATCTTCCCCTTGATCATGGATGATCTCTATTGATCAAGGAAAAGAACTTGGATGATCTCAGCCATCCATCCACACATTTTAGATGGACGGCTGAGATAATTCAGCATGTTTAGATTTTCTATTACTCATTTTAAAATGCGGAGATCCTTGGTCGTCCGAATTTTGATTGGATGGTAGAGGATTAAAGCGCGTGCGCCATCGCTGCCACCCAAGATGTGACAAGTTAAGTAATCCCTCATAACACGACGTGTGTAAAGCGCATTGACCGCCACCGCCATGCGTCGCACGTTGAGCCAGGGATTAGTTAGGGATTATTAAAATGCTTTAATTAATTCCTAATTTACTTAGAGATCTTACAAAATTCATAACTCTTACTAGAAAATTCAAAAAAAAAATATTGTATAAAATCCTATGGATAGATAATTAAACCTAAAATATTTTAAAATTAATTTTGATAAGTTTTAAATTATGCTTTTCTCTGAATTTGGGTTTTATTAGAAAGTTTATTTTGCTAATTACTTTATAATTAGGCCTTTGATTAATCCCAAATTTCTTGGATAAGTTTTAGGGGATGACTTCTGCCTCCCCTAATTTTTTGGGATTTATTGAAGGCTTGATTAGAATAATTGCATATAATTTTCTTAATTACCCTCATTATGTAATTAAGCATAATTAGGGTATGATTAGTAATTTTAACCTATGATTAGGGTTGATTAAGGTAAGTAGGAGGTTTATAGAATATTTTGGGGCATTTCCCAAGCTATTCCTAAACCCCTCTTCTCTCCTTAATCTCCTCTTAATTAAGGGTTAATTTATTAATTATCCCCTTAATCAATTTCTAAAAATTCAGAAAAATTCTAGATCTTAATTAATTTACTTTGGGTAGATGCTTAGTAGTTTAATAGTCTAAGTTCAATTAAGAAAATCAAAACCCCATTCATAAGTATGAAAGGGTGTTTTGAAATTACTTAAGCTAAATCTCTTAGCTTAATTAACTTTTAATTGTGAGCCAAATTGCATTAGGCCTTTTCCTTATTAGGTGCATTACAAATTTAAATTCCTTGTAAGTTTTATGTCATCTCATTGGCTCATAATTATTTAGTTAATTCTTCTAAGGTGGTGTAGGTAAGGATTAATTAAGTTACTTAATTCATACCTTAACCTAATCAACACATAAAAATGGATTTAATTGTTTAAAAATTAAACAAAAATATCAAACACATGTGGGAATGGGTTTGAAATAGCAAACTCATCTCACATTTTCAAAATTAAATCAAACTTCAAACTAAACAAAAATCACTTTGAATTCACTTTGATTTATTCTAAATTTTCTTATTCTATAAGAATGTCTTTAGGATTTAAGTGAAGTGTGTTTGTTTACATGCTTTAATTGCTTTGGATCTTTCCCCAGCATATTAGGTTGTATGTCATTTGATGTCATGCATTCATAATTTTGAAATTAAAATTTTAAAATGAAATTATTTACATATGTCAATTTGCATGTGTTGGCTAAAGTAGAAATATGAGTGGCTATTATCACTACTAAATCCAAATTATTTTCAAAGCATATAAATCAAATACTAAATCTGAAAGTATGCTACTGATATTTTAATTATGAGTTTGCATGTGATAGATTATAAAGGTATGCTTAGCATAGGTTTCTTTTCTTTCTTATGTTGGTATAGTTTTGAATAGGAGTTGGTAAGATGTAGGGTTCATTTGAAAAGAACCCAACACTTACTTAATTCTATACCCTATTCATCCCTATGCTATCACCTAAGAAGAGTTGCCTATATTTGCATATATAAATTGCATAGACAAAAAAAATGAATCCATTAAACAAATTTTGCATTCTCCTTTTTCATTTCATTTCTTTTATACATATGTTTGTATTTAAGGAATGTGGTATATTAGTCTGGACAACCCCGAGGTCGCAAGGCTTTAAGTAGCCCTAAATATGTCGTGTACCTTACACCTCTGGTTAACAATGGCGCTATACTCACTTATGCCTTTCTTACTTTCATGTGTTTATGTGAAAATTTGGATAAGGAAAACCCTTTCTGCTTAAGAAAAATCATGCATATTCAACTTCTAAATTTTCTTAAATGGATTACTTAGCATGCATCATAAAGTATATTAAATACTCTCATTTGCATGTATAGATATGCTTAGGGCCCATCCATATGCATGTTATATATGTTGAGAAAGAAATGAAGTAATGTGTGTTATGTGAATTTTGGTTCATTTTACTTAATTGTAAACTACCTTTCTTTTTTGAATAGGTTTGTTTAGAGTTTATCTAAACTTGGGATTAATTAAGAGATTTAATCAAAACATTCACTTAAATGAAACTAAAATGTGAATCTACCTTAGAAATTACTTAGGTTAGGGAAGGAAAGAGAAGTCCTCTTCTCTTTCCCTCTCTTATAATTCAATAATTAATTATAGGATCCACTTAAACCAAATCAAAATATGAAATAAAAATGAACCCAAAATAATTAAACAACTTAAATGAAACCCTCCTCTAAGTTGAACATGTTCTTCACACTTAGAAAATTTAAACCTAAATCCATAGCTAAGCATACCACACTTTCACACATTAGCCTAAGTCACTACTTCTAGCTTTTAGGTTGGTGCATGGTTTGATATTTTATTTTATTTTGTGATATATATTTTAGATGGATATTGTCTATGCTAGAATGAATTAGGACATTCTTATTCTAACTATTCTTTTCTGCAGGGGATTGTGCTTAAGGGGCGCTATCATAAATAAAAATATAAAATGCTTTTGCTTGTAGGTGCTTTATACCCCTAAGTATAATCCATAGGCCAGTTGGACTTAGTCACCCATGTGTGGGGTGATAAGTCCAATATACATGCTTGAGATTTGGGTGGTTTGTTTTAGCTAACCTTTATTTTGTGGGTGTTAATTAGATATCCACTTTGCCTTTTCATGTAAATATTTGTATAATTAGGATTTTGGAATAATTATTATGGGGATTAGGATAAACATTGGTCATAAGATCCTATCTTATGCACCATGTGAAGCCTTGGAGCATCTACCTTCCAACCATCCAAAAAGAAGGAACTAAAAGAAGAAATAAGAAAAGAAGAAGAAAGAAGAATAAAGCTTGAAGGCATCCATAATAATGAATTCCATGCATAATTGTAATTTAATTCATTTGTAATCTGGGTTGTATAAAGGTAGAGCTCGACTACCCATATTTGATATTTTCGAGTTTGTGGTGGTCACCACAATGACCTTTTATTCTTTTGTGATTAGCTTTATAAATTGATTGATGATTTGTTTAGCTTGCATTAAGTGGCATGATTTTCCTAGTTTCTTCCTTGCTTTATGTATGACCTTGATGTGGATTAGGCTCTTTAGGGATAAATCTTTTACCCAATCTAACAACTCAAAAATAAAATTAAACAACTCATAACCTCACCTAAAGCTTAGGTTGAAAATCAAGATAAAAGAATTAGCAACATTTAGCTGGATGAGCATTTATTTTGTAATATCATGCACAAATGCATCTTATTTTACTCTTGATTGGAGGGCTTCCACCTTTGCTAGAGAAACTTGGCTTGACCTTTGAGAGCCATGGTGGAAACTCACCTCCTCCTTATCTCATGATTTTGGCCAATAATCTTCTTCTCATGCATTATCATATGAATCCTATTGAGTCAAAATATTTGTCCAAAATGAAAATAAAATGAAATTTGAATTGCATTAGATTTAGGTCATTCGAAGCATGCCCTTTACATGATCTAGTCTCTTTAGCGAGTGAGTTTAAGGACTTTGTCTCTTTCTAAATAAATAACAGCCAAGCTATCTTGCATAAGCATAAAGACTTGCCTACATGTATTTAAAATTATAGGTGGAGTTAGTTGTTGGCCATTCCCAGGTGGTTATAAGTCCAAGCTATCGAGTGGTTTGTCCTCTCTTGTGGAGGAAAAGCAATTACCCATTTTCACTTTAGATTTAGGTTATGCTTCCCCTCGCCGAAGCTCCCTAGATTTAGGTTCTGAGGTTGCTTCTCCCCTTTGCGGGCCATAAGCATAATTCCTCACCTCTTAGAAATTTCATTAATCTTATGTTAAGGAATCTTAAGTCCTAAATTTCTAATGAAAAATATAACCTAAATAAACTAAATCAATTTTAAAATGTAAAGCCCAACTATAAGATAGTTTGAGATGTTTGCTAGGTTTCCTAGCATCATGGGCAACTCCTACTTATCTTCCATTTTAGCTTCGATAATAACTCCCTCTTTTGATCAATCCTATTTGATCTTCAAACATAAACCAATCGATTGATAGTCCTTTCCTATTGAAATCTTCAAAGACGATGATCATTTACCTTAATCGAGAGTTTTCTGGGATCACGCCCCTAGAATGTAATTAACTATGGCTTGCCCTGTAGGGAACTTAATGAACCTAGTTTAAAATAAATCCTACTTTTCATGTAGTAGGAAAGAATCTCTGCACATATGCACCCATCATTTTTAGGAGTTCTTATTGAGGTGATTAAATCCATTAAAGGGTAGTGACTTCTATCTTTCGAGATAGTACACTATTTTCTTAATGATGTACTCGATCACCTGAATAAGTATATCTATGGATCTACGTGACACCTTAAAAAGATGAATTTTTATAAAGTTGCCTCTTTCATTTCTCCCCACATATTTGAAAGGTGACTCCCCTAAAGAAATTTTTAACCAATAGATTTTTCTGGTGACTTCACTGGGGGTGGTTCCTCTCTCCATCTTTGATAAATGATCGTTGTCTTTGAGTATTGATAGTGGGTTTGTACTTTGGTATGAATCCAAGACTATCCTTCTTTTCATTGGCACTTAGCTCACTTCATTCTTGAGTTGAGTTATCCAACATCTTTAAGCTTTAGGACCACATTCCTTGTTGGTCTTAAAACCCCCGTTGGGTTCTCCAATGGGTAAAATGAAAAGATCTAAAATAAAAAAGAAAACTTTTTTTTAAAAGACTTCCTTCTTATCATTTTCGTGATAAGGAAAGGTTCATCCAAAAATAATAAAGATAAAATAAATCTTCCATAAAGAACTTTGCTTTTCAAAAGCACCTTTTCAAAAAATGCACCTAATAAAATATTTTTCACAAAATTTTGTCACCCTCATTTAACAATTCCCATAATTGTTACATGTAGGGATTTTCAAAAATAAAACTAACAACATTTTACAAAAGTACAAATGAACATCTTCTTTCAATTTACTTTGATGAAGATTTCATTTTAAAATAAAATGAACAATCATCTTTTCCAAAAATCAAAATCAAAATCATAAAGTTTTCAAAGCAAGAATCTTTCTATTCAATACACTCACACTTATTGAATGGAAAGTTCATTTCCAAACAAAGTTAAACATTTCAAAAAGCACATATGAATATCTTCAGTTAATATACTCAAATTTATTAAATGAGGATTTCATTCCCAACTAAAAAATATATCATTTAGGAAATCTCACTTGAACATATCTCACATATGTTTTAAGTTGGAATTCCTCTCTTTTAAAAAGAAATAAATCACACATAAAATAACATTTTCAAATTTCAAAAGTAAGATTGATTTCCATTATACATACCCAAATGTGTTGAATGGAAGTCCTCTCTTTCAAAAATTAAAACTTAAATAATCATACTTTCAAAATTCTAAAACACATTTGGAACTTTAGTTAACATACCCAAATATGTTAAGTGGGGTCTCCAAATCCAAAATTAATTTTTTTTTCAAACAACTTTTTGGAACTTCATTTAACATACCCAAATTTCTTAAGTGAAATTTCCAAGTTCCAAAATCAAAATTTTCAAATACATTTTTGGAACTTTAGTTAACATACCAAATTTGTTAAGTGAAGTCTCCAATTCCAAAATTCAAAAATTTCAAACACATTTGGAACCTCACTTAACATACCCATATTTTTTAAATGAAGTCTCCAAATTCAAAATCCAAAAAAAAATTCTAAACACATTTAGAATCTCACTTAACATACCCCACTTTATTAAGTGAAGTCTCCAAATTCTAAAATCAAAAATTTTTCAAACACATTTGGAACTTCATTTAACACACCCAAATTTGTTAAGTGAAGTCTCCAAATTATAAAAAATAAAAAATTTCTAAACACATTTTTTGGAATCTCACTTAACATACTCAAATTTGCTAAGTTAAGCCTCCAAAGCCAAAAACAAAAATCTTCAAACACCTTTGGAAATTCTTTCCTTAGCATACCAAATTTGCTAAGGAGAAGTTTCCATTTTCAAAACCAAAACAAACCAAAAAAAAAAATTTTTTTTTGAACACACCATTTGGAATTTCATTTAACATACCCAAATTTGCTAAATGGAATTTACATTTCACAAAATTATGGGACTTCATCTTTAGCATATCAAATTTGCTAAAGTTAAGTTTTCACTTTAAAAATACATCAAAAATAAAATGAAACACTTAGGATTCCCTTAGCATACCAAATTTGCTAAGGATCTAACACTTTTCAAAAATAAAAAACATCAAAACAAAAATGAAATACTTAGGATTTTCCTTACCATACCTAAATTTACTAAGAATCCTATTTTCAAAAATCAAACAAGACACACTTAGATTCTTCACTAAGCATACCTAATTTTGCTAAGTAAGAATTCTAAATTTTCAAACAACAACAACAACAACAACAACAAGCCTTAATCCCACTTTCACATGAATTTCTCCATGTGTCCTATTATGTGTCAAATTCTCATTTAATTCGAGTATACTAAGATCATTTTTTATACATCTTAACCAAGTCTTTTTAGGTCTACCTCTACCTTTCTTAACATAAAAAAATCTAATGCATCTACTCTCAAAATCCTAAAATATTAAAACCATCTAAAATTCTCCTAATCTTATCTATCAATTTGAGCTACTTCAACTTTTCAACATACATTTTGCATTCTATCTCTTAAAGCCACTCATATATCCTCATCTCAACACTTACTTTATGTTTCTTTAAAACATTCTTCACATAAGTCATCGTCTTACCACCATCTTATAAAATTTTCCTTAAGTTTAAGTGGAACTTTTCTTTACATAATAGGCCGATGCATTCCTCCACTTCAACCATCCAACTTGAATTCTACTAATAATATCTCCATCTATTTCACCATCATTTTGAACAATAGATAAATATCCAATCGCCACTCTTATTAATGACTTGATCACCCAAAGTCACAACACTACCACTAAAATTTCTACAACTAAAATTACACTCCATATATTCGCTTTTAGCCGCTAAACGAAACCTTTACTCTAAAGTTGACCTCCATAATTCAAGTTTCTCATTGGACTCCTCTAGTCTTATCAAGAAGAATGTCATCAAAAAAGCATACACCGTGGTACATCTTCTTGTAAATGCCTCGTAAGAACATCCATAACTAAAGTAAAAGATAAGGGCTTAATGTTGATCCTGATGTAATCCAACCCAAATAGGAAAATAGTTTGTCAATCCTCCTTGTTTGGACACAAGTGACTGCCTCTAGTATACATATCCTTAATGACTTGAATATAACCAATATTAACTTCTTTTGTTCTAGAACTCTCCAAAGAACATCTCTTGAGACTTTATCATAAGCTTTCTAAATCAATAAATATCATATGATCCTTTATTTTCTCTAAGCTCCATCAAACCTCTTAACAAATGTATAGCATCCATAGTAGATCTACCTGCATGAAACCAAACTAGAAACTTCATCATCGTAATCTATGCTCAATTACTCTCTCCATAATTTTAATGTACGCACATTAACTTAATCTCTATAATGCACCTTGTGCATCACCTTTATTCTTAAATAGGAACCAACAAACTTTTCTCCACTCATCGCATCTTTTAGTCTTTAAAATAACATTAAAAGATTTGTAAGCCAAGAAATTCCTTGATCTCCTATTTTCACACTTCTATTGGAATATTATCCGGCCCTATGCTTTCCACATTTCATTTTCTTTAAAGCTTCACCATTTTAGATACTAATGAATGAAAAATGAAATTCTCTATTTGTTTGTGGTATTAGGTTCTAAAATCAATCGTACTTTGTGATCCTTCATTGAAAAGTTTATTAAAATACCTCATCCACCTATTTTCAATATCTTTTCTAAGAAAAGCACTTTATTATTTTCATCCTTTACTCCTCACTGAACTATGTCTACTTCTCCTATCTCTTTGCTAACTTATACATACATCTTTCACCTTCTTGGTATCTAATCTATTGTATAAATCACTAAAGCTAAATTTTTTGCATCATATATGCTTTCTTAGAATCTCATGCCATTTTATATCTTTCAATTAGTTTTACATCTAAACCAAGTTTTATAACAATGCTTCTTATTTTATCTTTTCTTGCACACTCGACTCCACCACCAACTATTCTTAAGAAGCTTTTCCTTTAATTCACCAAGCACATTTTAGCAACTTGTTTAATAAAGACTTGATACTTTTCCCATATAACGTTAGCTTCATGAACATCCCAAACTTTAATTTCTTGTAGCTTGCTCTTAAAAAATATTTTATTTGTGTTTTGTGTCTCCATCTAATCCTGGGACAATAATTAAGTTTATTTTTCTCTTACAACCTTTCATCTTAAAATCTAAAACTAGATGAGCTTTTAAAATTTCACTAATGACCTACCTTTACAAAAGATCTATTTTTCTTATCAAAAAATAATCAATCAGTTTTACTAGATCCATTTTATAAGTAATAATATGTTCATCTCTTTTCTTAAATAAAGTAAGAACTACAAAATCATAAGCTAGGTAAAATCTAATAGTCCTACCTTCATTAGTCACTCCAAATCCATAACCACCATGAATACTTTAAAATCTTCTACCACTCTACCAACATGTCCATTTAAATCTCCCCAATATTTCTTTTCTTCAAGAGCTTTGTATTAATCCCTCTAATTCATTCCAAAATTTTCTTTTGAACTTACCTAAACCTACTGAGGAGCATAAACACTTATAACATTGATAATCTTAGTATCAACAATCTTTAAAGCTATTATTCTATCTACATCTTAATACTTATAACATTATCCTTCAAACTTTTATCTATAATCACACCTACCCATTTCTAGTTTGACTTATCAATACCAGTTTAAAACCTAAACTATCAATCTCCTATTTCTCCCAACCCATTTAGTTTTGAACACATAAAATATTTATCTTTCTATGAACCATAATATCTATTAATTCCAAATTTACCTATAAGAGTACATATTCCAAGATCCTAACCTAATTCTTTTTCGGACTAACTTCTTGCAGATCCATAATGGAATGCTTATTTAAGATCAGCTCTACCAAGGCAATGGCCAAGTTATTTTTTTTCAAGACCATAATCCGCCTGGACAAGATAACACAATGATTTAAAGGATTCATGTCATAATATTTCACAAATTTTAGACTACCTAATAAGCAAACCCTCCACTTTTGCATCCTACTGGGATAGAATGGTAAGAAATTCTAAATTTTCAAAATCAAAATAAAATTCACAAAAAAGAAACAATCATTTCAACACTTCCTTAAGATACCTAAATTTGCTAAAATTCCTAAACAATCAAACAAAACAAATCAATTTGACCCTTACTTTAACATACCCAAATTTGTTAAAGGAATGGGTCCTCAAAATAAAAAATTCAAATTCAAAATAAAAATGAACCTATGGAAGCATCCTTATCAAAATTTTGAATACATATTTCAACATACTTAAATTTGAAGTTGATTCATATTCAAATTCTCTTTTCAATAATCTTCAAATCCATTTACCCAACTTAACACTTCCAACTTGGATGGTTCAAATTTTCAAATTCAAAAAATTTAAAATCTATGAAGATAGAAATCTAAGTTCATTTCTCATTGAAGATCTTCACTCGATCTTAGTTTCTATTAATTGTTCAAACTCTGTTTTAAAATTTGTCTTTACCTTCCCCACTATGGATCTCTTTAGATCTTTCACTTCCCTCATCTAGACCATACCCATTTGATTCACTTTGGCCTGAGATTTGAGGGAGCCAAGATTACTTGTGAGTATTCTCAGTCAGACTTTCACCCAGCCATGAGAGATTTACACACTCTATTATGTTCTCTTCTCAAGATAAAAGCTATAAATAAAGAATCATTGCTTGAGAAGTATCCTTCCACAGATGCTCCATGTATGCTCATATTAAGCTAGTGAGCTAAATTCTACCATCTATCTAAGTTTTCTGGTCTGATTGTCTTACATTTGAGTGAGTCACACTCCTCCCATCCTAGATAGGGAACAAGAACCATGATCAAGTGGTACACATATAGTGATTAAGGAGCATTATGGATGAGTTTCCTTATCATTTCACTCATAGATAGACCTCTCTCTAAGATTTGGAGCACAACCTCTACATCACGATATGGATAGGTTCATCACTGGGTTCTTATGGATTAGTGCATCGTGAACATTATAAGTCTAAAGACCCTTGCCCATTTGAAGACATCTACACTCGGAGATGGATGATATGAGAGGATTCAATGATCAAGGTGTGAGCTTTAGGTTCCATAGAGTGTTGCTAGTGATAAAGACTGGCCTTTCTACATCATTGATTCGAATACTTCATTCACTGCTTTGCTTGGTAGGCCTTGGATACATAAGAATAAGATCGTTCCATCCTCCCTTCATCAGCGCATCAAGTTCAGAAAAAATGGAATTGAATACCATGCCAACGGGGATGAAAATCTATTTTTAGTTAGGGAGGTTGAGATCTATGAGGATGCAACCTATTATCTTCCTCAAAATACCCTTTCTCGTGAACTTGGACAAAATTCAAATGCAAAACCAAAAGAAAAAGAAATTGAAGCAAAAGAAAAGATACAAGAAAATGAAAAGAATAATAAAAGTATAAATACACAAGAAAGGGGAATTGAAGAAGAAATAGATCCGCATATCACATTCTACCAATAGTTCATTCCATCATATGGACATATGGGTAGGATGGCTCAACCTCCACTAGAGTAAAGGTAAAACATAGACACCCAGAGTGGGAGACTCCTTCAACCAATAGAGGTTGTGTTCCAGTTCATGGGAGTACCCCTACTATTCACATAGACTTGGAATCCAGCTCAAAGATGGGTCTAATGTGATTAGTATACCATCCAACCCCTATCAGTGGATTCCATTGGAGGTGACTTTTCATCCCCAAAAGATCTAAGACGCCTCCAAGCAAAGTGTATTCATTTTATGTGAAACATTCTTAAAATTGAAACTTAGTTACTTACATCTAGAAAGTTGTTTAATAGTAAGAAGTCCTGTCTTCCAACATAAGAATAGTTCTTTTGATCATCTACTCAAGCCCTAAAAATCATAAAATAGGAAACACTTTAAAGAATTAATTAGAAATAAAACTTAGCACACGTAACTGAACGAAGCATATCTCTTATACAAAGGTTTAAGTTCCTCACTTGGCCAAGCACATATGAGAATACTTCAAAAGCTATAGAATATCAAGGAAGCACAATCAAGAGGACTAGGATTTGATATATGGATTTCGATGATGAAGATTATTGCGTTGTTACCAACCATTTGGAATCGATAGTTTCTTCTCACATCCCCAACTCTTATGAGAATGTGTGTTTAGAAACTTAAGATGACTAGATGATCTCCAAGTCAAAGAGACCACGGATTTGAAGAAGATTCATTCAATAATAGACAAGCTTAAAAATCAACCCTGGATAGAAGAAAATCCGACATACATTTCATTGTTGAATGAAGAAGAAACCAATGACTTAGTTAGGCTATTGAGTTTAAAGACTAGCACATGGAGTTATGAAGAAATGCTATTATCTCGAGTCCACAAGCTAGCAATAGATCCTAACATTACTCCTATTAAGCAAGCTCCTAGACGTTGCGATTAGAAATTGAACACAGGTCATTTCTAAAGTCAAGAAATTGATTGATGCTAGTTTCATCAAAGAAGAAAAATATCTTACTTGGTTAGCTAGTGGCATCCCAGTTAAGAAGAAGAATGGCCAAATTCATTTGTATCAATTTTAGGGACTTAAATAAGGCATGTCCTATGGATGAGTTTCCTCTTTCTATACTAGAGTTAATGGTGGACATCATCATCTCATGGTCTTCTCTTTATGGATCTAATCATAACCAAATCAAGATGTCTCGAAGATGAAAGAACACTACTTAACCCGATCAAAATCTTATTATATGGTCATGCCTTTCATCCTTAAAAACACTGGTGCTACATACCAGCAGGCCATGACTTAGATCTTCAACGAACTCATCCATCATTGGTTTTAGTTATGATTGTGATCTAGAGTCGAAGAAGGAAGACCATCTTTGACTTGAGAGTAGTTTTGATTAAGATAATATAACCTCAAAATGAATCCCAAGTGTGTGCATTTGGAGTAACTTGAAATTCCTTGGGTTTTATTCATTGGGAATAGAAATATATCTAAAAGATTAAAGCTATCTTAGAAATGCCTCCTCTAAATTTAACTCAACTTGATCCTTTCAAGGATGGTGCATATCTAAGATGCTTTATCTCAATCTCAGGAGATGCAAGCCATTTCTTGTCAAAAGGATCAAAGTTCAAGTGGATGACAAGTGCCATGCCTTGAAGACATCAAAGTACTTGGTGAAGGTTCTATTTATCTAGTAGGCCACTCATCCTTTACACTGCTGCATTAGACGACTCTCTCGGTGCTCTGTTGGCCTAAGCCAACAATGAAGGGAAGGAGAGCACTCTCTACTACCTAAGCTATCGTATGATTCTTACTAAAGAAAACTATCCAACTATTAAGAAATATTGCCTAGCTTTGATCTTTACTTCTCAAAAGCTATGACACTACATACTTTCTCATAAGGTGAACTTGATCTCCCAATCCAATCCACTGCAGTTCCTCATGACACGGCCAACACTATCCGGATGTTTGGCTCATTGGTCCATGATTCTCTCATAGTTTGATATCACATTTGTACCCCTCCGTATGGTAAAAGGACATGCACTAGCGGATTTCTTAACATCACACCCACTTCTAGCTTATTCTCCGCTTAGTGACAATCTCCCTGATGAACAAATCATGAACTTAGGGAGGGACAACCAATGATGTATTTTTGATGGTGTTGCTTCTTTTCTTAAAGGTGAAGCACCATGATCTATTCTCCCAGGGGCGGGTAGAAATAGTTCTTCTAACTCAAACTGATGTGATGAGATTCTCATACTATCTTTCCAACCCCAACCAAATAAAGCCAGTATGAGGCTTTGATTAGTCCAGTTAGCCATCACTATTGTCAAGAGCATCAACATCTTTGGGGATTCTCGGTTGGTCATCAATGAGATTGTGGTCTACTAGGTTCTCAAACCCAAGCTTCATCATTACTAGAGTATACCATGAAGGCTTGGCAAAATTCAAGTCACCATCTACAAGGTTCCCGGCGAGAAGCGGATGCCTTTGGCCAAACTTGCCAAAGTGTTGGCATATCCGGAAGATGAGTCAATTTCAATAAGGGTCCAAAATAGATAATTCTTATCCCTTATTGATGCTTAACTCATCGAGAGACTTTCTCTTTAAGGGGAGGTTGTCATTGCCAAAATGGACAAGGGGCTGGATTGGAGGCAACCGTTCATAGATTAGTTGAACACTAGCAAACTACCTCAAGAAAAGTCACAAGACCATCGGTGAGAGAGCTCTCCTATGCTCTTGTTGATGGCACCAATCCTTTGACCAAATGTGGTTACGTTGTTTAGACAAACATGAAGCATGGCATTATAAGGTACTCGGGTCTATGTGGAGCTCATCAATTGTCTAGAAGATGAAGATGAAGATCAAAATAGATACTATTGGCCTTCTATGATCACAGATTGCATGGATGTAGCTAGGAGATGCCATTAGTGTTAGGTACACGGCGTGGTCCTCTACCAACCACCCAACATTCTACACCCTACAATGGCTTCATGGCCATTTGAGTGTTGGGGAACTGACATTGTAGGTCCAATCAATCCTCCTTCTTCTAAGCCATCCCACTCAGAGAGGTCACAACTCACCATGTGCTTAAATTTTTCAGGAACCATACCGTATATAGGTTTAGGGTGCCTCAATGAATTATATCTGATAATGATATTACATTCAAAAGCATGAAGATCAATAGCTTCGCTAGAACACACGATATAGATTGGAGATACTCCACCATCTATTACCCTAGAGCAAATGGCTTAGTAAAAGCATTCAACAAAACTCGCATCCAGATACTAAAGAAGACTCTTGATGATAATAAATGATAGTGGAATGAGCATTTGGTTGAAGTTTTGTGGGCTTACCGCACCACATACAGAACTCCAACTCAGTCTACCCCATTTTCCTTAGTGTATGGGTCCGAAGCCATTCTTCCTTTAGAAGTTCAACTCCCATCACTAAGGATAGCATTAGGTAACAAGATTGATAGAGCATAAGTTACAAAGTTGTGAAGAGCTCGAAGGTTTGGAGGAGAAAGCTGTGCATGAAATCTCAAGTTGTACAAGGCCAAAATGATTCAAGCTCACAACAAAGGTCCAGCTAGGTCTTTCGAGTAGGAGAACTTGTGTTAGTCTTAGGAGACCAATTGTTGCCTGTCAAAGATGGGAGGCAAGTTTGAACCCACTTGGGAAGGCCCTATGTCATGAGAAGGCCAAGGAGGATCTTATCATTATTTTGTAAAGGGAACATGATGCTTCCAATTAATGGGCTCTATCTAAGAAATATTACCCATGAAATAAATCATGTTTGAAAATAATCATTAATAAAAGAAAAAATTTGATTCCATTCATCAAATCTTCTCTTCTTCAAGTGTTGTTTGCTTATCTTGAATTATTTAGGGTAGGTGTAAGTCCCCGGTGGCATCATATCCTCTCTTTCACACAATCTGTGATGCTTTTAGAATAGGTGTAAGAGAACCCAAAGGCATCCTATTTTGATTAGCATAATTAAGTTAGGTAGAGAGAACTGGTATCCTTTCTTAGTGGGAATCCTTTTGCCATCCATCATCAAACCCCAGTTTGTTTTAAGGTAGGGTTTAAGAGTCCCCAGGCATCTATTCCTTTTGACATATGCACAAAATTAACACAAATCTTTTATCTCGAGCTATTTGATGTGGGAGACAACTTACTTGCTCTACAGATTAGTCCTACTAGTATGTCACCCCCATCACTTGTTGGAGGATGTGAGTCCCAGCTTTCTTCTAACTTGACCATTACCAATAGCTTTGTTAGTATGGTAGTCTTTGCCCAACCGGTAAGCTACCTCATGATTGACTTCATTTAAGAAGATGTTCTTCTTGAACTACCATGGTAGGTAGAGTATATTTGAGGCTTAGGAGATAAGTCCCAGAGGCTCCTTTCCTCTTGACTACTTTTGATATAAGTCCCCAGTGGCATTCACTTTCGGTAGTCACCCTAGGTGATACTTTTATCGAGCTGATCTATTCGGTTTCTTAGGAAGATGTGAGTCCCATGATTTCTTCCTAGGTTGATTGCATGGGCACCTTAGGTTGGTTGAATTATTTATCTTGAATACGAGTACACCACTCTTGGTAGATATGAGTCCCATGCTTTCTCTGTTGGACCAAATACCTATTGGATATGAGCCATGTCATTTTCTCGGTGTTGGATTAAGCCCTTATCCCTGGGCACTCTATTTGGATCATGTCCTTTGACCCCATTTAGACACTACACAGTTACTTTTAGATTGGAATGGTCACCCTTTTCAGTAGCCACCCCTGGTTGGAAAATGTTTATGAATATTCTCCCTTGGTTATAAATGAGATAGGTCTAGGCTTATATAATCTCCTTCTCAGTTTGATCCCTCGCAAATTAACAGGGTCCAAGATAAAATAAACAAACTAAAATAAACAAATAAAACAAAAATTAATTCACTCGTGGATTAGGAATTCAAACCCCCAAAGGCCCCCTTCTCCCAAGCAGGCATCCTATCTTTAAGGTAGTGTCAGCAGAACTCCCTATAGGAATTACCTGACTACTTGAGTTGAGATAAATCTGGGTGGTACTCACTCCATAGTCCCTTAGGTCAAGTTTAATCTATTTTTTTCCAGCGTTACAATCATTTTCTTTGAAAGATATAAGACTATGATGCATTCTTTCTAGCATGATTGTTGCAACTGACGGGTAGCCTAGGTCAGGTTCGATTTATTGCCCAAAGCAACCAATCACCCAAGTGGTCACTTGTTGGAGGATGTGAGTCTCATTGCAAACCAAAAGGAACTCCTTTGGTTGGATAGTTCTCCCATCGGCCGGGAAGCTACTCCCTTTGGTTCAGTAAACCTAAGATAGGTCTAGGTTTTTATAAGCTCCTCCTCAATTTGATCCATCGTAAACCAACAGAATTCATCCATAAATAAATTAAAAAAAGGAAATTAATTCTTGACTACCTTTGAGTTGATCTAAGTCTCCCAGTGGCATTCACTCAATATTGACCTAGGTGGGTTTGATTTGTTGCCCAAACCAACCAATCACCCCAATGGTTCCTTGTTTTTAGAAGATGTGAGTTCCCGTGCTTTCTTCCTAAGACTTGGCCATTGTATACCAAAAGGGATCTCCCCTTTGGTTGGATAGTCCTACTTCATGGTGGGTAGACTTATCCATTTGAATTGGTAAATCTGAGGTAGGTCTAGACCTCCATGGCCCCTACTCAATGCAATTCATCATAAATTTATGGGATCCATAACAATCAAAACAAACAAATTTGAAAAATGAAATCAGTCTTGACTATCTTTGAGTTGTTCTAAGTCCATTAGTGGCATTCAGTCAATAGTCAGCCTTAGATTGGGTTCAACCTATTTTCTTGCCAATAGATTACCCCAGCAACTGATCCCTAGCTTGGAAGAAGTAAGTCTACTAGGCTTTCTTCTAAACGATTCTTTGCATAAGGCATCCCTTTGGTTGGCTAGTCCTACTATTAGTAGACTACCCCTTTGGATTGGTAAATCGTTAGGTTTAGTCTCCATGGCTCCTCATTACACTCTTCCCAATGAACAAATCAAACCTTTCATCCCCTTGTGGATGACTTGAACTTTCCATGTGGAAGGTTCACACTCTATCCCTTAGTGGATTCTTCCCTCTCTCTTATGTCTTGGACAGTAGAGCCACATTACTAAGCTCTAGATTATCTTTCTTTTGGTTGATAGATTGTTTCGTTAGTGCTTATGATCTTGATGTTGTTGATCATTTTGGTCAACACCCACTGGTGTTCCTTGTCACCCACACCACTCTTTGTTGACCTCATTTTTAGAATGAGCTCTCAACCCCTCCATCTTAGACATAGGACTCCTTTTAGACTTTAAGAGTTTCTTATTCTTAAGACACATCTAGTGATTAGGTGGACACTTCTAGAGAGACTTAGAAGAGTTAGCCATAGGAAGGTCATGCCTTAGGGGTGTTACTACCCTTAGCTTAAACCATTCCTCACTTTCCTTCTTTCAAGTCAAACTTTAAATCAAATCTATATGATTTCCTCCAAACTCAAATCAATTCCATTATCAAAATCCATGATTAAAATCTATGATTGAAACCCATGATCAAAATTCATCAAAAATTCTTAAGTTCAAATTTCCTAAGTCCTTAATCCTTTCTTAAGAACATAGCCAAAATCATGATCAAAAATCAAATCTTTGAGATCTTCTCATAATTCATTTATATTATATAAATGAATATATCAAACCATCAAATCAAACTCAAAATTCCAAATCAATTCATGAAATTTTCCTTAAGTCCCTTTTAATTTTTCATTAATGGACTTAGCCTAGATCATCATCAAATCAATTCAAACTCATGGGATTTTCTCAAAAATCATTTATATTCACATTCATATTCACCTATATAAACTAAATATAAATATAAATCAATCAAATCAAATCCATGAATTAAGTTGCCAATTTAAATTTTTCATAAGTCCTTAATTTTCCATTAATGGACATAGCAAAAATCATGATCAAACCATTTCAAATACTTAATATTTTCTCAAAGCTCATTTATATTCTCATTTATATTCACATATATAAATGAAATATAAATATAAATCAATCAAATCAAATTCAAATTTCCCAATTTAAAATCTTCTTAAGTCCCTTAAATTTCCATTAAAGGACTTATCCAAAATCTTGATCAAGCCATCTCAAAGTCATGGGATTTTCTCATAATTCTTTTATATTATCATTTATATTCACTTGTATAAATGAAATATAAATATAAATTAATCAAACCAAATTCAAAAATTCCAATTTAAAAATTCCAAATCTTTTCTAAGTTCTTAATCTTCTCAGGACTTCAAAATCATGAAAATCACTTGAAATTTTCTTATAAAATATTCTCATTTATTTTCACATATATAAATGAAATATAAATTCAAACAATCAAAACCAATTCCAAAAATCAAACTCAAATCCTCAAAATCCAATCTAAGCCTTTCATCAAAATCTTAACAATCAACTTCAAATCAAGCCAAACTCTTTTCTCTATATTCAATCAACCCTACAATCATGAGCTCATATATAAATCCAAACTTCAATCAAACAATCAAAACCTAGCTCCAAAATCAAAGCCAAAACCCTTTCATATTCTTCCTTTGAATATGAAATTATCAAATGGATCTAAACCCATTTGACTTCAAACCACTTGTTAATGGATTTATATTTCAATCATGAGTCTACATACAAGATCAACCAAGTTCAAATCAAGTTTTGACCAAGCCATTTGACCCACTTAGGCTCACTTGACCCAAAGTAACCTAAAGTTTTTTATCCTAACGAAATTGGATCAAACCAAACTCATATTTGCCTCTCATCATGATCAACAATCATCATGGGATGATCAATCAAATTGGGTCAAAAAGTCAAACTAAGGTTGACCAAGTCAACATAACCCAAAATGAAATCTAACATAGCCAAATTCCACCATAGGCCAAATTGATTGAAACCATTGATTTAAGTTCACTCATGACCTACGTTTCAACTTGACCAAGCCACATTGGAGCCTAACCTAGCCCAAATGGCCACTTGACCCAAGTTGACCCATTTTGACCTAAAGGGTCAAAATATGTCAAAACTTGATCTAAGACAAATTGATTGGAACCAATGGGTCAAGTCCATTCCAAATCACTTGTGGAACTTGACCAAAGCCTCAATTGGCCAACTATAGACTAACTTACCCATGATCAAAGGGGTCATGTTGAGCCAAATTGAACTTAACTAAAATTGATTGGAAACAAAGATACCAATCTCCATATGACTAAAACCTAAACCTACCCTTGACCTACCTCAAATAGGTCAAATGGGTCAAATAGGTCAACTTGACCCATTTGACCTAAATGAAGTCATATGAGCCAAATCAAACTATACCAAATTGAATCAAACCAAAGCCACCAAAACATTTCAAATGGTCATATGAACTTGACCCAACCCTTGGTTTGACCCAATTTGACCTATTGGTCAACTTGACCAAGTTGACCCATTTTGACCTAAATGGGTCAACATGAGCCAAACCTATCAAATGAATTCCAAATCTCATGAAACTTGGCCAAACCTAGTTTCTCCACATACCAACATATCCAAAGTGAAAAATTAGCAAATGACCATTCCTAGGCCATAGAACAAATTTTGGCTTTGCATGGGTAATTTGGTCATATCCTCTTCATATCCACTTGAGGAATTCCTAAAAGCTCAAGGGGACCTAGTGAAGAGTGGTGCACCCAACCCAATGGGTTTGGGTCATTTGGTCCCTAGACCAAACCCGACCATAGGTCAAAATGCCAAATTCAAAATCTTCTCCCACTCAATTAAAACACATGGGAGGTTGGCAATCCACTTGGCTCAAACCGACCATGTGCACACTCAACAACCAAAAAAACTCCCCATATGATCATTTGGATCAAAATGGCAAGTGCATAATGTCGATCCTTCAAGGGAGATATACTCCCCTAATTCAAACTCAAATCCATCATCCTCATTGATTGAACCTGAGGAAGCCAGGAAACCATTCCTTAGCCTCCAAGCTTCTAGAGTGAAATCATTCTCATATTCTCAATTTTGCATGAAAATAGGGGAAATCCATTCTTGAATTTCCTCTTCACTCAATTCCACTCCAATTGCTTTTGCACACTCCATCAGGCAAGTGTGCACCCAACCTCTCTTTGAGTTCCAAAGGAAGGGGATGTTCAAAGTCAAGCTAGCTAAGGAGAGGTGGTCCATATACCAATCCAACCTCAAGTGCTCATACTCTCAACGAGCTTCATCGACTAAGCAAGTTTCTTGATGAGGTATGGTTCACCATTAAACTCTATGTGGTGTGGAGCTTTGTAAAAAAATTTCAATCCCATGGATTTTTACCTTATATTTTCCGCTCTTTAGCTTTAGATGGTTTGGGTTGAATTTGGCTTGAACCCGAGCTAGATCAAGCTCGAATATTCCCCTTGATCATGGACAATCTCTATTGATCAAGGGAAGAACTGAGATGTCATCCATACATTTTAGATGGATGGAGATAATTCCACATTTATATATTAGATTTATCCATTTTAAAACTGGGAGATTTTCCGTCGATCCTGACGATAAGATCAAAGCATTTTGGGGATTTGATGTTTAAGTAAATCCCCATTCGCATGTAAAGTGCAGCGATCATTTGTCTCGCATGAGCTAGAGGATTAGTTAGGGCTAGTTAAAATGCCTTAGTTAATTTCTATTAATCTAGGGATCTTCTAAAATTCATAACTCCCTCTAAAATTTTTTTAAAAATATGAAATAAAATCCTATGGAAAGATAATTTAACTTAGAATATTATAAAATTAATTTCAATGCATTTTCAATTAAAGTTTTCTTTGAATTTGGGTTTTATTATAAAATTTATTTTGCTAATTACTTTTTAATTAAGCCACTGATTAATCCCAAATTTCTTGGGTATCTTTTAGGGGATGACTTCTGGCTCCTCTAATTTTCTTGGGATTTATTAAAGGATAAATTAAGAGAATTGCATATGGATCTCTCAATTACCCTTCTTATGTAATTAAGCATAATTAAAGTATAATTAGTGATTTTAATCCATGATTAAGGTTGATTAAGGATCTAGTAAGTAGGAGGTTTATAAAATACTTTTGGGGCATTTCCCTTAAGCTATTCCCTAAACCCCCTTTTCTCTTCTTGATCTCCTCTTAATTAAGGGTTTATTCATTAATTATACCCTTAATTAATTTTAAAAAATTCTAAAAAGTTTTAGAACTTAATTAATCTACTTTGGGTAGATACTTAGGTGTTTAATAGCCTAACTTCAATTAAGGAAATCAAACCCAATTCATATGTGTGAAGGGTGTTTTGAAATTACTTAAAAACCCTTAGCTTAATTAACTTTTAATTGTGAGCCAAATTGCATTAGGCCTTTTTCTTATTAGGTGCATTGCAAATTTAAATTCCTTGTGAGTTTTTATGTCATCTCATTGGCTCATAATTATTTGGTTAATTATTCTAAGGTGGTGTAGGTAAGGGTTAATTAAGTCACTTAATTCATACCTTAACCTAATTAATGCATAAAAATGGATCTAATTATCTAAAAATTAAACAAAAATATCAAACACATGTGGGAATGGGTTAGGGATAGCAAAGTCATCTAACCTTTTAAAAATTAAATCAAACTTCAAACTAAACAAAAATCACTTTGAATTCACTTTGATTTATTTTAAACTTTCTTATTCTATAAGAATGTCCTTAGGATTTAAGTTAAGTGACTTGTTTACATGCTTTTATTGCTTTGAATCTTTCCATGATATATTAAGTTGTATGTCATGTGATTTCATGCATTCATAATTTTAAATTTCAAATTTTAAAATGAAATTGTTTACTTTATGTCAAATTTGCATGTGTTGGCTAAAGTAGAAATATGAATGGCTATTATCACTACTAAATCTAAATTATTTTCAAAACATATAAATCAAATACCAAATCTGAAAGTGTGCTACTTATACTTTAATTATAAGCTTGCATGTGAAAGAATATAAAGGTATGCTTAGCATAGGTTTCCTTTCTTTCTTATGTTGGTATAGTTTTGAATAGGAATTTGGTGAGGTGTATGGTTCATTTGAAAAGAACCTAACACTCACCTAATTTCATATCCTATTCATCTCTATGCTACCACTTAAGAAGGGTTATCTATACTAACATACATAAATTGCATAAATAAAATGAATCCATTAATATAACTTTTGCATTCTTCTTTTTCTATTTCATTTCTTTTATACATATGTTTGTATTTAAGGAATGTGATATATTAGTCTAGACAACCCTGAGATTGTGAGGCTTTAAGTAGTCCTAAGTAGGTCTTGTACCTTACACCTCTGGTTAACAATGGCGCTGTACTCACTTATGCCATTCTTACTTTCATGTGTGTATGTGAAATTTTGGATAAGGAAACCTCTTTCTACTTAAGAAAAATCATGCATCTCAACTTCTAAATTTCCTTAAATGGATTACTTAGCATGCATCATAAAGTGTGTTAAATACTCTCATTTGTATGTATAGATATGATTAGGGTCCATCCATATGCATGTTATATATGTTGGGAAAGAAATGAAGTAATGTGTGTTATGTGAATTTTGATTCATTTTATTTAATCTTAAAATGCCTTTCTTTTTTGAATAGGTTTGTTTAGAGTTCATCTAAACTTAGGATTAACTAAAAGATTTAATCAAAAAATTCACCTAAACAAAACTAAAATGTGAATCTACTTTAGAAATTACTTAGGTTAGGGAAGGAAAGAGAAGTTCTCTTCTCTTTCCCTCTCTTCATAACTTAGTAATTAATTGTAAGATCCACTTAAACCAAATCAAAACATGAAATAAAATTAACCAAAATAATTAAAGAACTTAAATGAAACCCTCCTCTGAGTTGAACATATTTTTCACACTTAGAAAATTTGAACCTAAAGCCATAGCTAAGCATTCCACACAAGCCTTCAAAGCACACACATTAGATTAAGTCACCATTTCTAGCTTTAGGTTAGTGCATGGTTTGATGTTTGTTTATTTGTGATATATATTTAGACTGATGTTAGGGTGTATGCTCATAGAATGAATGGTAGGATGTTCTTAGTCTAACTATTCTTTTATAGGGATTGTGCTTAAGAGCTATCATAAATAAAATATAAATGCTTTTGCTTGTGTGCTTTATACCCCTAAGCATAATCCAATAGGCTAGGTAAACTTAGTCACCCATGTGTGGTGAGATAAGTCCATTATACATGCTTTGGATTTGTGTGATTTGTTTAAACTAACCTTTGTTTTTCAGATGTTAGTTAGATTTCACCTTTTCTTTTTTATGTAAATTTGTGCAACTAGGATTTTGGAATGATTCTTATGAGGATTATGATGAACATTGGTCATAAGGTCCTATCTTATGTACCATGTGAAGCCTTGGAGCATCCACCTTCCAACCATTCAAAAGAAGAAACCAAAAGAAGAAAAGAAGAAGTAAAGAAGAAAAGAAGAAGAAAGAAGAAAAGAAGAAAGAAGAATGAAGCTTGAAGACCCCCATAACAATGAATTCCTTGCTTAATTATAATCTAATTCACTTGTAATCTGGGTTGTATAAAGGTAGAGCTCGGCTACCCACATTTGATTTTTTTGGGTTTGTCTGGTGGTGACTGACCATAATGGCATTTTATTCTTTTGTGATTAGTTTTATAAATTAGTCGATGATTTGTTTAGCTTTTTCATTAAGTGGCATGCTTTTCCTAGTTTCTTCCTTATTTTATATATGTCCTGGATGTGGATTAGGCTCTTCAGGGAAAAATAAATCTTTTACCCAACTTAACAACTCAAAATAAAAATTAAATGACTCATAACCTCACCTAAAGCTTAGGTTTAAAATCAAGATAAAAGAATTAGCAACCCCTTAGCTGGATGATCATTTCTTTTGTAATATCATGCATAACAGCATCTTATTTCACTCTTGATTGGAGGGCATCCACCTTTGCTAGAGAAACTTAGCTTAACCTTTGAGATCCATGCTGGAAACTCACCTCGTCCCTTCTCGCTAATTTTGGCCAATAATTCTATTTCTCATGCATCAGTATTAGCTTGAGTCAAAATATTTGTCCAAAATAAAAATAAAATGAAATTTCAATTGCATTAGATTTAGGTCATTTGAAGCATGTCCCTTTACATGATCTAGTCTCTTTAGGGAGTGAGTTTAAGGACTTAGTCTTTCTAAATAAATCCTAGCTATCTTGTATAAGCATAAGACTTGCCTACATGTATTTAAAATCTAGAGGAGTTAGTTGGCATCCAGGTGGTTGTAAGTCTAAGTTGCGTGGTTTGTCCTCTCTTGGAGCAAACCAATTACCCATTTTTTTCCTTAGATTTAGTTTGTGCTTTCATCCCTCGCCAAAGCTCCCTAGATTTAGGTTCGAGAGGTCTCTTTGTGGGGCATAAGAATAATTCCTCACCTGTTAAGCATTTCTTTAATCTTGTGTTAAGGAATCATAAGTCCTAAATTTCAAATGAAAAATATAACATTAAACAAGCTAAATCAATTTCAAAAATGTAAAGCCCAACTAGATAGTTTGAGATGCTCGCTAGGTTTTCTTGCATCGTGGGCATCTCCTACTTATCTTCCATTTTTGGCTTCAATAATAACTCCCTCTTTTGATCAATCCCATTTGATCTTCAAAATAAACCATTCGATTGATAGTCCTTTCCTTTTAAAATCTTCAAAGATAACGATCATTTACCTTAATAGAGAGTTTTCCTAAGGGATCCCGTCCCTTAGGATGTAATTAACTATGGGGCTTGCCTGAACTTTCAACGTTTAAAATAAACCCTTTACTTTTCATGTAAAGTAGGGGAAGAATCTGGTACATGCACCCATCATCCTTAGGAGTCCTTACTGAGGTGATGAAGTTCATTAAAGGGTAGTGACTTCTATCTTTCGAGATAGTACACTATTTCTTTGATGATGTACTCGATCACCTAAATAAGTACATCTACGAATCTATGTGGTATATTAAAAAGATGAATTTATATAAAGTTGCCTCTTTCATTTCTCCCCATAAATTTGAAAAGTGACTCCCCTATAAAATTTTTAACCAACATCAACATAACATTCAACTTGATGATGGATGAGTTCATTAAAGATCCGAATCATGGCCCACTGGTATGTAGCACCAGCATTTTTAAGGTTGAAAGGCATGACTTTATAATAATAGATTTTGATCGAGGTTTGAAAAGCAGTATTTTTCTCATCCTCTAGGGCTATCTTAATTTGGTTGTAGCCAGATGACCCATCCATGAAAAGACTACATGCGATGAGGTAATGTCCACCATCAATTTTGGTATAGGAAGTGGAAATTTATCTTTAGGACATGCTTTATTTAGATCCCTAAAATTGATGCATATGTGAATTTGGCCATTCTTTTTCTTAACTGGAATGACACTGGTCAACTAGGTGGGATATTTTTCTTCCTGATAAAGCCATCATCGACCAATTTCTTAATTTAAAATGGCCTGCTACTCAATGTTTAATCATATGCGTTTATAAGCTTGCTTGATAGGGTTAGCATTAGGATCATTATTTGTGATCTATGTCGAGATAAACCAATTCTTCATAACTCCATGTAAATCCTTACTTTAATAGCATAACTAAGTCATTAGTTTTTCTTCACTCAACAAGAACTATGTATGTGGGCATGGATCTTCTTCTTTTGTTCTAAGTTGATTTCTTTAAGTTCATCAATGGTTGATTTGATTTTTCTTCAAACTGGTAGTGCATCTTTAACTTCAAGATCATTTGGGTCATCATTTTCAAACCTCCTCAGAGTTTATGATTTGAAAGAACCTATCAATCTAAATGATTAGTGATGACTTGGACAATGGTTGATCATGAAGCTTTGAATTAGTCATGGTCTTGATTAAGAATGCCTACTTTGGTTGTCCCATAACCTTTCAAAGTAATTCAACCTGTGTTTAGACCAAGTATGTGAGATTAATCTCTTTTTTTTCCAAATTAAGAACACAAGATAAATACCAATCAAAAGGCAGTTGTATTAAATTTTTATATAAATCATCCTGAGTTTTACATCTTGACAGATGATGCTTTTTGCTTGACATATGTGGATGACTTGAGACTCCTTAACTACCAAGTCAACTTTTAAAGAGAGGAGTTAGAGCTAAAATTTCAACCAATTTTTCTTGTGGGTGAAAAAATTAATTTTAAATTTTTTGAAGGCAATCATCATCATCTAATCTCCTCCTCTTTTCCTTTGTTCTCTCTCTCTCTTCTTATCTTCATCTCTTGGAAAGAAAGATGAAGACAAAGAAAGAAAGGAAAGAAGGGGAAATTCATATGATGATGATTGCTACTTTCTTTAGATGGACACCACATAGAATCGTAAGTGTACTTACTAGGGTGATCAGGTATGGCATCGAGGGAAAGGTGTACTATCTCGAAAGATAGAAGTCACCATCCTACAATGGGCCTGCAGGATGATGTACCAGAGATCCTTCCCCTACTTTATATGAAAAAGTAAAGCAGAGTTTATTTTAAATTGTGTTCATTAAGTTTCCTATGGAGGTAAGCCCCCATAGTTAATTACATCTTAAGGAATGATATTCCTTAGGAATACTCTCGATTAAGGTAAATGATCGTTGTCTCCAAAGATTTCAATAAGTAGGACTATCAATCAATTAGTTTATTTTGGAATATTAAATGGAATTGATCAAAGAGAGGGAGATATTATTGAAGCCAAAGGAAGATAAGTAGGAGGTGTTCACGATGCTAGGAAATGTAGCAAGCATCCCAAACTATCCTATGGTTAGGCTTTATATCTTTGAAATTGAATTAATTTGTTTGATTTTGAATTTTTCATTAGAGATTTAGGGCTAATAATTCCATGATACAAGGTCATAGAAGGTGCCTAAGAGGTGAGGACTTATGCTTGGGACCCGCAAAGGGAAAATCAACCTAACAAATCTAGAGAGCTTTAGCGATGGCCAAAAAGCATGACCTAAATCTAAGGTAAAAATGGGTATTTAGTTTGTCTCCATAAGAGAGGACAAAACCACCACTTGACTTACAACGCCGGGGTGGCCAACTAACTCCTCCTATGATTTTAAATTCATGTAGGCAAGTCATATGCTTTATATAAGATAGCTCGATTTTATTTATTTAGAAAGAGACTAAGTCCTTAAACTCACTCCTTAAGAGACTAGATCATGTAAGGGCATGAGAAATGACCTAGATCTAATGCAAATCACATTACATTTTATTTTCAATTTTGGATAATCATTTGACTCAGGCTAATAGGATACATATTCCTAATGCATGAGAAATGAGATTATGGGCCAACAATCAGTGAGAAGGGGGGAGGTGTGTTTCCACCATGGCTCTCACAGGTCAAGCCAAGTTCTTTGGCAAATGTGGAAGCCCTACAATCAAGAGTGTAATAATATGCTTTTATGCATGATGTTGTGAAAGAAATACTCATCCAGCTAAGGGGTTGCTAATTCTTTTATCAAGATTTTAACTTAGGCTTTAAGTGAGGTTATGAGTTATTTAATTTAATTTTGAGTTGATTAATTTGGTTAAAGATTTATTTTTCCCTAAGAGCCTAATCGTCATCCAGGCCATACATAAAGCAAGAAAGAAATTAGGAAAATATACCATCTTAATGCATAAGCTAAACAAAATATCAAACATTTTATGCTAAAAAGAATAAAAAAGACCATTATGGTTGGGCACCACACAAACCCAATAAATTGGGTAGAGCTCTACCCTTATACAGTTACAAATGAATTAATTTATAATTAAGTAAAATTCATGTTATGGGGTCTTCTTTTCTTTCTTCTTTTCTTCTTTTTTCTTTTTGGTTCTTTCTTTTGAATCCTTATTTTGGATGGTTGGAATGTGGTTGCTCCAAAGGTTTCACATGGTACATAAGATGCGATCTTATGACCAATGCTCATCCTAATCCCCCATAACAATCATTCCAAACTGAATTTACAAAATTACATGAAAAGGAAAAGTAAATCTAACTAACGCGTGTAAAATAGAGATTAACTAAATAAACCATTCAAATCCTATGCATGTATATTGGACTTAGAACCCCACACATGGGTAACCAAGTCCACCTGGCCTATTGGATTATGCTTAGGGATATAAGCACTTGCACAACAAAAGCAGTTATATATTTTTTATTACAGCGCCCCTTAAGCACAATCCACTGCATAAAATAATGATTAGACTAAATTGTCCAACCATTCATTCTATGCACATGCACCCTAACATTCAGACTAAAATAAAACATCACAAAATAAAAGCAAACATCAAGCCATGCACCTCCCTAACCTAAAATTAGAAGTGGTGACTTAACCTAATGTGTGTGCTTTAAAAGGTTTATGTGGTATGCTTAGCTATGGCTTCTAAGTGTGAAGATTTTCAACTTAGATGGGTGGTTTGATTTAAGTTGTTTAGTTGATTTGGGTTGATTTTATTTGATATTTTGTTTAGGTTTGAATGAAGCTATAATTTATTACTAAGTATTGTAAAGAGAGGGAAAAGAGAAAAGAACTTCTCTTTCCTTCCCTACCTTAAGTAATTTCTAAAGTAGATTCATATTTAGTTTTGTTTAGTGAATGTTTTATTATGTGTTTTAATTAATCCTAAGTTTAGATCAACTCTAAACAAATCTATCCAAAAAGAAAGACATTTTAAGATTAAATAAAGTGAATTAAGATCACAAAACACACATCACATCATTTTCTTTCCCAACATGTATAACATGCATATGAATGAATCTAAGCATATCTATACATACAAATGGGAATGTTTAGCATACTTTATGATGAATGCTAATGAGTTACTTAAGAAAATTTGAATGCTTTATGATGCATGATTTTCATTAAGTAGAAAAGAGATTTTCTTATCCATTTTTCACATGCACACATGTATGTATGAAAGGCATAAGTGAGTACATCGACATTGTTAACCAGGGGTGTAAGGTACAAGACCTACTTATGGCTACTTAAAGCCTTGCAACTTTGGGGTTGTCCAGACTAATATACCACTTTCCTTAAATACAAGCATATGTACAAAAGAAATGAAGGGAAAATAAATATGCAAAAAGTTTGTATTGGTTGATTTGTTTTGTTTATGAAATTTATATGTACAAGTGTGTTATCTTCTTAAGTAATAGTGTAGGAATGAATAGGTGGGGGTTAGGGTTGTAAGTGTTATGTTCTTTTCAAATGAACTATACACTTTGGCAAATCCTATTCAAAACCATACTAAAAGAAAAGAGAAGGAATGCTACACTATGCATATCTTCATATTTATATCCACATGCGAGCTCATAAATAATTATAAGTAGCACACTTTCAATTTTGGATATTTGATTTATAGATTTTGAAAATATTTTTGAATATAATAGTGATAATAGGCATTCATATTTTTACTTTAGTTAACACATGCAATTTTACATAAAGGAAACATTTCATTTTTAATTTGATTTTTTAAAAGCATGAATGCATGAAACTCATATGATATACACATTTAGCATGTGAGAAAAGAGCTAAAGTGATGAAAACATGTAAACACATTCACTCTAATTAATTCCTAAGGACAATCTTATGAAATAAGAAAGTTTAAAATAAATCAAGTTATTTTTAGAGAAGGTTTGATTTTATTTTGAGTTTGATTTAATTTGAAAAATGTGAGGTGCGTTTGCTATTCTTAACCCATTTCCACATATGTTTATTATTTTAGTTTAATTTTTTTAGGTGATTAGATCAATTTTATGCTTTAGTTAGGTTAAGGTATGAATTAAGTGTGTTAATTACTTCTTACCTATACCATCTTAGCATACTTAGTCAAATAATCATGAGCTAATGAGATGACATAAAACCACACAAAGAATTTAAATCAGTAATGCACCTAAGAAAGAAAGGTACCTAATGCATTTGGCTCATGATTAATGATTAATTAAACTAAGTGGTTTAACTTAAGTACTTTCATAACCCCTCTCACACATGTGAGTTAGGTTTTTATTTCCTTAATGTACTTAGGTTATTGAACACCTAAACATCTACCTAAGATAGATTTATTGAGTTCTAGGAAGATTTATAATTTTATGAAATTAATTAAGGGGTAATTAGTGAATTAACCCTTAATTAAGGTTGGATTAAGAAAGAGAAAGGGGTTTAGAGAATATCTTAAGGAAAGCATCCCAAAATTATTCCCTAAACCTCATATTCACTTAATTAAAACTTAATTGACTCAATTAGAGGGTTAAACTACTAATTATGCCCTCAATTAAGCTTAATTATATTAAGGGAGTGATTTAAGGAATGAGCTAGAATTCTCCTAATTAAGCCACCAATAAATCCCACGAGAATTAGGAGCGGCAGGAGTCATCCCACTAAGTAAGCACAAGAAGTTTGGGATTAATCAGTAGAGTAATTAAAGTGTAATTAGCGAACTAACATTCCCAATAAAACCCAAATTTAGAGAAAAGCACTATTCAAAATTCATTGAAATTATTTTTAGAATATGCTATACTCAATTATCTATCCAATGCAATTTATTTCATATTTTTCTAATTTTTCTAGGCTTAGATATGAATTCAGGAAGTTTCTATAATTAATTAGAACATTTAATAGCCTAATTAAGTATTTAATCCCATCAACGCCACGTGGGCCGCTGACACGGCATGTGCTTTCCACGTGGCACGATGGGATTGGATATTTAACTTGTCACATTGTAGCACCGCATCAGCGGCAGCCCTACATGCTTTCTCCTCACCGTCCGATCAAGGATTGAACAGTTGAGGTTAAAGCCGCAGATTAGATGGGTTAAAATGTGGATGCTACGTGTTTTAATCATGGTTGCCATCCAAAATTCGCAGATGGATGACCATGATCTATCCCTATAAATCCCTATGAAGGATGGACACCGTCCACCTTCAAGGGGATGATCCGAGCTCAATTAAGCTCGGATTGATCCCAAAATTTACCCACACCATCTAAGCATAAGGGCAAACACATCTAATGGCTAGATTTGCATGAGATTAAACTTTACTTTATAAAGCTCCAAACAATATTGAATTTAAGCTTGATTTAATGGCTAATCTCGCTGGAGGTGATCACCTGGCCTTTGGAGAAGCACGGAGATGAAGCGAGAGTTTGAGGTGTTGAAATTGGGTAGATGCTTCTATGGACCAACTCCTCTTGCACTTGAGTTCGATCTTGATCGAATTAGATCCCCCCTTGCCTTTGGAGCTTGGGAAAGAGCATGGGTGAACTTGATTTGATCCTCTGATGGAGCTCGAAGGAGGAATTGGGTTGATATGGAGTGTGGGCTAAGTTGGATTTATAGTGGAGCTCCCTATTTTCAAGCTATGAAAATTGAGAATGGGAAATTTGATTTCAATCTAGGAAGCTTAGGATCACTTGGCATTGGCTCCTCTGGCTTCTCTTAACTCAATCGAGTATGAGAGTGTGTAGATTGAATTGAATTACAGGGAGTATATCTCCCCCTTGAAGGATCGGATGGCTGTGAAGGTGCTTGCCATTTTGATCCAATTGAGCTTATGCGATGGGTTTGTTAGTTGTTAAAGGTGTCCTTGAATTCAGTTTTGGCAAGAGAAGGAGTGGATGAGGTGGCCATGTGCTTAAATCAAGTGGAGGGAGGATTCCATGTGGCAAATTTCAAAAGGGGTGGTCAGTTTTGGGTTTGGGTTGGGTTTGGCTGACCCAAACTCATTGGGACATGTGCACTAGGTCCATTAGTGACCATTTTAACCAATAAGAGGATGTCAAGTGTCCATGAAAAGGAATTGACCAAATTCCAAGTGGTTTTGATTTTGGGTTACCCTATGGCCTAGGGGTAAAATAGTCATTTGACCTTGATTTCAGTTTGGGCATGTTTAGTATGTTTGAAAAATGGGTTAGACCAAGTTTCATTGAATTTGGAGTTGGTTTAATGTGATTGGGCTCATGTTGACCCATTTAAGTCAAAATGGGTCAACTTGGGTGAAGTTGATCAATTGGTCAAACTAGTTCAAACCAAGGGTTGGGTCAAGTTCATATGACCATTTGAAATATTTTGGTTGCTTTAGTTTGATTCAATTTGGTTTAGGTTTGAATTTGGTTCAATTTAGTTCATTTAGGTAAAATGGGTCAAGTTGACCAATTTGACCTATTTGACCTATTTAGGTTAGGTCATGGGTTGGTTCATGTTTTGTTGGTCATATGAAATGGATTGGTATCTTTATTTTTAATCAATTTTAGTTAAGTTTGAGTTTAGCTCAACATGACCCTTTAGGTCAAGTTGAGTTCAAGGTCATTTGGGCTAGGTTGGGTCTACTTGGCCAATTGAGGCTTTGGTCAAGTTCAACAAGTGATTTGGAATGAACTTGACCCATTTGTTTTAATCAATTTGTCTTAGATCAAGTTTTGATATATTTTGAGGTCAAGGTCAATTGGGTCCAATTGGTTGCATCTAATTTGGCCATGGGCATTGGGATTCATTTTGGCCAAAATTGAACCCTTGGGTTTAATTTGACTTTGACTTGGAGTGATTGATCATCTCATGGTGATTGTTGATCATGATGAGAAGCTTAGGTGGGCTTAGTTCAATCCAATTTGGTTAAGATTAGAATTTGCTCACTTTAGGTCACTTTGGGTCAAGAGCCTGGGGTCGGCTTGGTCAAAGATTGATTTGAGTTTGGTTGAATTATAGACTCATTGAAATATAAATCCATTTGCAAGTGGTTTGAAGTCAAATGGGTTTTGATTCATTTGATAATTTCAAGTTCAAAGGGTGAACATGAGTTTGATTTGGGTTTGACTTTTGAATTGAGTTTTGGTTAAGTGATTGAAGTTTGTATTTATATTTGAATCCATGATTGAAGGATTGATTGAATCATGAAAAAAAATCAAGGGTTTTGCTTGATTTGAAGTTGATTTGGCTAAGTTCAAGATTTTGACTTGGAAGGCTTAAGTTGGATTTTGATTTAATTTGAGTTTGACTTTTGGAGTTAGTTTTGGTTGTTTGAATTTATATATCATTTATAAATGTGAATATAAATGAGAATATAAATGGGTTATGAGAAAATTTCATGACTTTGAAATGATTTGAACATAATCTAGGCTAAGTCCTTAAGAGAAAATCAAAATGACTTAGGAAAGATTTGTGAGTTGAATTTGAATTTGGTATTTAATTTGATTGATTTGAATTTAAATTTCATTTATATATGTTAATATAAATGAGAATATAAATGATTTGTGAGAAATTTTATGAGTTTGAATTGATTTGAACATGATTTAGGTTAAGCCCTTAGGAGAGAGTCAAAGGACTTAAGAAATATTTAGAATTTGGAATTTCAACTTATAATTTGATTTGATTGATTTGAATTTTTGTTTCATTTATATATGTGAATATAAATTAGAATATAAATGAGTTGTGAGAAAATTTCATGAGTTTAAATTGATTTGAACATGATTTAGGCTAAGTCCTTAAAAGGGGATTAAAGGACTTAAGAAATATTTGGAATTTGATTTGATTGATTTGAATTTATATTTCATTTATATATGTGAATATAAATGAGTTATGAAAAAATTTCAAGGATTTGAAGTGATTTGAATTTGATTTAGGCTAAGTCCTTAAGAAGGGATCTAACGACTTAGGAAAGATTTTTTTTTAATTTGATTTGAATTTCAATCATAGGTTTCAATCATTTGGAATTGGCTCTTGATTTGAGAAAATCCATTGAATTGATTCAAGGTTTGATGTTGATTTCATTTGGAGTTTGACTTGTAGGAAGGAAGTAAGGAATGTGGTTAAAGCTATAGGGTAGGGAAATTTCCTAACACCCCTAAGGCATGACCTATTCCTATGGCTAACTCTTCTAAGTCTCTAGGGCTAGGTTGAGTGTCCACCTAATCACTAGATGTGTCTTAAGACTAGAGATCTCTTAAAGCCTAAGAGAAGTCATATCTAAGATGGAGGGGTTGAGAGCTCATCCTAAAAATGAGGTCAATAGTTCTACATAATGATAATTCGGATACATTCATGCTTTGCTTGGAGGCCTAGTCTTCTCGCTATCTGGTTCAAATGTCACCTCCAATGGGACCCGCTGAGAGGGGTTGGTTGGCGTGCTAATCACATGAGACTCATCCTTCAAATTGGACTCTAAGTATATATGGATAGCAGGGGTACTCCTGTGAGATAGAACATAGCTTCTACTAGCTGGCCACAAGCAATGAGGTCTTCCACCTCTAGAACTTCCTCTGAATGTGCCTCTTCCTCTACATGGTAGGGGTCATGTCATCCTACCCATGTGTTCATATGGAGGAACAAACTGTGGGAAAAATCCAACATCTGGCTATACTTCTTCCTTGGTGTTTGATTCTCGCTCACTTGTATTTTCATTTTCATTTTCTTTTTTCTTTCCCTTTTCTTTTTCTTCTTTTTTTGTTTCTTTTTCTTTTGTTTTTTAACTTTCACCAAGTTTGCAAGAATAGACTTTTTGATTTTAGAGGAAGATAGTAAGTCGCATCCTCATATATCTTGACCTCTCTAACTGAAAATGGATTTAAGTCTCCTTTGACATAATATTCAATTCCACCTCTTCGGAATTTGATGCACTGGTGTAAAGAAAATGGAAATGTGTTGTTTCTATGTATCCAAGGTCTATCGAGCAAAGTAGTGAAAGATGTATCTAAATCAATTATGTAGAACTTGGCTTCTATCTTTTGGTCATCTATCTCTAATGGCAATACTATGGAGTCTAAAACACTCTCGCCTTGCTCATTGAATCCTTTCAACATCATCCAATCTCCTCAGAGTCTGAAGATGTCAATCCTCAAGTAGACAAAGGTCTTTAGACTCATACTGTCTACACTGAGAGATGCAGAGCCCATGTCCAGATTTGAATAAATAGCTTCTTGAATAAATGCTCCGGAAGCAAGCATATTTCTAGATTGAGAAGAGCTTTGAACAATGACTCCCTCATCTCTTTGGATAAGACAAGGGCATCATATATGCTTAACTTAGCTAGCAACTTTCTAAGGTGAGCGAGGACATTGCAGAACTCGGTCCTCCACATAAGATATCCGTAGTGGAGCATCTGGAGAGGGGCCGCTTCTCTAGAACCAATGACTTGCTTACCCTTATCCTGAGGTGCTACCTTAGGAGGTAGAACTTTTCCACTACGGAGGTTGAATTTAGTGACTTCATGAGATGGTTTAGTGGAAAGTTCTACCTACTCATCAGGTTCACCTACAACTTCTCATATAGGATCATCAGAGTCAGATGACTCTAAATTAATCTCAATGGGTGAACCCAAATGATTTAGGAATGGAAAGTCCATCTCTGAATCAGAAGAGGAATGATCAGAACTAGAGTTATTATTAATTAGACTTGGAGAGCTATCTATAGGAATAAAATCAGGCATATCATCAGAAGTGACACAAATGTAAGTGGAATCAGCTTGCTTCATTGATTTCTTAGATTTGGATGAAGGTACAAAGTAGAAATCAAGTAAAGTAAGTGGGGTGAGGGATTTGGCACCCCCCCTCTGCTGATATAATACGTCCACTAGAAGAAGAGCTGGATGGAGAAACTGTAGTTGCAACTATGGAATGAGTGCTAGAATCGATCGATGGTTGCACTACTATGCTATCCCGGGCAAGTGGAGGTTATCACTGTTGTTGCCTTGCTCTTACCTCCCCTAAGTTAATCTTAGCAACTTGCAAACCTTTCTCAGACTTGGAGGTTTGAGCTGCTTCCAGCACCTAGAAGGGTAATTTCTTGATCTTAGAAATAATTTTCTTGGAGGTTTGGGATAAGGAGATATCCCAACCTTACTTTATCTTAAGAGGATCATGTATCCCCAAGGATTACCCTAATAGAACTAGAAGGTTGTTCTAGTAGGTACTCCTTGGGAATGATAATGGCACCCGACTTGAAGCTACGCTCAAGCTAGTCCTTAAAGGTAATGCAATCTTCTAAGGCATAGCCAAACATGTAGTGGTAGGGGCAATAGTTTGGATCATGACTCTTGCTCACTTCCTCGGGCCTCTTAGGCTACGATAACTGGAAATCAGGCTTCTTTAAAAGATTCTAAAGATCTTCCTGACTACTTCCCTCTTGAATGAATAAGGTTTATTCGATATATTGGCAAGAGTAAGTAAGTAATAGCTACTTGGTGGTGGGTAGGAATGCTGTTGCGGATAATGCTGATGAGGAGACATTGGTGGCGGCCATTGAGGAAACTAAGGTGGGTGGTATGACGGTCGAGGTGGTGGCAGAGGAGGTGGCATAGGAGACTACTGAGCTCAAGGCCTATCTGAATGAACCTTAGCTGGCTATTTTCCCTTGTCAACTACTGTGACTACCCCTTGCTTCTTCTCAAATGCCTTCTGGTATGGGCTTGGCTGAATGGTCCTGAAAGGCAACTGTTTGGCCTCTTCTTATAGACTAGTCATCTTGTTGATTAATTTCTCGATGGTTTTAATTGTAAAACCCTTAAGCATGAAAGCAACTAGGCCATGGATGTTCTTTAGAAGAATCTCTATGGTGTGCTGTTCAGACAGCTATGGTTCGTATTTCATACTCAAGTTTCACCACCTAAGAATGTAATCAACAAGGGATTCTTTGGGGACTTACATTGCTACAACAAGATCACCTAAAGTAATTCTTTGATGAGCTCCAGCAAACCTCTTGGTGATGAGATGCTCCAACTCACCAAATATCTTTATCGAATCGTTGGGCAGTTCAGCATACCATTCAAATGCAACGCCCTCTAGACTACTAAAAAATAATCTGAAAAGAAGGACGTCACTACCTCCGGCATTGCAGTAGCCAGCCTTGAAATGTGCAATGTGTTGGTGAGAGTTCCCACTACCATCAAAAATTTTGAAGGAAGGAGGTACAAAGCCCTTAGGATATTGGACAGCATCAAATTCCTCCAAGTATGGTCTACCCTTTAGAACAAATGAGACACCTCGAGCTTGTGCTAACGCATCCCTCACCTGTTGCTCCACCAACTATTTAATATACTTCTCGTGCATGGAGGTGCTATCCACCAGCTTCCTATGCAAGCTACCACTATCTTCCTCTACAGGAATGCACCTAGGATGATTTGAGGTATGTGCCAACTCGCTATCTACTATGGGAGAAGGCAAACCGGTCAATGCAATGTCAAACCACTGCCATCAACTCCTCAATTTTCTTCTCTATTTTTTCAATGTGACCATCCTTCTGCCTAGTTGGCGGAGGAGGTGCTGAGTTAAATGGATGACATCATCCTCTTCAACTACAATACCTACATAGCTCTGCTGGTCTCTATGGAGGGAGCTCCTAGTATCAACCATGTGGACCTCGACCGAATCCTCAAGAAGGTCATCCTCATCATGATCAAATGCTACCCTCTCATCCTCTGAATCTCTGTGATCACTGCCTAAGAGTTCCTTCTTCTTGGCAAAGTAGGCTACTACAATCTCATCCAAGGAACGATATTCTACCTTACCAGGCTGCATCAAAACAAAGACTCTTGACGACGGTAGGGACTGGTCACATGTAAATGCATCTAACACCGCCATCAAGCTATCTCTGGGAGGATTGTGCTCACTAGAAGATAGATTCTCATGACTGCCCACTATCGGTGGAGTGCTATCTCGGGGAATCCGCCATGGGATTGCAAAACTATCTCCTCCCCCCCCCCGCTACTACCGCCATCACCGGGCTCGATGGTGGTGGTGGTGAGTAAACCACGATGTTGCGGGGTTGCCACTCCTTATTCACCAAGAAAGAAGTAGGAGGTCAAGTGGGGAACTCACCCTCACCTCAATCGGTAGAATAGAGGAGTGGGATCCCTTGGCCGTAGCCAGATCACCAGAGGGGCTTTCTTCTCCCAAGATGTTGTCTTTTATGCCTTTGTGGGAACGATGGATGACGGTACCTAAACTGATGATGGCGGGCGAAGAGTGGATCAGTGTGGTGGAGATGACACTAGCTTTACCCTCACTGGGCTTTCCCTTGTGACTGGTGGTACCCATCAATACTATGTTATCAATCGGTGGCCGGTTGATCGGGAAATCAGAGCTGAGGCCATCGACCATAGAAAACCTCGCCTCCCTACTCACCGACCGCTACCGCCTCGATGCACTATCCTATGGATCTGCCTAGTAACACTCCTAAGGATGATCAACCTCAAGTTAAATAGTGTGCCGGACTCTGAGCATTCGTGTGCTCTGCCAACCTAGCATAGTATCGTCCGTAGACCGACATAGGACTTCCTCTTATCCCTAGCCAAAACCTAATAGTATGTGGGTGGCAGAGGTGATGCAACTATCCTCTTGTAGTCATCCTCTCCATTTGATGCCAAGAGGGGGTAAAGCCTATTGCCACTAAGAAGTGGAGAGGTCTCATGGGGAGATCCCTTCTCAACAACATGAGATGCTGCATCTAACTCTCGGGCTGCACGCTCGTGATGCCGCTTGATCTTGTGGCTCATGTTGCAATGTTGTGTGTGACTGAGTAGGGCAGTGTGAGAACTAGATCCTACCTCGAAGGTAGGGGAGACTATCTCTGAACCCAAGATAGCCTTCCCTTTAGAGGTGACCAACGAGGAGGAGTTAGCACACACTTGAGTGTTTATAGGAGCAACTGACTGTGTGGGAACTGAACTGACTAGTGGAACCTCGACTGCCTTCCTCTTCAAGGAAGGATACCCGATCAGAAGTGTCAATGATGGATGCCGCTTAGCCACCTCATCTCGAAGGATAGTGGTGAGGGTCGCCCCCTCATAAGTAATGCGTGCTCCCTCAAATCCTTGACCAAAGAAAATCAAGTGGGTGGAGGCAGTCTTAGGCAGACTGGCCCAATCCAAGGCCAAATCCATCCTGAATAGAAAGGTAAAGATGAACTTCTAAAGAGGCCAGCAATACGTAACTGAACGAAGTACACAGCATCGTATCTCTACATGTGTTGAAATATAACTTAAGTCAGATCTCTGCTTTAACACTTATCCTAAGAGAGCAATAGAGAGTTAGAGTTTTGAACCCACACTCAATAATTCAAATATGTTAAGTGGGGTTTCATTGGAGAGATTTTGATCATTGGAGGAGAGTCTTTGCTATTTGACTTTGATTTAGAACCCATACTCAACCAATTTAGGTAGGTTGGGTGGGGTTCCAATATTTAAAGATGTTTGTGTTGTTATCTTGTTTGAAAATATTTTGATTTTGAAAGGCTTTACTTAGAAATTTTAAGTATGCTAAGGAAAGATTGCGATTGTATGTTTTGGAAATTTTGTGAAAAAAACTTTGCTTGTGATGATTGATATGTGTGAATATATGTTGATTTGATTTGAAAGTGAGGATTCTTACAAACAAATTTGGTATGTTAAGTAAGAACCAAAAATGATTGAGAATGAGATTCTCACTTAACAAATTCAGTATGTTAAGTGGGAATCAAATATAATATGATTTGAAAATATGATTCTCACTTAACAAATTTGGTATGTTAAGTAGAACCAAATGTGATATGATTATGTGATTCTCACTTGAAAAATTTGGTATCTTAGGTGGAACCAAATGTGATATGATTTGAGAATGGGACTCTCACTTAACAAATTTGGTATGTTAAGTGGAACCAAGTGGAACCAAATGTAAATATGATTTGAGAATGGGATTCTCACTTAACAAATTTGGTATGTTAAGTGGGAATCAAATAAAATTTGATTCTCACTTAACAAATTTGGTATGTTAAGTGGAACCAAATGTAGTATGATTTGAAAATGGGATTCTCACTTAACAAATTTGGTATGTTAAATGGGAATCAAATGTGGCATGATTATGTGATTCTCACTTAACAAATTTGGTATGTCAAGTGGAGCCAAATGTATGTTTTGAAGATGAGACTCTCACTTAACAAATTTGGTATGCTAAGTGGAGGTCAAATTCATGTCATGAAAATGTGACTCTCACTTAACAAATTGGATATGTTAAGTGAAAGAAAATGTATGTTTTGAAAATGAAACCCTCACTTAACAAATTTGGTATGTTAAGTGGAGATAAAATTTATGTTTTGAAAATGAGAATCTCACTTAACAAATTTGGTATGTTAAGTGGAGGTCAAATTCATGCCTTAAAATGAGACTCTCACTTAACAAATTGGATATGTTAAGTGAAAGCCAAATGCAAGTTTTGAAAATGAAACTCTCACTTAACAAATTTGGTATGTTAAGTGGAGATCAAATTTGTGTTTTGAAAATGAGACTCTCACTTAACAAATTGGATATGTTAAGTGAAGCCAAATGTATGTTTAAAATGAGACCCTCCCTTAACAAATTTGGTATGTTAAATGGAGGTCAAATTCATGTCTTGAAAATGAGACTCTCACTTAACAAATTGGATATGTTAAGTGAAAGCCCAATGTATGTTTTGAAAATGAGACCCTTCCTTAACAAATTTGGATATGTTAAGTGAAAGCCTAAATGTATGTTTTAAAAATGAGACCCTCACTTAACAAATTGGATATGTTAAGTGAAAACCAAATTTGAATGTCATTTTTGAAAGAAGGGAAATCTATTTAACAAATTTAGGTATGTTAAATAGGGTTCAATGATATGTCTTGCTTTCATGTGTGATTTCTTGCTTTTGGAAATAGAGAAACTTCAACTTTAACATACATGAAACATGTTAAGTGAAGTTGAATTTTATGCTATGATTTTGTTTGAAAATAGATTCCGCATTCAACAATTTTGAGTATGTTGAATGAATATGATCACTTTCAAAAATGTGCTTTTCAAAAGATGGAAACCCCAACTCTAACATATATGAAATATGCTAAGTGAAGTTTCAAATTTTATGCTATGATTTTGTTTGAAAATAGATTCCTCATTCAACAATTTTGAGTATGTTAAATTAATATGGTCCTTTTCAAGAATGAAAAGATGAGTTTGATCTTGATTTTGAAAAGAAACCTCCAGATAACAATCTTGGGGATTGTTAGGTGAGGTTTGGTGAGTTTTGAAAAAGGTGCTTTTGAAAAGTGGCACTTTGTAAAAGAATTTATTTTCTTAATCATTAAGATGAACCTTGCCTCACCAAGCTAGTGATAAGGAGGTTTCAAAATTTTTTTATCACCTTTTATGAATTAATTTATTTTTCACCTATTGGGAAACCCAATAGGGGTTCCAGGACCTACAAGGAGTGAGGTCCTAAAACCTAGAGGATGTTGGCTAGCCTTCCTTAAGAATGAAATAAGCTAAGTGCCAATGGAAGGAAAGATAGTCTTGGACTCATATAAAATACAAGTCCACTATCGATGCTTGGAGACAATAATTGTCTACTCGAGGTGGAGAGAGGAACCATCCCCAGCGGAGTCACCAAAAAAATCTGTGGTGTTTATTTTTGGTTTGATGTGTATATGTGTGTATATAGGGGGGACACCACACAGATCTGAGGATGTACTTATTGAGGAGATCATGTATGATATTAATGAATAGTGCACTATCTCAAAAGATAAAAATCACTATCCTAAGATAGACCTAATCACCTAATAAAGACTCCTAAGACATGATGGGTCTCCGAATGTATCAAAGATTTTTCCCAACTTTACATGGATAAATAAAGTAGGGTTTATTTAAATTGGGTTTTAAAGTTCCCTATGGAGGCAAGTCCCAATAGTTAATTACATTCTAAGGAAGATGAGTTCCTTAGGAATACTCTTGATTAAAGTAGATAATTGTTGTCTCCAAAGAATTCAAAGATAGGACTATTAATAAATTGGCTATGTTTTGAAGATCAAATGGGATAGATCAAAAGGAAAGACTTATTATCGAAGCAAAAAGGAGATGAGTAGGGGATGCTCATGATGCTAGGAAACCTAGTGAGCACCCCAAATTATCTTATGGTTGGGCTTTATATGTTTGAATTATATATTTGAGTTGAAATTTTATTAAAAATCTAGGACTTATAATTCCACAACATAAGATTATGAAAATGACTAAGAGGTGAGGATTTATGCTTGTAGCCCCAAAGGGAAACAACAACCTCAGATCCTAAATCTAGGGAGATTTGGCATAGGCCAAAGCACTTAAATCTAAGGCGAAAGTGGATATATAGATCACCTCCATAAGAGAGAGTAAAACCACCAGGGACTTACGCTGAGTGGCGACTAACTCATCCTACGTTTTAAAATCATGTGGTCAAGTCATATGATATTGCAAGATGGTTAGGTTGTTATTATTTAGAAAAGAAATTAAAGTCCTTAAACCCACTCCTTAAGAGACTAGAGCATGAGTGGTATGAATAATGACTGAGCCTAATGCAAATTGTATCAAATTTTATATGATTTTGACTCTTTATTTTAACACAGGAAATAGGATTTTTATATGCATAAATGTATGATGAAATGGGTTATGGCTCAAATCAAAAGAGAAAGAGGTGTTTTTCCATCATAGGCTCTCAAAGATTAAGCCTTTTACTATCTAGCAAAGATGGAAACCCACTCTCAGCAAGAGTGAAACAAAATGACATGCATGATATTAAGCATACACTATCTAGCTAAGGGGTTGCTAAATATTTTATTATCTTGATTTAGTTCCTAGGATTTATGTGAGGCTATGAGTTATTTTAGAAAATTTAATTATGAGTTGTTAATTGGGGTAGAAAAATTAATTTTTTTCTAAAGCCTAATCGCATCCAGGCCATACAACAATCACCAATCATGAATAAATTAAGAAGAGATATTCTTTTTCTAATGCACAAGCTAAAAAAATATCAAATAATTTTATAAAGGTAACGCAGAAAATAAGAGGCCGGTGCTGTTGGGTACTACCGTACAACTCAAAATAGTAATGGGTAGCCGAACTCTACCCTTATACATCCCGGTATAATGAAATAATAATTATAATTTAATTATAACAAATGAATGGGAGCTATTGGGGTCTTCAAATCTTCAAAGCTCCTTCTTTCCTTCTTTTCCTTCTTTCATTTAGTTGGGCAAGCTCCATAGGATCACATGGTACATAAGACATGATCTTGTAACCAATGTTTATCCTAAGCCCCCATAGCACTAATCCTAATTCATAATACAAAATTACATTAAAAGTAGAAAAAGTAAATCTAACTATACTTGCAAAATAAGTGTTAGCTAAAAACACCATATAACCCAAATAGTTATATGAATAATTTGGACTTAGCACCCTACACATAGGTAACCAAGTCCACCTATCCTAATGTAGATTATGCTTAGAAGTTAACCAATCTGTAGAGCAAAACATTTATATTTTCATTATAACAGTCCCTTAAGCATAATCTCCTGAAGAAAATAAGATTAGGCTAACCACAGCCTAACATCTAGTCTATGCACATACACTATAACATCCAGTCTACAACAGTACATCATAAAATAAAATATACATAAAACAATGCGCTGCCCTAACTTAAAGCTAGAAGTGGTTACTTAATCTAATGTGTATGTGATAAGGCTTGTGTGGTATGTCATAGCTAGGCTTTAGAGTGATTATTTTCTAAGTATGAAAGACATTTAATTATCAAGGGTGGTTTCACTCTAAATGGTTTAATTAATTTATAAATTTTACTTAATATTTTCTTTTGTTTCACTTAACCTACACAACAACTAAGTGTTATGAAGAGAAAGAAAGAGAGGATCACTCTCTTTTATCCCTACCTTAAGTTATATCTAAAGCAAATTAATTAATTAATTCCCTTTAGTGAATGGCTTATTACATGTTTTAATTAATTCTAAGTTAAGGTTCACTTTAAATAAATTCATCCAATAAGAAAGGCATCTTAAGGTTAGTTGGAATGAATTACTATCATATAACACATGTTTATTCATTTCTTTCCATCATGTATATCATGCATATGATTAAATCCTAAGCATAGCTATACATGCAATTTATATTTTAGCACACTTGAATGATGAATGTGAATAAATATATTTGGAATTAATATTTATTTTGGTTGAATGGTTTTGTCATATTAATTTAAAGCTCTATCTAAATTATTATGCAAAAGCATAAAGAAAGAACCTTAAATCACATGATTAATCAAATCAACCAAATAAACAAAGCATGAATGCATGTCTTTTTTAATTGAAAAAGAGGGTTTTTCATTCATTAGTTAAGTACACATCCACATGTATAAAAGTTTTAAGCAAGTACATTGCCATTATTCTTCACCAAGGGAACGAGGTAGGAACCTCCTTGGGGCTACTTAAAGCATCCCACAGGAATGTCCGGACTAATATAATCTATAGATACATGAATGTATAAACAACTACAAGAATAGAAATTCATGCAAAAATTGTATTTTGATTTGATTAATTTATTTTGTGTAAATGAATTAAAGCTTTATCTAAATTTTAATGTCCAAATGCATAAGAATGAAATCAAGCAGTACATTGCATTCTACAGGGAGGAGTAGGAACCTCCTTAGGGCTACTTAAAGTCGTGCGTCCCTCGGATGTCCAAACTAATATACCACTAACATTCTTACTTGTACAAATCAACACATGAATGTAAGGAAGAGACTTTATTTCACATACTAAATTTATATTCACTATATATATATATATATATATATATATATATATATATATATAACTAGATTTACAATATATATGCATATTCAATCATTAGTAAACTTTTGAAATTATATTTGAGATTTAATAATGATACTAGCTACACATATTTTTAATTTAAATCAACACATGCAATTTTACATAAAAGAAATCATTTTTGTTTGATTAATTTGAATGACATGAATGCATGAGTACATATGACATACAACATTTAACATGAATGGAAGGAAATAAAGAAACACAAGCATGTAATTTCATTCATTCCAACTAAGTCCTAAGGAAAATCATACTAAATAAGACTATTTAAAACAAACCAAAGTTCTTTAATGACATTTCATTTTTTATGTTTGATTTGATTTAACAAAATGTGAAAGAGGTTCACTAGTCCTAATCTCATTCCCCATCTGTGAGTTAATTTGGTTTAATGAAGAATAATTAGGTTAATTTTATGTCTTAATTAGATTAGGGTATGAATTAAGTCAATTAATTAACCCTTACCTACATCACCTTAAGTTAATTAACTAATTAATAACGAGCTGATATGCTATGCAATCACATGAAAAATAAATCAGCAATGCTCCTAAGAAATGAAAGGGCCTTAATGCAATTGGCTCTTGTTTAATAGTTAATTAGGCTTAAGGGATCTTGATTAACTACTTTTATGGTTTCCTTACACATGTGAGTTAATCATAATTTCATTAGCTCTCTCTTTAGGTTATTGAACACCCAAAGAGCTACCCAAGATTAATTAAAGGTGATTAGGTGTGAATGAATGGATTTTAAATTAAGTTTCATTTTAATCAAGTCATTAATTGATTAATTACATCTTTTGATTATATCTCTTAATTAGATGATGAAATTAACTTAGGGAAAGAGAACAAGAGATGGGTCTCAATCCCAATCACTAAGTCATTCCAATTAACAAAGCTCTGAAACAGCTCACATCTTAATTTAGTTAACTAATCAAAAGGTTAATTAATCACTTAATCTTTAATTAATTGAAATGGATAAAAAGGCTTAATGAAATGGTGATAAGGAATAAACCTAAACCATTTCTCTAAGACTCTTCACTATTAATAGAGGGCCATGAACTTAATTTATGGATTAAGTTACTGTTCATTCATTAATTATCACTAATTAAATTAAGAGAGTGATTAAGGCTTAATCAATTAATTCCCCTAATTAAGCAACCAATAAAATCCTAGAAAAATAAAGGAGGTAGAGGCCATCCCCCTAAACATCCACAAAAAAATTGAGATTAATTAAATAGTAATTAAGCTAATTAGATTTTTTAATTAAGCTAAAATCAATGTTTAAAATTAATTAATAATAATTTTCCTACATCCTATTCTAAAAGATATTTAAAATGAGCCAAAGTTTATATTTTTTGGATTTTTCTAGGATTAGTTATGATTTTAGGAATTTTCAGCCTTAAAAATATATTATTTAAGCCTAATTAAAGCCTTAATCCCATCAGGCGTGGTGGCTGATGCGGCATGCTTTCCACATGGCATGAAAAAATTGGCTATTTAAGTTGTCACATCTTCCATTGACTAGGATTGTGGTGGATGTGATAACTCTGTGGACCGTTCGATCTAAGATCAGATAGCCACGATCAGATCCACGGTTTAGGAAAGACATCAATGGATATAACGTGGGATTAGATCACGACCGTCTATTTTGATCACGTAGAATGGACAGTCTATGATCCATCCCATTCGTGAGTGGTGAAAGACGGATGTCGTCCATCTTTCCCCATTCGATCCGAGCTCACCCAAGCTCAGATTACCTCCAAATTGATCCCACACCTTCGGGGAGGGGAGGTGCACACATCCAATGGCTAAAATACAATGACTTTCAAATTTTCTTTACAAAAGACCAAGCAATTTTCCATATAAGGCTTGATTTATAAAATTACCTCACCAGAGCTAATGTCCGGTAGTGGGATCGATGGAGGTAGCTTCGCCTAGTTAAGGTGATGCCCTGTTGAGAAGCCTAGGGTTTGATTTAGTGTAGAGCTCTTGGTCAATCAAGCCACGTATGCAAGAAGCTTCAGCTCTGATCAAACTCCCATCTTCGGTGCTCAGAAAGGCTTGGAGATGATTCGGTTGGCTTCAATAAAGTAAGAGAATGGTATGGGTGCAATGAATTGGAGTTTGATTGAGTGGAGGAGGAGTATTGCTCGAAAGGATGGTGTCCTATTTTGGCTTTGCTCAAGTAGAAGGAATGTTGATCAGGGGAGCTTAGGGAGTGCTCTAAGAAGCTTTGAGGGGTTTTGAAATCACTTAGGAAACTCACACAAAGCAATCGGTGTCATTTGTTGCTGGAATTGAGGAGGTATACCCCTCAATTGCACTTGATGGACGGACAGGATGGCTTCCAGAAATTCAATCGATTGGCCATCATCGAGTCATTGAAGGGGTCATGGTCAGTTCCATGTGGCTCACCAAGAGTGGACAAAGTGGTGGCAGGAGTCTCAAGGCTTGATATGGAAGGATTGAATTGGGTTGGTTCTTCCCTTGCACCCATGGGGTTCGGCCATGATGGCGGTTGCTTGGCTTGCTTCTGTTGGTTCATGGAAAGTGCTATGATGGCTTAGGGTGGGCTAAGGTGGCCTAAGAGTTCCTCATTAGGAAGTTTGATTGCTGCCATGGAGATGGGAGAGTGGACTTTGCCTCTTAAGGAAAGAATCCAATGTAAAGAGAGGGTGTCCATTGGTTAATCCCCTTGGGTTGGGTCCCACATGGACTTGGGCTGGTTTAGAGCTGACCTAAGGTCCATTTGGGTCGGGTTAGGTCAGCCATCAAGGTTCCATAAGGTGGTTTTTGGTGATTTCGCTTGATATGGTCAAAATAGGCTCATTTGGGTTAGGTTGGGTTGGGTTGACCAATTGATCAAATTGGGTCAAACCAAGACTTGGGTTAGGTTCATATGATGATTTGTGATGTTTTGGTTCAATTGGTTTTGATTAATTTAGCTTATATTTGAATTTGACTCATTTGGATTCAAAAGGGTCAAATGGGTCAATTTGACCAATTTGACCAATTTGACCAAATTGGGTTGGGTTAGGTGTTGAGTCAAGTTCAATCAATTGATTGAAAGTGATTGTAGGCTTTGGTTTGATTTAATTTGGATTTAATTTGGGTTTTGTCCATTTGATCTTTTAGGTCAGTTTGGGCTAGGTTGGGTCAAGTTGACCAATTAGTCAAATTGAGCTCAATCATGGCTTTGGTTAAGTTCAATAAGTGATTTGGAATGAACTTGAGTCATTGGTTGTAATCAATTTGGATTAAATTATGATTTGACCCATTTTGACTTTTTAGGCCAATTTGGGTCAACTTAAGTCAAATGGCCAATTAGACTTGGTTTAGCTCAATTGAGGGTTTGGTCAGGTTCAATCATTGACTATGAGTGGGTTTGAGTCAATGGTTTCAATCAATTTGGTATATGGTGAGTTTTGGCTAGTTTGGGTTTTATTTAGGCTAAATGTTGACTTGGTCAAAGGCTAGGTTTGACTCAAATTGACCCAATTCAAGACATATGATTAACCTAGGATGATTGTTGATCATGATATGGGGTTTCGATGTGCTTAGTTTAATCCAATTTGGGTTGAATTAGAACTTGGCTCAAAAAGGTCTTTTAGGTCACTTTGGGTTAAGTGGACCTAAATGGGTCAATTGGCTTGATCATGGCTTGATTTAAGTTTAATTGAACTCACATATGGACTTAGGATGGAAATATAAATCCAATTGCAAGTGGTTTGAAGCCCTATGGATTTTGGTTCATATGATAATTTCAAGTCAAGGGGGGTCAACATGGGCTTGACTTGGGCTGACTTGGGTTTAGTTTGGTAATTATAGTTTGTGTTATATTTGGAACAATGATTGAGGGAGTGATTGATTCATGAAGAAATTCATGGGTTTTGAGTTGATTTGGATATTATTTAGCCAAGTTCAAGAAATTGGCTAAAAGGGCAAATTGAGAATTTGATTTGATTTGGGATTGAATTTATGATCTTGGATTTAAATTTGAGGTTTGGTTTGGAAGAAGGAAGTAAGAATTGGGTTTAAGGATATAGGGTAGGCAATTCTTCCTAAATCCCTAAGGCATAACCTCTTCCTATGACTAATCCTTCTAAGTCTCTAGGCTTAGGTTAAGTGTTCACCTAATCACTAGAAGTATTTTAAGACTAAGGAACTCTTACTGTCTACAAGGGTCCTAGATCTATGATGACAAAGTTGAGAGCTCAATCCAAAAGTGAGGTCAATAATTAATATTTTTTTATTGCTAACAATTATATTATTAACCATTATTCGTTTATTGCATGAATTGAGGTAATATGTGGTAGGAGCTTTAGTGGGAACTTGTAGTAGATATAATAAAGTTCATGACTTATATCAACACAAGTAACGCCTTTGTGTGCTCTAGCTTTATCTACATCTTCTTAATCATGTTGGACCATAAATGCACGTCTATTTTCTCATAACTCCTTATATTTGCTATGGTAGTCCACCAAATTGGCATCAAATTTCCCCCTCCCATCAACATGCAAAAAACTAGTTACCATCGGTTCATTATTGATTTGTTAAATCTCATTGAACTGGCGCTTGACATGATCTGGTAGATGACATTCCACACAATGCCAGATAATAAGTGTTATACAAAACTCCAAAATCTCCTGACCAGCAAGGCATATATCATTAACACAAATCCAAATATGCTAACCATAAGGCTCCCAAATAACCTATTTTTTAATAAAATAGTTCATTTGCAATGCATTAAGATAAAATAAAAATGTAGCAATCAAAATATTATTTAAAGCATACCTGACTCTCTACTAACCCATCTAACTCGTCTCTAGAAGTTCTAATGTCCCTTGTCTAATATCTCTAATTTTATGCTCACTCCATGAAAAAAAATTAGTCACATATTAAATTTATCATTTTTACTTGATTATAAGTAAAGCATACATGTATGTTAAACTCTTTCTATTAAGATCTCATAAATATAGAACTTGTAGTGTTGAATTCCTGACATATAGATGTTCACAACTCTACACCTACAAAAAGTGCAAACAACTAGCAATATTAACCCAATTAAGCTTCGTTGTTTCCTTCAGCTCCTATATAGATTAATTTAAAATAGAGCTCCCCATTGATAATTTTGAGATTTCTTCCAAATCGTCTAAAGGTGCATCTCACATCCTGTTGTATTTGGCAAAAGGAAGGAGACCAACATAAATATAATGTATGCACGAACATGCCTATGAAACTTGATGTCATCTAGGACCATGTATGTCTCACAACAAAAAGTCCACCTATGACATCTTAGTGGCAAGCAAGTTTGTACGAGCTTGCCCCATCTGAAAGGTCAATGTCGTTGATGTTATTTGGATCATGATATATGACCCCTTCTTATGGGTGATGCCTGAGCAAGCCATCACAATAATCTAGCCAATTAGTCCATCTATGTCCTACATTGACAATATTGTGGTTTATAATGGTCAGGCCATCAACACATATTCAAATAAACATGCTAACATTTTGAATTGTGTCATCTCCCAGACTGGTAAATGAAAAGTGTTTGTGTCCAGTAATCAGCACTAAACTAAAGTAGTAATCAGATGATGGTCAAGCTTAATACTCTGAAAATGTATAATGTACTCTAGCCAAAACAAATCCTTGATAAAATTAGGGCACCTAATGTACCATTCTTTGACCATTAATAAATGTAAAGCTGCCTCTAATATGATTCTCTGCATCCATATAAGACAACATAAGTTAATAAGTAATATTACAAAATGATACTTATAATAAACATTATTTTCTGGATGTGCAACTCAGTGAGATGCACATATGCTAGCTTACTTTATATTTATCTATTATGACCTATTGATTTGAGCATATTACATATTCTAGTGCTATGTGGTTTGGGTTCATTCATTGTGTTTAAATACCTTTTAATCCTTGGTTGACCAAATTGTCTCCTAAAAGTTGGTGGAAGTAACTCAACTATGTTATTACTATGATCATATTCACACTACTTACTCTTATCTATGATGACATGAAACTCACTTTCATATGTGCATTTGTAAATGTGTATAACATAGTATAGAGAAACATAATCTTCATGACTAATGTGTATTAAGCTTAAAGCAACAATCTTATGAGCAAGACCATTGAAAATTTTGTGGTCTTAAATATGAACAACTTCTTGACCCTAGTCCATCTAGCTTTACTTTGAATGTTTGACAAGATACATCATATACTTTAAATTCTTATCTATTTATACATATTGGGGTAGGCAATCTTCTAGCTTCATTCTTATACCTATCTAGGCAACAACAAATCTTGGGTGTAAAATAATACTCGTTTGAAGCTTCTAGTCCAATAGCCTCAATTGAATGCTTCAAGAATAGAGAAAATATGTTATAGTAAATGGAACAAATTAATGCTTGAATTGACAGTCCTCTTGCATGCTTTAGAACCCCATTGAAGCGTTATGTAGTATTTGTGGTCATGATTCCATATCTGAATCCACCATCATGCACAAGAAATAATTTCGTATGATCCCTTTGCATTAACTAGTCAAATGACTTCACATTCTTAGTATCAGTCATTCAATGTTCAAGTATCTTCACATCATTTATACTTCCTACCTGTGGGAATTTTATTTGAAACACCACACAAATCTTGGGGGGTACTTATTTATTACATCATTGAAGGATAAATATATTATCTCAAAAGATAAACATATTATCATAGAACGAATTTAATTACTTAATAAGGGCTCCTAAAGCTGATGAGTCTTTGATATATCAGATATTTTTTCCCTAATTCACATGGGTGGAGTAAAGCAAAGTTTATTTTAAGCTAGGTTCTTAAGTTCCATATAGAGGCAAGCATCTATAGTTAATTATCTTGGGCGGTGTGAATCTCTTAAGAATACACTCGATTTAAGTGATTGGCTAACATCTCCATAGATTTCAAAGCTTGGTATCGAAGGTTTAGTAATTTTGGGAATCAAGTGGGAGGACTCAATTAGGAAGAGTTCCTAACATAATACAATCGATAATAAGAAGAGAATACATTTAGATACTACAAAACCCAGCAAGCATTCCAACTATCTATTATTAGGTTTTACATTTTGAAGTAGAGAATTATGATTGTTTAAGTTGACATTTTATTTGAAAGTTAAAACTTAAATTACAATAATTTATGGAAGCGCTTAAGTAGTGAGGATTTATACTTGTAGCAAAAGAAAAATAAGTCACCTCTGAACCTTTATCTAAATTACTCTTGCATAAGCTAAGAGCTCGACCTAAATCTACTTGAGGAAGTGGGGTATTTTGGTTTACTTCTACTAAAGAGAGTGAACCTACCCCGACTCTTTAGACTTACTATCACCTAGAGTGGTTGCTAGCTAACACCTCCTACGATTCAAAATCATATAGGTTTGTCTTATGCAATTGCAAGATAGCTTGGTTGTTTTTTTATTAGAACTTACTCCCTAAGAGATTAGATCATGACGGATGTGCAAATTATAACCTAAACTAATGCAATAAAATTTACATATTTTATTTCATTTTGCCTCATCATTACGGACTTAGGATTAAAATAGTTTATGCCTACATTCATGCTAAAAATGGTTATGGGTTAAATCAAAGAGAAGACTGCTCTACATGTCAAGCCTGTCACCTATCGTGCAAGTGTGGAGATCCCCTATTTGTAAGAGCGAAATAATATACATGCATCTTTTATAACATACAGCCATACAGGTAAGGGGTTACAAAATATTTTATTTTCTTGATTAACTTCCTAAGATTTAAGATCTTTTACAATTAGCCATCTTACAATTTGTAAGACAGGACTACATGGTTTTAAAATCGTAGGAGGAGTTAGCTGGCGGCCACTCCAGGCAGTTATATGTCCAGAAGTTCGACAGTTAATCCTCTCTTGTGGAGGTAAACCCTTTTTGTCCACCCGTTGCTTAGATTTAGGTCATGCTTTAGCTTATGCTAAAGCTCCCTAGATTTAGGATCTCAGGTAGCTATTTTCTTTGGGATATAAGCATAAATCCTCACCTCTTAGGCAATTCCACAACCTTATGTTAGCAGATTATAAGCCCTAAGAATCTAATAAAATTCAACTCAAATAAATAAATCTCTTCACTTTCTAATATATAAAGCCCAATTATAAGATAGATTAGAATGCTCACTAGGCTTCCTAGTATCATGAGGATTTCCTACTTCCTCCCTTTGGATTCTAAAAATGAGTCTTCTCCTTGAACTTTTCCATTTGATTTTTCAAACATAACCAATCTTTTGATAGTCTAACCTTAAAATTTTTGGAGATGATAATTGTCTACTTTAATTGAAAGTATTCTTAAGGAATTTCATTCCCTATGATGTAATTAACTATAAAGGATTTCCTCCATAGGGAACTTAAGAGCTCGATTTAATATAAACCATGTTTTATTCGTCCATGTAAAATAAAAAAATCTGGTATATTCAAAGACCCATCATGCCTTAGGAGTCCTTATTAGGAAATTAGGTCCATTGAAGGGTGATGCATCTATCAATATATCATACCTCAATGTTATACCCGATCACTTGAATGAGTACCCCCTAGATCTTTGTGGTGTTCCACCCCTAAACACGACACATACTCTCTTCATTGAGAGATTGGTGGTGAATTTTCAAAGCTCACATGAGTTTGATTAATTTGATTAAAGAGTTTAATGAATTTGTTTGAAGAGTTTAATTAATTTGATTAAAGAGTTTAGTAAGTTTGGTTAAAGAGTTTAACTAATTTGTTTGAAGAGTTTAATTAATTTGATTAATGAGTTTAACCAATATATTTAGAGGGTATAATTAATTTGATCAAAGAGTTTAGTTAGTTTTGTTAAAGAGTTTAATTAATTTAATTAAAAAGTTTAATTTATTTATTTATAAATTTTAATTAATTTGACTAAAGAGTTTAGTTAGTTTGGTTGAAGAGTTTAATTAATATGTTTGAAGAGTTTAATTAATTTGTTAGAAGAGTTTAATTAATTTGATTAATGAGTTTAATTAATTTATTTAGAGAGTTTAATTAATTTGACCAAAGAGTTTAATTGTTGATTAAATAGTTTAATAAGATTTGTTTAAAGGATTTAATTAATTTGATTAAAGAGTTCATTTAGATTGGTTTAGAGAGTTTAATTAATTTGATTAAAGAGTTTAATTAATTTGTTTATGGTAGGCTTAATCAAAATTTAATTATAAGTTGATCATAATCTTTTATCAATTTAATTAGAGTTTGATTAGTTATTGGAGCTTTTAACTTGGTTGTATGTATTCAGATTAATGAAGTAATTAATTATTTGATGATTTAGGTTCCTTCAGTCAAAATTAATGCCTAGTTGAGTTTCATTAGCTAATTTAATTAAGTTCAAGTTTAATTTAGTTTAAATGGAAGATTATATGATATTTTTTTTTGATTTAATTTTAGTTAATAAGGGTTTAAGTGTTAGTTTATTTATGAATTTGGCTTAATATTTATTTATTTTAATTTAGTTTCGATATATTCAATTAATGTTGATTAATTAAAATCTTAATTTTAAGTGATTTTTTTAGGTTTATCAAGCTTCAGTGGATTACCTTATTTTCTTAAGGTTCTTTAATGTTAATTAAAATGATTTAAACTATTTTAATAATTTCTAGGATCTTCTAGATTTTTTTAAATTTAATTATTTCATGAAATTAGACATTTGAACTTTAAAATTTTATAACTTTTATTCTATCCAACATTTTTGACTTGAAATTTTCATGGTACATAGGGTTATGTTCCAATTTCATCTCCCTAAAGTTTCAGCATGATCAGAGCTGTAATTTAGGGTTAATTAAGATTTTGATGTTTCCAATAAAACTTAAATTAAACTCAACATATTAGAAACTAATTAGGGATTTTAATTTTTCTTGATTCCTCTCTGAAAGAAAAATTCAAAGATAATTTATTTAGAATTTTTGGAGTTTTAGTTGATTTATTATGATTTTTTAAAATTTAGGTCAATCAATTCATTTTTTAATTCAATTAATCCCATAATTAGGCATTTTGAGGTTTAATGAGTTTCAAAGGATTTTAATGTTTTATAAGGTTCATTGGAGTCATTTATAATAGTTTGAAATATTTTGATCATTTTTATTAATTTTCTTGAATTTTAATTAATTATTTCACAAAATTGGGCATTTAAACTTTAAAATTGAATAACTTTTAGTACGCTCATCATTTAGATTTAAAATTCTTATGGTAGATGTGTTTTGACCTCAGTTTAATCCTCTTAAAATTTTAGATTAATTTGATCATTATTTGAGGATTAATAAAATAAATTCAATGTTCACTAAAATTTAAGTTAAGCCCAAAATTTCCCATACAAATTAGGATTTTAGTTTCATTAGATTCCTCTTGAAAAGATGAATCCAACGAGCCCTCATTTGCAATTTTTGATAAATATTTTATTTTTTATGAATTTTGTAAGTTTCACATGCTTTGAAGCAATTTTTAAATTCATAAAATCTCCTATATTTCCACTTAACCTAGTCAACGTTGACTGGGCTACCATTTGCACATCTCACAACATGATTGGGCCACACAAGTGCTAACTCAACATTTGCACAAAAATTGAGTTATGGTAGGATAGATGATCACAGATCATATGGTCTAGATTGAATCCGCTAATCTAAGGGTTCAAATCAAGTAGATTTAGTGTCTTAATCTAGGTTGTCTTTCCTTACTAAGAGAGATCAGACGGCCGAACATTCTCTACCTCCTAGCTGGTGAATTGAGCCAATTGGATGGACAGGGCTGCACGGGCAAGCCCGTTCGGCCCCTATTTTTTGATGATCTTCACCGAAAAATGGTGTATTTCGCATGTGAAAGCTTGAAATGAAAATTACAAGGGTTTTCTAAGAAAAATTCCTAAAACTAACCGAGTATTCATACAAAAAGAGAGCCTATAAATTTTCTAAGTTTTGGATAAATTACCTTGTCGGAGCTAGCAACCGATGGATTTTTCGATTTGAGGACACTTATAGACATGAGATGAAGCTCCAGAATGAATATGCTCAATTAGCTCTTTGTTGATCATCCTCTCCATCAATGGTCGCTGCCTCTTCACCAAACTTTGGTCAAAATTCATTATTTTATACATCGAAAGAGGGGTGAAAGGTGTGGTTTTGATCAGAGGAGCTCCAAAAGTTATTTTTTAGCTCACCCAGAGAGAGCAAAGGCTCTTTTTCCCCCTCCTCTTAATGGTGGTAGAAAATCATTGTTAATGGTGGTTGGGGGGGTAATGGCCAGCTAGGAGGAGGCTTGGAGAAGTCAAATTTGGTGGTTTAACTACTATAGAGCATGTTGGATGTTAGCCAAATGGGGATATGGCTTGTGTTTAAGTGGATCTTGAGTTTTGTCATCTTGCCATTAAATTATCTCTCTCCCATAGCCTCCATTGTTGAATTTATGCTCCACTCCACATGAGCTGAAGTCTTAGCCTCCATGTGAGAGACTTTTTGGGTGTGGTTTGAGTCAACTTAGGTTGGATTGAGTTAGTTTGAACATATCTTGACCCATTTGACTCAAGTGAGCCAAGTTAGGTTCAATGCTTTGATTTAGCTCAATTGGGTTTAGATTGGGTAATAATCATGTTTTATTGAATATTTAGAATGATGTAGAGCAATTGATTTTGATTGATTTGAGGTTGATTTTGACTTGAATTTGTTTCGACTCAAATTGAGTTAAAGGAGCCAGATTGAGTTCATTTAAATCAAATGATAGATATGACATAAATTGAAGTGTGTTTAAGATTTAATTATATCTGATTAAGTATTTGAAGTGATTTGAAGTAATTAATTTTAATTAATTTAGATTTAATTTTGATTTAAGCCCATTTTTTCTAAATTAGGCTTATTGGGATTGGGTCAGGTGGCCAATTCAATCAAATGAATCTTAAGGGAGAGTCAAATTGTGTTCTAATATGATTTTAAAATATTTTAGAATGTTTAATTTGAATTAATTTTGATTTCTTTTGAGTTTAGGTTCAATATAGACCTTTTGGGTTCGCTTAGACTAGGTGACCTATTTAGGCTTTTTGAGTAAATATTGGATTCAAACTTATCTAGTCTCATGTTCTATCATGTTAATTTAATGAATTTGATATTTAGAATTAATTAAATTGACCAAATTTTGATTAGTTTGATTCTTGACTTGGTGGGGCCCACATGTCAACTCTAGGTTAGATGACCTGATTGACCACTTTGAACCCCATTTGAATTTATTTTTGAGTCCATTTATACTTATGTATTGATTCTATATTTTTGATTTGGTTTGATTTGATTTAGTTTTGGTTTTATAGGATTTTCTTGAATTTAGATGATTTTGAGCCCAAATGGACTAATTGAGTTAATCAAACTCAATTACCTAAATCTGGGTTTAATTAAATTTAAATTTTATTTAAATTTATTATTTTATTTATATTTCTGTTGAGGTTGTGCAGTTAACCACTAATCATAGTATCTTAATTGTCTAATTAAGAAGCGCTTAACTTAAGGTTGGAGATCCTAATTCACTGAGAATATGGTGATTATTAACCTCACTTGAGGTTAACATAACCTTAGTACCTAGATTAAATTCTAGGTCTAAGAGAAGGGTTGTCAACCTTACTAAAAGTGAGGTCAACACTACCTAGTATATATTTTTTGACACATTGAGTCTACATCAAGATACTCATCTATCGAATTAATATCTTAAAATTTTCTCATAAGTGCCTCAAACAATGTCTATGTGTTACCCAAGGTAATAACTCTCTACAGCCACACACAAGTCTAACATGATGATCAGATATGATGCATAGATCATCCAATTAGACACATCGGGAATAACTTCACACATTTTCATAAACCACCACCAAGACTCATTACATTCGGATTTGCCGATAGCAAATGTCAATGGAAATAAACCATCATTAGCATTCATAGCAATAGCTGCTAGTAGAGTCATCCTATACTTGCCTACAAGAAACATACCATTTAAGCTCAATATTGGATGAGAATAACTCCAACCATTGATTGATGGGCTAAATGCTAAGAATAATCACTGAAATTGGTTAGATTGGCTACACTGTGTTTTGTAAACAAAACCCATCATGGATGAACACATAATATCCATGAATTTGAAAAAGGACCTATATCACACCTCCTGACTGCCAAAAATAGCCATTAATTATTTTCTACTTGCATCCTAAGCCTTCATATAAAATACTTTAACATTAAACTTATCTTCAATACGTCCAATTATTTCTCTAGGTTTGAGATCTAATTGATACCTTATTCTAGGAAGTATAAATAATGAGATGAACTTCAAGATGCATTGTTGATGATCGCTATTCAAAATTGGGTGTGTACATATATGTCTACTAGTTATGTTAAAGATTCTCTAAGGTCCATGAAGGCATTTCCTGCTAGATGCATGTAAATGCTACTAACATGACCTAATTGGATGTTCATTTTGAACACAAGTGTGATGTTTATTTTTGGGATTGTATATGGGGGACACCACACAGATCTAAAGGGGTACTCATTAAAGTGATCGGATATGACATTAAGGAATGGTGCACTATCTCGAAAGATAGAAATCACTACCTTATAATGGACCCAATCACCTAATGAGAACTCCTAAGGCATGATGGGTCTTCGAATATACCAGAGATTTTTTCCCTACTTTATATGGATGAATAAAATAGGGTTTATATTAAACTGGGTTCTAAAGTTTTTTATGGGAGCAAGCCCCATAGTTAATTACATCTTTAGAAAGGTGAGTTTCTTAGGAATACTCTCAATTAAAGTAGGCAATTGTTATCTCCAAAGATTTCAAGGGTAAGACAATCAATAAATTGACGATGCTTGGAAAGTCAATTGGGAAAGATCAAAAGAAAAGACTTATTATCAAAATAAAAGAAAATGAGTAGGGAATACTCATGATACTAGAAAACTTAGTGAGAATTCCAATATATCCTATGGTTGGGCTTTATATGTTTAAAATTGAAGAGAATTATTTGTTTGATTTGAGTTTTATTATATTGTTAGGGCTTATAATCAAACAATACAAGATTGTGAAAATGCCAAAGAGGTGAGGATTTATGCTTGTAGCCTGAAAGAAACAGCAACCTCATATCCTAAATTTAAGGGGCTTTGGCATAAGCCAAAGTACAACCTAAATCTAAGCGAAAATGGGTACATGGATTATCTCCACAAGATAGAGTAAACCACCTGACTGCTGGACTTATAACTGCCTACAGTAGCATCCAGCTAATTCCTCCTATGCTTTAAAAGCATGTGGTTAAGCCATATGATTTTATAAGATAGTTAGGTTATTATTTCTTAGAAAGAGACTAAAGTCCTTAAACCCACTCCCTAAGTGACTAGAGTATGAGTGGTATGAGCAATGACTTAGTCTAATACAAATCTTTTCCATTTTTATTTAATTTTTGACACTTCATTTTGACAAAAGCCATAAGATTTTTGTATTCCTAGTGCATGTTAAATGAGTTATAGGCTAAATAAAGAGAGAAGAGGGTGAAGCTCCATCGATAGGGGTTGCTCTCACAGGTCAAGCATTCCCTATATGTGGACGGAGGCCCTCATCTTACAAGAGTGATTCAAGATGATATGTATGGTGTGAGACATACAACATTCAGTCAAGGGGTTACTAAATATTTTAATTATCTTGATTTAATGCTTAAGATTTATGAGAGGTTATGAGTTATTTGAAACTTTAATTATGAGTTGTAGTTGGGTAAAAGATTTCTTTTTCCTGAAGAGCCTAATCGAATCTAGGCCATATATTAAATCACCATTCATAAATAAACTATAAAGAGGCATGCCATTTCTATTACAAAATTTTAAACAAAAAATTAATCAATTTTATAAATCTAACGCAAAAGAATAAGAGGCTGGTGCGGTCGAGTGCCACCGTACAACACGAAAAGAGAAATAGGTAGCCGAGTTCTACCCTTATACAACCCGGTATATAAAAGAATAATTACAATTTACAAATGGTAAGTACTATGGGGGGTCTTCAAATCTTCAAGTCTTCTTATCTCCTTCATTCTTTCATGACTTTTCTCCTTTGATTTGGTAGGCTTCAAGGTATCACATGGCACCTAGGGCTAAGTCATGTGGCCAATGTTCATCCTTAACCCCCATAGCACTAATCTTAATTTCTAATGCAAAATTATATTAAAAAAAGAAAAAGTAAATCTAACTACACTTGCAAAATAATAGTTAGCTAAACACACCATACAACCCAAGCAATTATATGGATAATTTAGACTTAGTACCCACACGGGTAGCCTATCTAATTTGGATTATGCTTAGGGGTTAAGCAATCTACAAAAGAGATCATTTATATTTATTTCAAGCACCCCTTAAGCACAATCCCCTGCAAAAAAATATGATTAAGCTAATCATGGCGTAACATATAGTCTACGAAATAAACTAACATCCAGTCTAAAATAATACATCATAAAACCAAACATACATCACTCCATGCACCATCCTAACATAAATCTAGAAGTGGTGACTTAGTTCTAATGTGTGTGTATTAAGGCTTGTGTGGTATGCCTTAACTAAGCTTTAAGATTATGATTTTTTAAGTATGAAAAGATTTAATTATAAGAGGTTGATTTCACATTAAGTGATTTAATTAATTTGATACTCTTACTTAGTATTTTCTTTTGTTTCATTTGACTTATGTTTAGCAACTAAATGTTATAAGGAGAAAAAAAGAGAGGATTACTTTCTTTCATACCTACCTTAAGTCATTTCTAAAGCATATTAATTAGACTTAGTAATCTTTAGTGAATGGCTTATTATATATTTTATTAATCCTAAATTTAGGTTCATTTTAAATGACCTCATTGAATAAGAAATCCATCTTAAGATTAATTGGAATGAATTATTATCATGTAACACATGTTCATTCATTTCTTTTCATCATATGTAACATGCACATGATTAGATCCTAAGTATACCTATAGATATAATATATTTTTAGCACACTTAAATAAAAGATGCAAAAGTGAATTTTGTAGAAAATGGAATTTTCACTCATTAGCTAAATGTACATTCAAATGTATAAAAGTTTTAAGCAAGTACTTCGCCATTGTGATCCAGGGGAGTGAGGTAAAAATCTCCTTGGGGCTACTTAAAGTCGTGCATCCCTAGAATGTCCAGACTAGATCTACCCACTATTCTTAAATACACATAAATGTACAAATAACTAGAAGAATGGAAAAATCATGCTAAAGTAGTATTTCCTTCAATTGAATTATTTATACATGTGATTTAAAGTTGAAAGGGAGATTTTCATTCATTAGCTATATGCACATTCAAGTGTATAAAAGTTTTAAGCAAGTACTTTGCCATTGTTAACTAGGGAGTGAGATAAAATCTCCTTGGGCTACTTAAAGTTGTGCATCCCTAGAATGTCCAGACTAGATATACTCACTATTTTTAAATACACATAAATGTACAAATAACTAGAAGAATGGAAAATCAAGCAAAAGTTATGTTTTTAAAACATTTATGCATATGGAATAAAGTCTTATTTAAATTCTAGTATTGAAGTATGTAAGAATGAAATCAAATGGAGTACATGCCGTTGTTAAACCAAAGAAGTGAAGTAATCAAATGACCTCCTTGGGGCTAACTAAAGCCTCGTATTCCTAGGATGTCCACGTTATATACCCATTAACATTCTTACATGCATAAATCAATACATGAATGAAATAAAAGAAACTTCACTTCATACACTTAAGCTATAATCACATACAACTCCTATATACTTATAACTAACATTCGTAGCATATGTAATCATTCATTTATAAGTTTTGGAAAATAGATTTGAATTTAATAATGATAATAGCCATACATATATTAATTTAAATCAACACATACAAGCTTGAGATAAAGGAAATCATTTGATTTAATTAATTTAAAAAAAGAATGCACGATTACAAGTGACATGCAACATTTAATATGATTGGAAAGAAATAAAGGGACATAAACACATAATTTCATTCAATCCAACTAATTTCTAAAGACAATCATACTAAATGAGCTCATTAAAAATAAACCAAAGCTTCTTAATGCCATTTTCAATCTCATATTTGATTTGATTTAGGAAATATGAGAATATATTTACTAATCCTAATCCCATTCCCATATGTGCGAGTTAATCTAGTTTAATGAAGGTAATTAGGTCAATTTTAGGGATTAATTAAGTTAAGCCATGAATTAAATCAATTAATTAAACTCTTACCTATGTTATCTTAAGGTAATTAATCAAATGATTATGAGCCAATGTAATATGCAAATGAAAAATTAAATAGCAATGATCCTATGAAATGAAATGGGTCTAATACAATTAGCTCACAATCATTGATTAATTAAGCTTAAAGAATTTACTTAATTACTTTCATGATTTTCCCACACATATGAGTAAATCATAATTTCATTAAATCTCTTTAGGCTATTAAACACCTAAAGATCTACCCATGAATCAATTAAGGAAAATCAGATCCATTTTAATAGTTTAATTAAGCTAATTAAGTAATTAATTAATTAATTAATTCCTAATAAATTTCTCTTGAAAAGTAAAGAAAATTTAGGGAAAGAATTTGGAAAAATACCTCAATCACATTCCCTAAACCTTCCTAATGTTAATTAGTACCAAATGAGTCTAATTAATTAGTTATTCACATGCTTAATTAACCCTTAATTAAGTTAAGAAGGTAATTAGGGCTTAATCAATCAATTTCCCCAATTAATCACCCAATAAATCCCAGAAAAATGTGGGGGAGGCAGATGTCATCCCCTTAAGCAACCTCAAAAATTTGAAACCAATTGGATGATTAATTAAGGAGTAATTAGGTTAATTAAGTTTTCAATTAAATCTTAATTAAGCTAAAATTACTGTTCAAAATTAATTAAGGATAATTTTAATGGATTTTCCTCTATAATACCTTTAAAATGAGCCATTATTTTTTTTTTTTGGATTTTCTATAATTAGTTATGAATTATTGATGTTTCAGCCTTAAAATTTACTTAATTAGCCCTAATTAAGCTTAATACCGTCAGCGCCACGTGGTGTGTTGACACAGCTCGCTTTTCACATGGCACTGCAGGATTGGCTATTTAAGTTGTTACATCCGTGGCTGACTCAAATGGCAGCGAGAAGCACTTTCTCATGGGTCGTCCGATCTAAGATCGGATGGCCACGATCAAACCACTAAAGAGGGATTAAGCGAATGATCTAGCGTGATTTGATCACAGTCGTCCATTTTAATCATGTAGAATAGACTGCCCATGATCTCTCTTCCTACGAAAGCGAACAACGGATCCCGTTTGCCATGGATCGCTTGATCCGAGCTCACCCGAGCTCGGATTCACTCCAAAACAACCCACACCTTCGCGCGAGGGATCTACGAAGATCCAGCGATTAGGATCGGCTCACATGCACCTTTTCTTCATAAAAGACCAAGCCATTTTAAGCTAATGCTCAATTTCATGGAGAATACCACACCGGAGCTAAGACTGGTCATTCGTCCCTTGAGAAAGCTTCATCTAGTAGAGATGAGGCCCTGTTGAGCAACAAATGGATTGGTTCCAAGTGGACCACTCGGTTGGCCAAGAATGATGCTTTGGAGCTTCAGCTTTGATCAAAGACCATCCTCCGTGGCTTTGGAGCTTGGAAATGACTTGGGTGGCTTCAACGACGTGCATGGAAGGTGTGTGTAAGAGCAATTAAAGTTTAGTTGAGAGAGGAAGAAGTTTGGATCGAGATTGAGCTCCCCTATTTTGACTGCACATGAGAAGGAGAAATTCAAAGTGGGGAGGCCTTGGGTAAGCTCTAAGGAGTGCTAGGGAGTTTCGTTTCTCTCTTGGAAGCTTAGAGGAATCGAATGATAGTGAAATCTGGTTTGAATTGAGGGGGCATATCCCTCAATTTGCTGAGGTGGACGGACAAGATTGTCTCCCATTTTTCGGCTGGCCAGCCACCGCCAAGGTGCCGGAGTGATCATCATATCCATGTGGCTCATCTTGGTTGGAAGAAGGAGTGGAAGGTCTCTCAAGGCTTGATATGGTCGATCTACTTCCTTGGATCCAATGGGTGCTTAGTTTGCAAGGGAGGTGAGTTAACTCACCTCCCTTTGGTCCATGACAGGTCTTAGCCCACTTAAGGTGGGCTACGAGGTTAGGTCAGACCCCAAATGGGGTGAATGCGGGCTTCCATGTGATGGGAGAGTGGACTTTGCCATTTTTTGGGTGAAATCCTATGTAAAGAGGGCTTGACCAATGGGATGGTTTGGATTGGACTCACTTGGCTTTTTGGTTGACTTTAGGCTAACCCAAGATGGAATTAGGTTGGATTTGATCGACCTCCAATGGGTCATGGGTTGGTTTCATGGGTTTTGGCTTCATTTGGTCAAATGGGTTAATATTGGGTCATGTTGGGTTAGGTTGACCAATTGGTCAAATTGGGTCAAACCAAGGATTTGTTCAGGTTCAAATGATGATTTGATGAGTTTTGATTCAAGTGGTTTTAATTAATTTAGCCTAAGTTTGATTTTGGCTCATTTGGAATCAAATGGATCAAATGGGTCAAGTTGACTAATTTGACCAAATTGACCAAATTGGGTTGGGTTAGGTGTTGGTTCATGTTCAATTGGTTAATTAAAAATGATTGTAGGCCTTGATTTGAATCAATTTTGATTTAATTTATACTTTGGCCAATTTAACCCTTTAGGTCAATTTGGGCTAAGTTGGGTCAAGTTGACCAATTGGTCAAATTAGGCTCAATCATGGCTTTGGTCAAGTTCAATAATTAATTTGGAATGAACTTGAGCCATTTGTTGCAATTAATTTGGGTTGAATCATGATTTGACCCTTTTTGGCTTTTTAGGGCAATTTGGGTCAACTTGGGTCAAATAGCCGATTGGACTTGGTTTGGCTCAATTGAGGGTCAAGTCATATTTAATCATTGATTATGAGTTGGTGTGAATCAACGATTCCAATTGATTCAGTGTATGGTGGGTTTTGGCTAGTTTAGGTTTTATATGGGCTAAAGGTTGATTTGGTCAAAGGACAAAGTTGACTTGGTTTGACCCAATTCAAGGCAATTGTTCATCCTATGGTGATCAATGATCATTGTATGAGGTTTGGATGGCTTGGTTCAATCCAATTTGGGTTAGATTAGAACTTGTTCAAATGAGTTCTTTAGGCCACTTTGGGTCAAGTGGACCTAAGTGGGTTAATTGACTTGGTTTTGGCTTGATTAAGGTTTAGTTGGATCTATATATGAGTTTAGAATTGAAATATAAATCCAACTGCAATCAATTTGGGCTATGATAGGTTTTGGTTCATTTCAAAATTTCAAGTCAAAAGGGCTATGTTGGGCTTGACTATGGTTGATTTCAATTGGCTAGATAATTGTAGGTTTCATTTATATTTGGATAGATCAATGAATGAATGATTGACTCAAGAGAAAATCTATTGATTTTGGCTTAGTTTAGGTGGATTTTGGTTAAGTCCAAGAAATTGGGTTAAAGGGCATAAATTGGATTTTGGTTTGATTTTGGATTTGGTTTTGGCCATTTAGATTTATATTTCATTTATATTTATGAATATAAATGAAGATATAAATTATTCATGAGAAAATCACTTGAGTTTAGAGTGATTTGGAAGCAAATTTGACCAAGCTCATGGATGTAGGTCAAAAGGGCTTAGAAGGAAATCAATTTAGTATGATTTATTTTTTTTCATTGGAAGGTGGGTTCCATTTATATTTGTGAATATAAATGATGGAATCATTGATTTATAAATAAACAAATTGATTTTGGATTGATTTGGGTTATGATTTGGTTAAGCTCATTGAGGTAGGTCCATATGGCTTAAGAAGGGTTTTGGTTTGGTTTGGTTTAGTTTTGGTCATTTGACTTTATATTTCATTTATATTTTTGAATATAAATGATGGAATAATTGATTTACAAAAAAAATAAATCAAGTTTGGGTTGATTTAAGTGGCGATTTGGCTAAGCTTATGAGAGTGGATCATATGGCATAGGAAGGATTTGGGAGTTGGATTTGATTTTGGGTTTCAATCATTTGGAATTGAGTTTGGACTTGGATTTGATAAATGATGGAGGGATTGAATTAATCATGGAGAAGATTAATTTAATTTGGGTTGAATTGGATTTGGCTAAGGTTAAGACCATGGAATTCAATCTTAAGGCTTATGGAGAATTTGGGAATTTGATTTGATCATCGGATTGATTGTGAACTTTGGAATTTGATTTAGATTTGGCATGAATTTGAGGATTAGTTTTAGAAGGTGAACATAGATCGGGTTTAGGCTATAGGATAGGCAAGTCTCCCTAAGTCCCTAAAGCATGACCTACCTCTATAGCTAACCTTTCTAAGTCTCTAGGCTTAGGTTAAGTGTTCACCTAATCACTATAAGTGTCTTAAGACTAAGAAACTCTTAATGTATATAATAGTCATAGATCTATAATGAGGAAGTTAAAAACTCTCTCCAAAAGTGAGGTCAACAACAATCAACAGTCAACCTTTTTTTATATAAGAGTAAACCATATGGAACTCCACATTGCTTATGATCAACCATCCACCAATTGCACATTGTAACTTTTTGTTATATATATATATATATATATATATATATATATATATATATATATATATATATATATATATATATATATATATATATATATCTTTCACTAACTCATCTAGAATAAAACCTTCTTAAGTTGATGTTAAGTGCTCAAGCGGACCATCAAAACAATCAATTTCATCCCATTCTAATGCATTATGATAGTATTAGATGTAGTCATTATTAGATGTCATACAACTTATAGATTACAGCCTTAAAATGCATTTTCTCGAATTAGGTCATGGTCGAGCAATTATGGATTTTTCAGCTTATACTCCAGTAACATCTTCAAACTCGATGCCATCATTACTACTATCTTCACTTGAAATACTATTCATAGTCTCATATCCATCATCAATAATAGCTAAATGAAGACCCAAGTTTTCTGGATGGGAGTAATCGTTAGAGTTACTTGCTCTACGGGGTTCTAAAGTACTCCAAGCTCTGAAGTATAACTATCATTTTAGAAAAGAGAAAATATGATATGACTTGGACTAATAGGAGATATGGAAGAAAATGTACTTACCAGTCATATGGGTGAATGATGATGGTTGAGACATAAATAGTCAATGTTTGGTGTATCAACTTGCAAAGAAATAATCTCAACATATACCATAAGGGTTTTATAGGAAGCTATCTCCATAATGCAGGAGCATACTGCATCATCATCAATAGCAGACGCGAGGAAGCCTTCATCCACATAAAATTAATAAATGAGATTTACAGTGTATTACCTAATATCATACTTCAACGCACTCACTATTGTATTCTTCAATTCTAAAAAACTGCTTTATGGCGACACTGCAATTTGACGACTTCTGCCACCAACATATGTAGGAACTAATTCATCTGAAAAAGTTAAATTCTTATCATATCTAAGTATCAATTAAGTGAATGACTGACTCATTTTTATGATAATCTTGCAAAAAGTCAAGTTTTATGAATCGAGACTCTATATCAATAGAAACTGATTATACGCTATACAACTCTTAAAGCAACTAATTTGTATATATCAAATAAAAGTCATATTAATATATTTTACACAAAAATAAATTGATATTACAAACTATAGATTTGTAAATAAGCTAATCATTTGTGCAACTTACTACCTCAATTTTAACTTTTAGTATATTTATACATACATACATACAATACATACATGTGCACGTGCACACATACACACACACACACACACACACACATATATATATATATATATATATATATATATATATATATATATATATATATATATATATATATATATATATATATTTAAAAGCTAATCATTTGTGTAACTTACTACCTCAAATTTAACTTTTAGTATATTTCTACATACATACCTATATACATGTGCATGTGCACATGCACACACACACACACAATACACAATATAATAATATAATAATATATATATATATATATATATATATATATATATATATATATATATATATATGTATGTATTAATTTTTAGCTTATTATTGATAACTTTTAGAAATGATGTTTAGCCACATTTTTATCTTAAAAGAAAAATTTGAATAAAAATGATTTAAAAATGAATCATTATTTTCCTATAAAAAAATTATCAATCATTGTTTTTTTTAAATATTAAGAAAAACTTTATTAGTTAATTTTTTTATCATTAATCATCAAATTTTTTAGAATATGAAAAATTATTTATACTATTTAAAATATATAAAATTAAATATAAGTATATATAGGCATGTTTAATAAATAAAATGTGCTTAAAAATGTTTACTTATACAATTAATCATGATATTTTTTTTCAAAAAATAATGATTACAAGTTCTAAAGTGCTAAAGGAGTTGCTTTTACTCACCTTTTTCTTCCAAAATAAAAGCTAAAATCTAAAATTTAATTATATTCTCAAATAATTTAATTTATTGCTATGGTTTACATTAAATTGTAGCTATTGTCACATTTTAAGAAGTTATGACTTAAATCAATCAATTTTCAGTCACATATTTTATGCTAAAAGCGATATATTAACATTCATTTTCATATAAAAAAATATAACATTGTTGTCATATTGTCAAAAATAATATAATTCATAAAAAAAAACTAATTCGATATTTGCGTGAGTTTAAGATAACCAACACATTAAATTAAATAAATTCGTAATAAAGCAAGATAAAAATATGATACACTTGACTTTTTAATTAATCTCAATAACCAGTTTCGATAATGAAGATCGACTGATTTAAAAGGTGGAGATTTGCTCGTACTTCCTTCAAAAACTTAGTCTAACAAACTAAAACATGTTTTCCACCTCAAAATTTGAAAGAAGAAATGAAAGGAGGGAAGAAGATAGTTTGGGGAAGAAGAAAATGGATTTAAGGCCAGAAAATTTAAAAAAATAAAAATAGAAAAAAGGACAAATCGAAAATGTTTAGGCGGTTTTTGGCTATTTCTTCCACATCCGCACAAGTCAGGCTAAAATGGCGACTTGGCCTCATCCCCTCTTTTTTTTTTTTCTTTTTTTTTTTTCGTTTTTTGTTTTTTTTTCTAATTTTATTTTAACACGATCTATTTTAAAAAAAATTCCCAATGAAAAAAATGTGAGAAAATCACGATGAGATCTCATTAGGGGAAAGGCATCAATTGTGTTGATGACATGTGAAGGACCATTGAGTATAATGAAGAAGTGAGCAAATATCAATGTAATGTGAGTATATATAATTTTTATATATATGAAAAAATGATTATTATGTGAGTATATATAATTTTTACATATTAAATATATAATAGAGTAATTTTATATATATATATATATATATATATATATATATATATATATATATATATATATATATATATATATATATATATATATATATATATATATATATATATATATATATATATCCTAAATATTAGATATTTAACATATCTAGAAAAAGATTAATGTTCACATATATATTTTTTAATTATGAGGTCACGCACTTCATAAAATGAACCATTGACATATTATTTTTATGAGTAAATTTTTTTTAAAGAAAGACATTTATGATAATAATTCAACACACTATATAATTGATGAAATAAAATAAAGAGAATCTAGAATTTAATTGAAGCTTAATTAAGTCATGAGAAGTAGAATCTTCATGATTATGATTGAATAATGTGTAGTCATTTAGATTTAAATATCTTCATTTAATGAAAATGTTTTAACTTATCTTCTGTGCTAATTTACTAACTTCTAATTCATGCATATTTAATTAGAGCTACAAATGAATTCAACTAAGCCAAGCAAGAGCTAGCTCAAATTTGCGCTTGTTTGCCAAAATATTGTTTGACCTAAACCCTAAAACTAGATTCAAGTATTTGTGGTAGTGTTCAAATTTGTTCATTTAAAGTTATAAATATTCAAGTTTGATTTGAGCTCTACCATTAGCTAATTAAATAAATCTTATCAAGCCTATTTACGAGCAACACTATCAAGCATTGAATGTCTTAATGAACGTCTTAATGAATAGCCTATTGAGTTTAAGATTGAAATATTAATTGAAGTAAATATAGAATAAAATAATTGTTTTAATGAGAGTGAATATGTAAATTGCACTCATGAACAAAAATAATTTAATATAAATATTAATTAAATTTAAAATACAATCTTAAATAAGTTTATTATCGAGCATTAATTATATTTCTTAATGAGCTTGTTCACGAGCTTTAAATAATGTTATTTGTGACTATAAATAAGTCAAATAACAAACTTCTTAAGCTTATTTATTTAGCAATCAAGTAATTATAAGAGTGTTCAATCTAGCTAAATTAGTTAATTAAATGATGATAAATGAACCCTAAATGAGTCAAGTCATAAATAATTTGTCCAAATATTTTGATTTATTTGAAACTATATTGTCAATACATCAAAATAACAATTAAAAAATATTGAACTAGTGATGACCCAAAGTGACAAGACTTGTAATGACTAATTAACTAATGAATTTAAAATTCATACAAAAAAATTGTTAGTGAAAAGTCAACAATAAATAATAGTGTGTTTAAAAGGGAGTAGGCTATTCATGTTCATGAATACTAGTTAAATGTTCATGCTCATTAAATGATTTTAGCATATAATTGAATTATTTTAGCAGACTAATTATATTATTTAATTATGATTGATTATAAATGATTATACTATCTACAAGATTTATTAAATTTTATTCAATTAAAATTCTATTGTTTTGTCAAAATCTTTGACAATAAATTTTTTATTGCGATAAATTCAATACCTTTTTTAACGTGCCCTATTTTTAGTCAAAATAACAAAAATATTAAAAATATCAAATATATGATATAAACTATAGAACTTTTAATGAGTTTTAAATTAACATATTAAAACACATATGTCTATTTTTTTATTTTATTTTTATTCGTACATGTGCTGAACATAAGTACATGTCTATTTTTTATGAGTGTCACACTATATACTCCTATTACTCAAAGTATTAGTGCACCATAAAGGAGATAGAGATGAGCAAAGATTTTAACCACGTGGTGTTTTAGTAGCATTTAATCCATTCAACTATTAAGTCTTTTATGCTGATTAGTATTTATATTCGCTCACATAATGTTTAATTATAATACTTTTAGTAAAATTGTGTGCAAAATGTGTGCATGACCATGCTCAACCCTTGAAGGAATTTTGTCAAATTGCACTACTATTACAACAACAACAACAACAACAAGCCATTACCCTACTGTGAGGGATCAGCTACATGAATCATTCTTCTTCATTGTGTCCTATTATGTGTCAAATTCATTTTTAATTTAAGTATACTAAGGTCATTTTTTATACATCTTAACCAAATCTTTTAAGTCTACCTCTACCTTTCTTAACATAAGGCAAATCTAATGCATCTACTCTCCTAACTGAATCATCGGACAGCCGATGCTTTATGTGGCCAAATCATCTAAGGCGACTCTCTCTAATCTTATCTGCCACTGGAGCTACTCCAACTTTTTTCTGAACATACTCATTTCACATTTTATCTCTGAGAGTAAAACCACTCATCCACATGAGCATCCTCATCTCTGCAATACTTAACTTAGTCAAATTGCATTACTTGTGTTTAAATTTTGAATTATTTTCTTAAAAAAAATTATTATAAAGTTATCATAGTTCATGTTGATTTGAATTTCTGATTCATTTTTTATGCCTAGGGATCTCTACCTCTATTTTGTCCCTTTGATCTATAGTTTTCTTGCATTTTGCAAACTCTTCCTCTTCAATCTTCTTTTTGGTTTCATCTTTTCCATAAAAGGCATGTAATATCCTTATATTCATAGTGGCAGAAGATACATCTTACAATTAATTAGTCTCCTAATAGTTACAAAACCTAATCTTTTTTTTTTAAAAAAAAATATATCATGGAGAGGGAATTTGCCCTCTAAAGTGCCTTGCAACTTAATCTAATGATTAAGAATTTAAACTTTCAACTAATAAGTCTTAAATTTAATTTTTTACATATACATTATAAACATTAGTTTTTAGTTAAATTCTCACAAATGTCTCCCAAATATTTGCCCTTCAAAGATTTTTCATATCAATTTAATGCTTTCTATTGAGGTGATATGTTGATTTCTTGAATACATCTTGGACATTTTATATAAGATTTTTATTGCTTCATATATGTAACCTTCTATGTAGAGCATTATATACTTAAAAAAATAGTTGCTTGTGTTCTTTTGTGTGAGCCTACAAAACTTCTAAGTTTATTAAAAAAATGAATATAATGTGATATTTTAATAATTTAATTGATTTTTTAAGCAAAAAGTTACAAGACTAATGCAACATCTAATAATCCAAAACAACAATGGCTAGTAAAATGTCTATCTAAAGTGATATCTGAAAAGTGATAAACCCAATCAGAGTATAATAATGTATGTTTTAAAAGTGATATCCTATCTCTAGTCCCAACTATATCACTTTAGACAGGTTTTACTATAATATCTAGCCTTGAGTTTGTGAAGTCATCTAGACATGGGCAATGGGACAATTTGCAAATACTTAAGAAGATCCACTTTGTTATTCGCAGCATTAAAAAAAAGCTCATAAAATAGTGAAGGTAGATTATTTAATGACTCGATGATAACTCACATAATTTACAATTTATTGGTCACAGTGTTCCAAAAAAAATAACAATATTGATAGACACAAAATAAATTAAATTTAGGGGCTGTTTGGTTCCGTGTAAAGTAGGTGTAATGTAATTTAAATACACGCAATTCTCCTTTTTCCGTATTTGGTACGTGGTAATTTAATTACCGTGTAAAATTTTAAGGTATTTGAAATTTCTTTCCCAGTGTATTTTCCGTGTAAATGAAATACCCCAAATCGAATTCGGGTCACTTAAGAACTCCTCTCCCCGCTATAATCTTCGCATACCGCCAATGTGAGACAACAAAGCCGCAAAACCCCGTGACGGGAGGTGAGATCGCTCGCAATTTTAGATTCATTTCACTACGCCGTGTCGAACCCGTAATCGCAGAACCTTCTATCGCAGAACTCTTCCATATCCGAGATTAGGTACATGCCTTTTCCTCCCTTTCTCCACTTATTTGTTTCTCATTCTCCTTCTCCATGTAAATGGAATATTATCAGAAGGAAGGTGGATACTGAGAGAGATACCATCGAAGAGGTTTTCCTGCTATTTGCCTCAGTCTCACGGTCTCCAAGGCCTCAATGGAGATAGGTAACCTGGAGATCAATCTTGTTTTAGACATTTATTTTCGTGTTTCTTTCCATATGAAAAGCTTCAACTGGATTTATTGGAATTATGTTTATGGTTATGATTAACTTCTGATAGGGAATGGAAGATGCACTGATGCACCAAGCCTTATACGGTTCATACCAATTTTTCATGTTTCGATTTCTTCTATATTGTGGATTGCATTGATACTTCAGTTCAAACTTTCCTCGCTCGGTTGCTTCGATTCTCTTACACAACTCGGCAACATTGTTCCTCTCTGTCTCCACTCCTGATCGACTGTTTCTGGTTCGTGGCACCCATCTTCTCCTCTCTCCCTCGCTCTGTTTCTGCCTCTCCCATCCTCGGTCGCTCAATCGTGGTCTACATTCAGCTACCCTCTCATTCGTCTCCCGAAACAAATTAATGTTGGTTTAGTGGAACCAATTAACCGATGTGCTCTTCTTCTTCAATTAAAGAGGCATTCCGCCCGTATGATTTTGATCAATAGAAGCTCACTGATTTTTTTTGGCCTTGGCGCTTTTAGTATCGATGTAGAAATCACGGTTATTTCTTACTCTTCCAAATTATGAGATTTTCTGAAGAATGTACAATGCCTCAAAGTGGACCTTTCATCTGTTGGTGGTCCAACATAGTTGCATTCGTGTATCCTTCAATTTATAAGATGTCATTGCTTTTGTATAAAAAAATTTTTAGGCTTAATTTAAGATATTTGATCATTTTATAAGTGGCTTGAAGATGCAACTCTTTGAGTTTATACATAGCTTTGCTAATTAGACTTATTGTGAATGTGGTGCTAGGATGAATGTAATATAAGTAGATTAGTTTTCCCGTTAACTTTTGATATTGTCCCATATCTATAGTAGTTCTTTCTTCATTAAGATCCAATTTTATCTTAGTTCAGTAGGAGTTTTACATGACTTGCACTCTTGATTTTTTTTAGTAGATCCATAACATATTTTTGATGGGAGAGAAATATCCTTTTTTTAGATTGAACCAATTCTATGCGAAAGCATAAGAATGGTTCATACGAATTTACTATTTTAACCATTGTTCAATGCCATATCCAAAGATACAAAAAATGATATTACTTTTTTAAATTTTTTTTTATAATTCTATCTTTTCCTCAACTAATTTGATGGCTTTGATATGCTCCTAAACACTTTTTTATTATTTTCTGAGTATCAGCTTAGTGAATCTTATTTGTAAAAAAAAATACACATCCAAGAGGGTGATGGATGGTCCTCTGATTACGATGACTATTCAAATGATGTTGAGATCAATGGAAATCAACTTGCTTCAACTATTCATGCATGCATAGCTGGCTCAATCACTATTATATATATATATATTATTGGACACACTAAAGAGAAATCAACAAAGAATTAATCGAAATAAATAAGCGACATACCTTTCTAGATTATATCTTGGATCCGATTGATTGCGTGAATATGGTTCGAATGAAAAAAGCACATTTTTTCAAATTATGAAATCTATTTCGCAGAAGAGGTTTACTTGACACGCCAATGTAAAAATTGAAGAACAAGTAGCTATATTACTATACCCGTACCGCAAATCGTTATTCGATTCAACTTTCAACGATCTGGAGAAACTGTGAGCAAGTACTTTAATTCTGCATTATATGTTGTAGGACGACATGAGATGATAAAGCCTACGATATTGGATACTTCACATAAAATACAATCGAGCGATAGATTCATGTCTTTCTTCAAGCTATGTTAGTGTTATCTTATATAAGTATTTTAATGCTCTTACTAATATCACTTATTAATTTTAGGATTGTATCGGTGCTCTAGATGGAACCCATATTAAAGTTGGGTTCCTAAGGAGCATGAATCTGCCTTTAGAGGGAGAAAACCTTATCCCACCCAAAATGTGCTTGCAACAGTAGACTTCGATTTGAAATTTACATATGTCTTAGCTGGGTGGGAAGGTTCAGCACATGATGCTACAGTACTCCGTAATGCCTTAGAATGTCATGATGGTCTATTTATTCCAGAAGGTATAAAATATTTTTATCATAAATATCACTAACAAAATTTTTTTTAATTATACGAAAATTTGATTTACGTTTACTCACGTAAGTACTACCAAGTGGACTGGCTACTCCACTATGAAGGGTTTTATATCTCCATTTCATGCCACAAGATATCATCTAAAAGAATTCACTAACAGTAGACCAACCAATGCTCAAGAGTTATTTAACCTTCGGCATTCATCACTCCGTACTACAGTGGAGCGTGCTTTTGGTTCTTTGAAAAATCGATTTGGAATTATCAAGTGTGACCCATATTTTTCATTAGAAACACAAGTTAATATTGTTCTTGCATCTTGTATATTACATAATTGGATCATTTCAGAAGGGGGTGATGATTTCATTCTTCCAGAGGACGAGTGAGATATGAGAGCACATAATAGTACATGACATAAGGGTTATAGAAGAATGGTGAGTGGTTGTACAAAAGAGACCAAATAGCTCAAGCAATGTGGAGCATGAACTAAGTTGGTTATTAGAATTTTGGATGAAAAAAAATATCCTTGCTGACACATAGTTCATATTTTGCGATGTTAGATTTAATATGCTTTAATAAAACATATTTTATTAGTACTCACTTTACATTTTTTTTTTTGATGTTGATTGTTTAACTTTTTTTGGTTGACATATATATGTACTGGATGATAGAAATATTAATTTTTTGGTAGCATAAAGCATCTTTATTTTTTATAGATTTATCTTCATTTGATAAAATTTCTTCTATAAGATTAATTTTTGTACTCATACTAACTACTACTATTTGTTTCAATATAATTGTTGTCTAACTAGGTTAAATGGACAATCTACCTCCTAACCCTCTAGTAGCACTAAAAACTAAAAGAAAGCATTTTGTCTGGAATACAAAACCAGAATGGATTCCAGGGCTTTTACAAATCATGTGTGAGTATATTGATGCAAATATGAGAAGCGCTCAAGGCTTCAAAGATACTGTGTACAAAAGTATTTCTTATAAATTGAAACAGAAATTTGGAATTGAAGTCACACTTGAACAATGTAAAAATCAGATCAAGCATCAAAGAGGAATATGGAATCACATCCAAGAGCTGAAGAAAAAATCAGGTGTGTCTTGGGATGAAAATAAAAAAATGATATTGATGGGACGGAATACATATCATATTTATTTTTTGTAATACATGTCACATTAAATTTTTAAGAAATTTATGTTAACTTTTTTTAACTTCTTGCATTATAGGCTTTTCCAAAAGATGCTAGCTTTTTAAATATTCCAATTGTATGTAATAATGAATTGGAGAAAGTTTGTGGTGAAGGTCATGCCACGGAGAATGGGCAAAGTCGAAATTAAAACTTCATTTGGTACTCAACATATAAGTTTAGATGATGACGAGTCTCCAAGTTTTGTCGAATCATATATAGATGCATCCCAACCCATTGAGTTTCCAGATGTCGATCTAACACAAAACTCTTCAGAGAAGACAAAGATATCAATACCCTCATCTTCGAAAGGATTAAATAAACACAAGAAGACAAAAAAGAATGAAAGTGATCAATCTAATGATTATATTTTGATGATGGCTGATAGTGTAGCAAGTTGCAAATGCAATTCAGAGTTCAACAAGAGATTTTAAGAAGAGACAAATGTTCAATGAATTAATGATAGAGCTTTCTAGTATTCGATATTTTCGAGGAGATTGACAATTTATGAAAACTTATCAAATAATCCTACGATGATTCGATCCTTCCTTTCAAGGCTACAGAATCAAAAGCTAGATGGATGCACAAGGAGTTAGGAAGATGATTTTTGTGTTTATGTTATTTTTGTTTAAATCTTATTGTTTACAACTATCGCATGCAATAGTACTTTATCCTAAACTTAAATTTCCTTTTTGTTGAATATGGACCTAACTGATAGTTAATGATGCTTGAATGTAATGCATTATGATATTTTGTTGAATATTCCAAAACTTTGGATGTATGTTTTTTATTTTTCCTTAGTGTTCATGTAGAAGTGTTGATGGTTTCCCAGACTGAATTTGTAAGTAAATCACGATCACAATATTTTCTATTAGTAACTTGCTTGAATCTGATTTGTAGAGATCGTGGAGCAAGATCCTGTGAGGGCTGACACTTGTAGACTCTGCAAGTTTAACTTTCCTTTGCTATGTAATGTTGAGAAACTCTGGTAAAATGAAAATTATATTTCAATTATTTTTATGCGTTGATGCCAAGCTTCTTAGTTGTTTGGTGGACATGGCATACTCTTATGGTATTCTATTCTTAAAGAAATTTGTGTTTTACATTATAATACAACTTTCATGTAATTTATTAGCAAAAAAGTTGAAGTAAATATAAGCGGAAAGGTTATTGCTTCCTTGAACTGTACAACAAAAAAAAAACTATGAAAAAGAAGTGATGTTTGTTTCGGAGCACGACCACTTATGTTATGTTGTTTAAAAAAATGAACTATTTAGTTTGGTGTCATTTTTCATAACAATTTCTTAAGACTCTATTTGGATGCTGGAAATCTGTGAAAAAAATTGAAGTTGTTGAAAAGATCTATTCAATGATTACTGTTCGTAATCAATCAGCAAGTTATTTCCAGTCAATTCTTTCACTTTGCTACAAACCGAGTATGATATACATCAGACACTTATTTAACCGATCCTAGTTGTCTCACAAATTGTCTAAGTTTTAGATATCTGACCATCTGCTGGCCTAACTACTTCAACTGCTCCTTGCGGTGGGAACAAAACTGGAGCATGTGATAAGCCAATTGGCTCATGAAGTTGCTGAAAAACACTCGGCTATTGAGGGAGATTTAGTAGTGAAGCCCGCTGATAACCACTTCTAGTTCCAGCGTCCTAAGCTTGTTCTCTGCTTGATTCACTTCATCCTATTTCAGAATGCCTTTGAGATCTCATTTTTCTTCTGGATTCTGGTAAAGCAGCTGTCTTTGCATAGATCGAAAATGTTTTAGAGATTAAGAGCTTATTTCTCAACTTGTTTTTTTTTCTCTCGCAGACGACTTATGGTTTTGATTCTTGCATTATGGGGAAAATGCGGTATATTATCCCAAGGCTTGTGATAGGGTATATTATACTTGATTGCAATAAAAAAAAATTTTAATAAAGAAGGAAGTTGATGCATTTATATTGTATCAGAGGAATTATTAATTATGGTTATAAATCTTTCACAATCAAATCATTGTAAATTTTGCTGTGGCGATAATGTGACTAAATTCTTCTTTGTTTTGTATGGAATGATCTTTTTTTTTTCTATTATCTATATTTTTTTGCTATGTGTGTTTATTCTAGTTTCATCTATTATTCAGCAATCTAATGCAAAAATCTAATCACTTCTGTATGATTACTTTGTAGGGTCATCATTCAAATTCTATGCAGCTATAGTACTCTACCACTTTATGCCATTGTCACACAGGTGATCTACAATCTCCTAATTCTTCATCATCATCATCTCTCTCTGTCTCTCACTGAGACTGTTACTAATGGTTTAAAAGATGGGGAGCTCATTCAAGAAGGCTATATTTGAGGAACATGTGCAAAGAAAAGTCGATTGGGCTCATAATGTAAAGAAGCGCAAGGTCGGTGAGGGGTCGACCAATCAGAATCGAATGATCGCCTTCGATGGGAGCTCACTTACGAGACCTGATTATGATGATTTGCTTGAAGATAATCGAACCTCAAAGCGAAATCTTACGCTCCATTGAACACGTGTCCAAAATCAGTTTGATTTTTTTTCTTTTCTTATAAGATAGTTCTTGTTGTAGAGTTAGATTGATAGCTATATTAGTCTTTTTTTTAGGTTCTTTTAGAAGGTTAGGACAGCTGAAGTAGTTAGGCAGATTAAATGTTGTATTAAATGCTTGTTAGGTATCATCCTGTAGCTTGAGTGAGATGTCAGATCATCCTTTGCTTTCTCTGTTTTTTCTAGTCATAATGAAATTGATATTGATGAAAGTACTTATTACAGGAGGGAGATTACGCTTCTGCAGATGGAAAGAAACTAGCTCAAAAATCTCGTAGAAATAGTGATGCTGAAATTCATATTCTTTCAAAAAGCATAAGCACCGATAACCTCTGAAATATGTAAAATTATAATATTTACATGCTTTGATCTATTCAAAATAGTGTAGAAAAGAAAAGAGAATTTTTTTTGTCATTCAAAGAAGTGCAATGTTAGTAAGTTTGAAAATATTATCTCATCTACTTTGTAGGGATGTGATGTTTTAGTTGCAGCAAGCCTTCGAGATCAAAACAATGCAGTCATTTTGAGGATTGGTGGACTTATTGTTCTATATTTCCTTACCTATTTGTATTGTTGTTGTTTTCTTTGTCTAAATAGAAATTAACATTTATGAATTACTTGTTTTTGGTGGTGGTTCTCTGATGAGGCAATGATGATTAACCTTTTAGGTGATGGGGAAAAGTTTCTATTCCCTTTGCTTGTGAGTTTTTGTTACTTAGATTGCAATAGCTTGATGATGCCTTTGACAAGCAGTAGGGATAACCTCAAAGGAGTGATTTTTTCAGAGATATTTTACATGATATAGGGAATTCGGAAAGTGTAATATGTGTTATCGTTTCATGAACTTAAAAGTTTGAGGTGTCTTTTTATTTTTATGTAATTTTTTTAATCAGATTCATATTGGTTACCAGTGCTTCAACTTCTTCCACAGAAATTTTCCTCGAAAGTCATATATCAAACAAGTTGTACCTCTTAAGTTTGAAAATACAACCAATAGATTAAACCTTGAAGAATAAAGAGTATATATATATATATATATATATATATATATATATATATATATATATATATATATATATATATATATATATATATATATATATATATATATCTATATATATATATATATAAAATCTTTAATATCACTTAAAAATATTATCATTATTTATTTTTTTAACAGTAAAATGTACATTTTCAAACATACAAAATATTAGAAAAGTATTAGAAGAGTATACTTTTTTATCGGTCATATCATTAATTAATTAGTATTAAAAAATAATAATTTAATTTAATCCCCTTTCGCTTTTATATCATTATATTATTATTTTGTGAAAAAAAATAAGACTTTGAAATCACTTTAAAAATCTATCAATATGATTCAATTAATTCATTAATATTAACTAAAATGTTATAATTTTTATTTTAATGATAAAATAAATGTGATTTATTTATTTTAGTGTTCAAGTTATAAAGTTAATCAACATATCAAACACAATACTTTTATGTAGTTTTTAATATATATATATATTGTGCTTCCTATAAAAATAAATAAAAAATATTTTAATTTACTTAACAATATTGAGATATCATTTAAGTAAATTTATTTATCAGTTCAAGTTACATAGAGATCCACATATCATAATCTTTTTTTAATCAAGTAGTAAATTTTTATTTATAATATATTTATACTTTAATATATATTTAATTTATTAATTTAATATTTTAATTAATGAACAAAATTTCACTAATTACTCTACATACAGATTCGAATCTGATTTACTTTACTTTACATACGCTCAACCAAATAGAAAATATAATTTTATGTATTTACTTTACATACAACCAAACAATCAGAAGTATTCATAATTCATCAGATTCACTTTACAGTATTTCTTAACGATTCCTTTACACGTAACCAAATATTCTTAGAATTAAACGTTGATATTAAACTCTATAAACATCTTCTAACTTTCAAATATTAGAATTTCATTCACATCATGAGTTGATTGTTTAATAAACTATATTTTTATTTCATTTTCTTAAAATTTCAAATGAATTCAATCTAAACTAGTTACGTACATTCAAATATATAAAATCACAAACACATAAACTTTGTAATAAAAGTCGTAGCTCCTAAATACTAAACTAAAATGGGGTACCTAACACATTTTTTTATTTACAGACAAATAATAAAGTGGTCCCTTAGCAAATTAAATGAATATAAAAATATTAAATGTTGCCGTGTAGCAGTGGCTTAGGCACTAAAATTACAAATCTTAGGGTATGATGTAAACGAGCCGAGCTTGAGTCCGAGATGTTATTCGTGTTCGGCTCGTTTATTTATTTTTTTGTTTGAAATTAGCTCGTGTTCAAAATAGCATTTATAAATTATTTGTGTTCGGCTCAAAAAATTATTCATGTTCATTTTAGGCTCGTGTTCGGCTCAAAATTGGCTCGATTTTATATTTTAATAATATTTATTTTTTTTAATTTTCATTTAAAATTAAAAAAATTTGAATGGAATCTTATACAGTAAAAAAATTAAATAATATTAGCAAAAAATTGAAACTAAAAGATATATAAAATAGTGATATACAATCAAAAATTTATTTTTTCAGTTAAAAAAATTTTATTTATATAGTAAAAAAATTAAGTAATATTAGCAAAAATTAAGTAAAAATTTATTTAATTGAAACTAAAAGATATACAATCAAAAATATTTATTTTTACACAAAATTGAATACAATTTAAACTGATAACTCATATTATTATAATTTACAAATTTACAACTTATTAGAATAAATTCAACATAAAAATTTACATGATCATATATAAGTAACAATTTGATTCAATAAAAGCTAACAAAATAGTGATATTACAATTTTCAATTTCCAATTTCCAATCATAGTTTCAAGCCTTCAAGTCTTCAAGCTTTCAAGCCTTTAACCAACCTTGAATCTTCAAAATAATAATCTGCACTTCATGTAAACAAAACTAACAAGAAAATATGAAATAAATATTATGAATGGACTCAAAAAATTAAAATAAATAATCATTGATGCCGCCACAATTGGTGGGTGAATTTAAAACTTTCAAAAAATTGACAAAATGAAAGATTAATAATAGTAAGTGTGGGAAAAAATGAAATGAACATTGAATAAACTAAAATTAGAATGAGACGGTAGGAAAAAAATGTAAAAAAAAACTTTATACATAATATAACAACAAAGAACAAACAAAAATCACAAAAAATTAAATTGAATGTTTGAAAATACATACAACCAACCATCAAGCTAAGTTATATCTCATACATCTATTTAATTTTTCATCATAACCCATTAATATGTAATATCATAAATGACAAGACTAAGTGTAGCATCTGTTGATCTTACCATTTTAACTCTTAAGAATTAAGAATAAGCAAGATAAGTTATCATCATCCAAACAGAAATAGGGAGTACACAGCAGTAATCATCAAGCCAAGAAAGAAAAAATAAAGCCAACCAGCAGCCCCCCAATTCCCCAAAAGTCATCAAGCCAGAATCACCAAAGACAAAAACCAAAGCCGAAGACAGAAACCAAGCCAGAATCACCCAAGACAGCAGCCCCCCAAAAGTCATCAAGCTAGAATCACCCAAGACAGTAGCCCCCCAAAATGTCAGCCAACAGGCAAATCGAAAGAGCAAAACAACAACAAAAATCAGCCATATAACCAACTCAGCCAGCCGAAAGTGTCAGCCAACCCAACTATGCCAACAAAGTCATCATGTCATTCTGTCAAGTGTCAACCACCACATATTACAGAATAATCTCAAACAAGATAGCCAACTATTAAGATGCCAAAAAATAATCTCAAATGAACGATGAAACATAAACATAATTATAAAACCAACTATATACAAGACAACTATATGTCTAAATTAAATAGACAACTATATGTCCAAATTAAGACAACTGTAAGTCCAAATTAAACGACAAATATAAGTCCAAATTAAACAACATAAATGAAAATTAGATTGAAAAGAGTAAATGCAAGATGATATATTGATGCTTAGTATCCTTCTCCATTGCTAATATTTTTCGAAAGTTTCACATAAAGATTCTCCTCCTCCATTAACTCTTGTTGAAATAAAAGTAGATAATGAGATAATGAAATTTATCAAATATATTAAATAGATTGCTTAGTTGGAAAAATACCAAAGGATTTTTTATGTTGGGCTGAACACCTCTGATCCAACTAGCCGTACAAACAAGTGCATTGACTATTTTTGGAGATAAAGAGCTCCTGTAATCATCAAGAACTCTACCACCAACACTAAATGCAGATTCAGATGCAACAGTGGTTATGGGAATTGTTAAAACATCCTTAACCATTTTGGATAAAATAGGATACTTGAGAGTACTCATCTTCCACCATTCAAGAACATCAAACGAATCATTATTGCACAAGTATAATCCCTCCTCCAAAAAAATTTGCAAATCAGATTTTGATGGCTGAATAGAACGAGAAGCAACAATAAAATCAGCAAATCCTAACATACAACCAAAATTTGATGAAAAGGGCACATCAACTGCTAGTTGTGAAGATCCACTAAGAATTGAAGAGCTTGAAGTACTAATATCTACTGAATATTGATTGTAGATTTCCCAAATAACAATGTCAACACGCTTAATCTTGGATTCTACCTCAGAACTAGAGTATATTTTAGGAAATGTGAAAGTAATGAATTTCATTTTCAAATGTGGATCAATACAGCCCACGACATGAGTAAATTGCATTCTCCCCAGTATTTATCAAATTTAATTTTCATAACAGTAGCCATTTTCTTGATGAATTCATCTGATGAACTGCATTCTTCAATAAGTAGTTTCTTTACATGCATGACAGTAGGTAAAAATGTTCGTAGTTGGATAAGAAGAACCTGAAATCATTTTAGTCGCACTATGAATAACAGAAAGAAACCTTCTAATCTACTCATAGTTATACCACTCAATTTCAGAAAGTAACCACTTATAGTTGGAATCTCGAGCTGCATAATGAACGAACACATTGCGGTAAATAAAAGTAGACTCAAGCATTAAGTAAGTGGAGTTCCATCTTGTAGGAACATCAATGCATAATCCCTTTGAAGTGGGGATCCCTAATTGCTTTGCCACTTCAACAAACTTATGTAACCGTGAAGGAGACTTTTTAAGGTATTTTATTGTCTCCCTGATCTTATGTGTTATTTGTTGCACCTCTTTCAAACCATCTTGAACCATTATATTCAAGATGTGAGCACAACATCTAACATGAAAGAAATGATCCTGAAAATGTAACTTTACTCTAGACTGAAAATTAATTTTTAAAGCATTTGCAACAAGATCATTATTGCTAACATTATCAAATGTGATAGTAGATACCTTGTCCTGCAAATTCCAATCTATTAAACAATCACATATTGCATGACAAATAAATGTATCGGTGTGTGGAGGATCAAGCTCAATAAAGTTGATGATTCGCTTATGCAGTTGCCAAGAATCATCAATATAGTGAATTGTTAAGCACATATAGCCCACTATTTGATTTGAAGTCCAACAATCAGATGTTAAAGAAACTCTATGAATGCTCCTAAGAAATGTTTTTAATCTCCCTTTTTTCATTTCATATACTTTCATGCAATCACTCCTAATAGTATTTCTAGACACCCTCTCATAATTGGGATTCAACACCTTCAATAGAATATTAAACCATATGCTCAACAATCATAAATGGATAATCATGCACAATTATCATCTTTGCAATTATCTCTCTTATCTGAAGATGATCATAATTTTTGAGGTCATGGAACAATGGAATCTCAATTTCCGAATTAGCATTAAAAGGCATAAAAAAAAATTTTTTTTTTTACCTTTTGTCTGCCAATTCAACATGTTTATTCTTGGCATTGATTTTATCACATTCTTTCACATGTCTCAAGAGTTGTGAAGTTGTGCCAGTTTTGGATTTATGGAATTTCCTGCGATAACATATGCATTGTAAAGAGGGTATACTCTCTCCCTTAAATACAGAAGTGGTTTCTATAAAGTACTCTCATACTAAAGATATTTTCTTTCTACCTTTCTTAGATTTAACTTCTGCACTAGTAGTCTCAAGTACATTTGTCTCTGATTCAACATGTTGTGAAGAAATAATTAGAATTTTATTACCATATTCAGCTCCTATAACTATATCATTACCACATGATGTAGACTAAGAATTATCCACATTAGACATGATAGCACATTAAATAAAAAAATATATATATATATATATATGAGTTAAAATCACATACACACACTCTCCATACTAGGTGTTTATCATAAAATGTAGGTGTTTATAGGTGTTTAACAATTACAAAGAAAGAAACTCAAAACCAAATAAAGAAAGGAACTCAAAACATATAGGTGTTTATAGATATTTACCAAATAACAAGCTATTCTTTTATTTCTATTAACATAATGAACGTAATTATGCACACAGGACAGGAGCAAAATTTGTTTCCATTGATGCAAATTTGATTTTTGTCCACAGAACACAAATCAGCCATTAAAAAAAAAATTTCTCATAGAACACAAATTAGTTATTCAATTCACTCAGCCATTCTTTTATTTTTGTCCATTCTTTCTTGATTCTTTCCTTTCAATATAGGCACTAACATTGAAGCCTTAAAATTAACAAAACTGTAGAACTAGAGAAAATAATGTGGGACTCTAAACAGAAAGAAGAAGAAGAAGAAGGAAAACATCCTAAAATATAATCACATCATATATATAGTCCCCAATATATTTATAATACAATCGGCATAAATATGTGAAGGTGCAACTACAACATGCTAACATAAACCCCACAAAACTTTACTCTGACAAATGAGAAGAGTAAAAGAAAATAACATTGCATCTGAAATCTCTAAGCTATCACAACTACCATGGGCACCATCCACAGAATCATCATTATTAATTTTAATAATGTCATGCACAACTATCAGGGACACCATCCATAACAAGCATAGCTGCATAAGGTGGAGAATATCCTACGGGGAATAACTGAATAAACACTTCAAGCATTTCAATACCAGAGATAACAATATATAGCACAAACATCAAGTGACTCAAGTCAGCAAGCTATGCTTACCCAGATGTTGGATTTGCAAATCAAACAGCAAAACCCTCAAACCGAATAAGGAATTTTCGAGAACAAATCAGAACCCTAAATCAAAGATTTCAAAAAACCCGGACACAGTAAATAAATCGACATCTGGATGCACACTTGACACTCTCAACTACAAATGAAAAATCAGAGCCACAAATGGTAAAAGCTTAAGAGCATTTCTCCTTTTAACATGAAACCAAAGTAAGAGGATTAGAGGAATTTCTAATTGTATAGATTATAGCATTGCAACTCGAAGCAAGAGTAATTACTTCATATATCAACAAAAAAAACTACACATTAAAAAGAAATATATAGATTGTGAGGGAGAAGAGTTAAGAGAATGGTACATGCAAAGTCGACCGAGTCCCAAGTAGAAGCTTGATAAAAAAAAGAAAATAATGACCAAACCAAAACCCTAGAAATCGTGTCCAGAGGTTCGGCTCTTGCTACAGATATTAGCATTGCAACTCGCAAGACTCACAACTCCCAGTCCCAGAATGCCAGAAGGCTAAGAAGAGTAGAAATCCCTGAACGCCAGAAGACTGAGAAGAGAAGAAAGTGACGGAGGGACTTATAGGATTAGGGCAAAATCACAAATAAAGCTAAATCGATCGAGAGTCGAGAGAGACGGCGTGTTAAGGCTGCTGGGTTGCGAGGAAGGCCTATATATCTGCATAATTTCGAATTGTTTAAATCTCAACCGTAGAGTAAAAATTCCGTGACTATGATATTACCTTACCAATTATCATAATCAAAAAATTCCTAAAATTATAATTATAATATATTTTAACTTATTTGATTTAAAATTTTATCAACTAATTTAATTATTAAATTAAATATAATTTTTAAAAATATTTAATGACATAAATTATATTTTAAATAAAATTTTATATAATTAATTATAATTATTTATTTATTTCGAACTAAATCGAGCCGAACAACAAAAAAAGATGTTCTCATATTTGATTTGTTTATAAATCGAAATTGAATATTTGTTTGCTCAACTCGCTTAGTTAATTAACGAACCAACACAGCTACATACCGAACACGAACCGCGTTTCATAACAGCTTTTGACAACCCTATCCACCTCTGCCTTGACGATGCGAACAAAAAGTCTTCCAATGGGAATAAGGACGCAACAACGATTTTTTTAGATATATATATATATATATATATATTAAAAAAAAAAAAAACTGAAGAAGACAGTAGCAAAAACACTGAAAAAATCTGGATGGCCAACAATCCAACATTTATGAAAATATGAAGGTTTGAAGAAGGGTGTTTTGATAGGAAATTAAACACCTCATTCCCAAGTCACTAAAAGAGGAACTTAGCATTAATGGAGACATATCAAAACAATAGAAGGAGAGGTGAGGCCCCATAGATGCAGATACAGAGCACAGGCATTTCCAAAAATAGGATTACAAGGCATTCAAACTGATACGTTCGTTCATAAGCTGCAAGCCAAACAGAAAAGGAAGTTTTCACATTGCCCAAAGCCACCAAATAAGATTGAACATGTAAGATCTGGTCATAACCTAAATGAAGAGGAGGCCTAATCCAATTTTGGTTTGCTATCAGCAAGTCACAAAAAGATCATTTGGAGCTTATTGGCATTAGAATTGCCTTAGTAAAAGATATTTGGAGAAACATTTATTCAGACTTTTTACTCAAGACTTCAGTAAATAATAGAGAGTGAGCCATCAGTAAGAGAGAGGTATTTAACTTTCCAAGCCATCATAAATAAGCCTAATTTTGTCCATTAATAGTTGAAAAACAACTTTATAAGATTATTTTAGAAAAGCACAGCTTATAATCAAGAGAAATTTTTTAGAATATGGTGGTGAGACCTACAATGCTTTCTGAATAGAATGTTGGCTAGTAAAAGAAAAGCATAAAATTAAATTGGTGTTGCAGAGATGAGGATGCTCAACTGTGTTATTATATAGAGTATGATTGTGTCGATTAATCGAAAATGTACTGTCAACTCAGAGCCACACCACATAAATTTTTTTTTTTTTTTTTTTTTTTTTGTATATAATGTCTTGGTGCTGCATCCGCAATGGCTTCAGAGACAGAAGACAACGCCAAGTGAATAGTGCCACGACACCAGGATCTGTGGATTTGCACCAATAAGATAGAAAAAAAAGCACTTCGGCGCTACATCAGATAGCATCGCAGTGCTAAGAACCATGCACCAAAGTCACAAGATAAAGAGGCTAATGCTTTGGCGCTTAAGCAGCAGCGCGACGATACTAGAATCCATGCAAAAGAGTTTGAAGGACAACGGCGCCAGCGGCTTGGCGCCAAAGTCGTGATGTCGGGATGCTATGAAATGACAGAGTTCGTATTTAGGTAATTTTCTGCTGTTTTTTCAAAACTTGTAACTTTTTTTCATTTTCTTGCGTGTAAGTGAGGAGTGTGTGTCCTAAAGTGGGAGAAGTTGAGAAGATTTTGTGAACTGTAATTTGTACTTTTCATGTCATTTATTTCGTAGTGAATTTCTAGATGTGGTGTAACTTTGTAGTTTTTTTGTGTTCTCGGATTTTTTCATGTTAAATCTGGTGTTTTCTGTGATCTTGTATTTTGTTCACTTCTGTTTAAAATTTTGCTCCGAATCTCTCGAATCAATTTATGAGATTTCATCTCCCAACAAGATGGATGAGTGGCTTAAAGACAAAATGTGAAAACGAATATATACATGAAAAGGTTGGAGTAGTTCCAATGGCGGATATGATCAGAGAGAATCATATTAGATGGTTTCGTCACATAAAATGTGAGCCATCTGATAACTTAATTAGAAGAGTAGATATACTAGATTTGAGCTATGTCAAGAAAGATAGAGATAAATCTAAAAAGACTTAATTAGTAAATATAAAAAATGATATTATTTTATTAAAATTAAATGAGAATATGACACTTATAAGACACAATGGAAAAAAAAGAAGTCATGTAGCTGACCTTATGTAGTGGGGCAAAGACTTGTTGAAAGACAACAAAATGAGGTATAGTTCTAGAAACCGGAAAAACAAAATGGATAGATTGAGAGGAAATAGTAAATCCAAGTGTATCACTCAAGTGTTAAGGGTAAGTGATGCATTTGGGGAAAAAAATGGATAAGGTTTTTGCAGAGTTAATCTAGATGTTACAGGCTTGATAAATGATAATCAGAATATTCTTAAAGTATCCTTCCAAAATGCCATTAATACAAAGAGCGTAAAATAGCTTTTGAAACAGTTGCTTTCACGCAACATAAGCCACAAATTTAAATCTATGATGCATTTAAAGTGCGTAAGTCCCGGCATGTCAACCCCCAAAAAAAAGTCACAGAGAATACGGCAAAATAACAAAGAATTTTTTTTAGTAAAAGTATGTAGGAATACATACATTTAAATACAATAAATTGTTAAAGCTGAATTGCATGTTTATCAAAGTTAAATACACGATATACATTATCAAGCATGTGAAAACCAACACATAAGACTACCTTTCAAAGCCCGTAAGAAACCTGAAGAATATATCAAAAGTTCAATTTCACTTTACTTAATTGGCTGTCTAAGGTCAGCCCAAAGAAGAGATCGGCGAGGCCGGCCTAAAAATCTGGCTTGCCAGGCAGGTTCTTCACTTTCATAAATAAAGCCATTCTTAGCATACAACTTTTGGGCAGCTTCATTATCCACAGCAACATGAACATATAGGTCAGTTATACCTGAATGACAATTGAAATGAGCTGGGGTAAGTCTTTCTATGCGCATATATACATTCAGACAACATCGTGTTAGGTTATTTCTATAAAGCAAAATAAGCATGCAGTAGTATATTAGGAAAAATGTTACGCATGTGTTGCTCATTATGCAAACAGAAGTATATTAGGGGTAGGTGTTACCCATCAAGGAGAGAGAAAGAGATGTCAGTAACACGCCCTTCTATTTCTCTCTATATCTATTTTGTTTGGCAGAATAACACAATGTGTTTGACACCTACCGAATAATTAATTGTATATTACCATTATGTTGGGTGGTGGAAAAGCTATACAACCATGTTGCCAACATTTAAAAAACTAATATCTCAAAAAGCTTATTTGCCAAAATCATTGTTATAAAGTATGAAATAATTTGATAAAGAATAGAATGGAGCCAAGGTACCTAGTAAGCTAAACAGCATTCCTAATCTGTTGGGGTTCAGCTATCTATGAAAAAAGAAAGAGAATATCGATATGTAAGTTAAAGAAGATAGAGCAGATATAAGAAAATGGCTAGTTTCAATTAAATTTTTTTTAAAAAAAGATGAATGAAATAAATGCAACAGGAAAATTATGTTATGTTACTTAAGCTCTGTTTGGCGTTGTTGTATTGTAATGTGTTATGTTGGAGTTACAGAATAAACTAGAAAAATTTGATAAGATTATCGTCTAATGTGCTAGGAGATATATAGCAGTTTGATTAAAAATTCATATGGCACAAATATGAGTGACTAAATGACAAAAAGAAATAGTATTATGAACTTTGCATTACTGCAGTATAATAACTTAATCATAAAAAATAAATAATCATTAAAAATAATGAATTTATTTACTTATTAAATAGAATATCGAATTTTCATGTAAGTGGTTTTCTAGGAAACAATCTAAATCTACAGTTCTAACAAAACTGTTTTTCAACCATCACATAGCTAAACTTCTTCACAAGTTAAACCAAACATCTTGTAATTATTTATGTTATTCAAAGAAGAAGCAAGAAGCAGAAAGCACGGACCCATGATCGCGTAAGCTCTGGGGGTTAAAAATATAAGAAAGAATTGATTGTCCCAATCAGGGGTAAATCTTAAACTCTCATTACTTTTTGATATTTTCGTTAAAAGCTCGTGCAAACAAACTTAAAAGTTTAAGCCTCTGGATTATCACCCATAAATGACTTCATATTCTAGCATTCCCCTGTAAACCCAAAGGGACCTCAGCACCAGTAACTCCATATTTAACCAGTATGATTACGGTGAGAGAACAAATGCAAGCAAATAACAAATAATGTCTAGTTATTTTCAATGACATTGTATGTAATATTGATGGCAGGCTTTCATACCGCTCTAGGATGACCAAGAGGGTAACTTGGATCAAAAAGAGTATGAAAAAAGATCGTAGTGGGGTTAACGGGGGTGATACCTATTGTTTGGAGAATTCAGCATGCAAAAACAGCAACTCGACAAATAAAAAACACCGGGACAATAATTAGAAGTTTGTTCAATGAGTTTGGGATGGAGAAAGGAGAACTTAGGAGAAATCCACCACCAAATTTACACAAAAATACAGCCATAGGAACCACTTGTGAGATTTGAATAATGCTAGAAAGTAGAAAACCAAAAAAATATCTCTAATACAAAAGTTACTGCAAAAACTGAACCCTAAAAATACATAGAAGTCCATTTATATCTAACACCAATAACCTTAGCCTAAGATAGCCAAACCAGCCCAATCAGGACCAAAAAGTCCCCGTCTTGTTCAAGAATGAACGTGACAATCTCATGATAGGAGAATCCATCACGCAAGCAGTTCTGCCGCTTGCATTCCCTAGAGCAGTGTCTTGCATCAAACTTACCGTCAAAGTATATCTTCAATAGTTTCTCCACCTGATCTTTAAGTTGTCCAGTATAATCTCAATTCATAGAAGCTCGTAAATTTTGTGTGCAATTACCCTGAATTTATAGTCAGCACTAAAGCTTGATACAACAGTTATTTCTTGCTCATCTAAGCTATGAGATTTCCTCCAAATAATATGTAGCATCCTAAAATGAATCGTCTAACAAGTAATCCAACATAGTCAACATCAATATATCGTCCATGTTATAAAATATTATGCTTTTTATATAGAATTCTTTTCCCAAAATTTGATTTAAAGTATTTAAAATTTTTGTAGGCAATTTGAAGATGAGATTCTTTAGGTTTGTGCATAAAATGACCAAAAAGATTTACTATGAATGTACTTTTAATTTACTTATGTCTAACGTCTCATTTAGTTCAATTGAGATTTCACACGACTTACGCTCCATTTTTTTATTACTTTATCCACACTTTTGCCAGAAGAAAAATATTCCTTGCTCAAATTGAGCAACTTCTATTGCCAAAATACATTTGAATTTTCCTAACTCTTTGATTCCAAATTCATTAACAAATTTCTTCCAGAGGATCTCCTTCTCTTGATGGTCAAAACTTGTAACACTTGTAATTATATCAACATATACAATGAGAATTGACATTTTTTTTCAATGGAGAATTGATTTATGAAGAGTGTATTCTTCTTAGCTTATATCGGACTCTCATCATAGTTTTGTAAATCAGCCAAACTAGATGTTTAAGATTGTTTTAGTCCATAAAGCTGTTTTTAATTTTTCACATATTGTTCTTTTCTAAAGAATCATCAAATACTAGTGTTGGATCCATGTAGAGCTCCTCTTCAACATCCTAATGTAAAAAATACATTCTTCACATTATATTGTTGCATGGACAATCCAAAATTAACAGTTAGGAAAATAAAAATATATATTTATATTTAACTTTTTTAACAGGAACAAATATTTCTTAATAGTCAATTCCATATGATTGAATGTATCCTTTGTGTAGGATCCATGTAGACCTCCTCTTCAACATCCTAATGTAAAAAGCATTCTTCACATTATACTGTTGCATGGACAATCTAAAATTAATAGTTAGAAAAATCAAAAATATAATTATCTTTAACCTTTTTAACAGGAGCAAAAATTTCTTGATAGTCAATTCCATATGATTGAATATCCTTTGGCTTCAAATATTGCCTGATAACATTCCAAACTCCTGTCTATTTTATATTTTATAAAAAAAAAGTCTTTAGCATCCCACATTTTTGTTCCTTTTGGTAGATCCACAGTCTCCTTAGTGTCAAATTTATCCAGAGCATTTATCTCTTCTTTCATGGCATCCTTTTAATTTTCATTTTTTAGTGCCTTAGATAAGGTATGTAGTATTGTAATGGAGTTGAGGCCAATAATTGTAAGAAAGGTCTCACGGGAAGGAAAAAATTTTTGAAAGATGCATATTGAGAGATAAGTATAAAAAAGTAGCGATCAGATGATAGTTATTACTCAATAAAGGTTATGACTTTTGAGCTTGCTAGAGACTAGCTAAGCTTATTCCTCGTACAAACCTGAAAGGACAGTAGCTGCAGGACCCATGGCTTTCAATATTTGTTTATTTCCAAGTTCATCTCAAAGGAAAAAAAAAATGCATATGATGTTAATCCTATTGAGAATTGGCTAGCTTATGTTCCCTTATATTTCATGTCCCTCTTTAGGCTGATTAGATATGGCAGAGGTCAATCCAATTAGCATCATGAATAAATTATGTTTAAGCTTTTCTAGGTTCCTTATATTATCTTCAGCCATATTTAGTCATGCGAGGGGTTGTTTTTTATGAGTTCTTATAATGTTGTCTCCTTAAATGTTGCTTCAGGCATTTCCTTATACGTTGTTTCCTTAAGTTCTATTTGCACGCATGCTACATCATCGGATTTCCCTCCCTGCTGATAATTGCTGCTATATGCCTCTCCTGTAATTGCTACAGCCCCAGCCCCATATTACTATACTCGAATAGTCGTTGCATGGCGACAGTGCTGATAATTTGATCTGCTTGCCTCTACGGCCTTTTGCTTTCTTTCGAAAGTGAGAATAATCAAACGTAAAGCTAATTTATGCAGTAGGAGATTTGGAACTAATGTCATTAAAATAGATTTTGACATATTCTCATTTTAGGTCAATTGTGAGCTATAAAAAAAACCATCTTGATACGTTAAGAAAAATTTAGCATTGACCACTGCAATAAAATTTCAATTATCCTCAAATCTTGTATGTGTGATGGTTAAATGTCTATTCTTCAAAACCTTTTTAAAGGTGTTGACAACTACCTCCAAGAGCAAGTCTTCTTATTACGGTGCAAAACTTGGTTCCGACTTGGGAAGATTTTTATCCTTGTTCCTGTTTTAATTTGTTTAGTTGCTAGGTCATGTGGTGATTGAAGTATATCAAGTATGAATCATAGTGGATTTCCTTTCATAATATGAACTAGATTGATGCTAAGATTTTATGTTCTTTTACAGTTTTTCATATTCAAGTTTATGCTTTGAAGACTATTAATTTATCATTTGAAATCAAAAAAGTGTGATGTTGTTTTGACATCAATAGTAACTGATTTTGTAAAAGATAGGAATGGTACCTAATAACTTGATTATTTTTTTTTTTGTCTGTTGTGCATCTCATCCATAGGATATATTAGTAAACATAGGTCCTTAACTGTCGTACATCATATTGGAATAGTTAGAAATCTACGGGTTAGCAGTAAAAAAGAGCATGCAAGTGTTTTGTACTCTATCTTCGAAGCAATGTAGTCTGAAATCTCAAGAAAAAAGTAGAATTTAAATATGACCAATAACTAACTATATGAGCATAAAAACTGCTAGAACAGATTTATAATGGGCTCAAGTCTCAAGCTTTATAATAATCACGAAACACTTGGTCTTATTGAAAGCCTAAAAGAATAACAAAGAAAAGCAATTATATTTCCCGAGGAAAGAAGTATGTTTGACTGCCCCTAGCTATCAATGGTGACAACAAATTGTCCAGACCTTGGTTGTGAACACATGATAAGTCATGTATGTGAAGATTTCACATCCTTGGAGTGGTATAGTATTACAACGGCTAAGACCAATATGTATGTATGTATGTATATATGCATGCATGCAGGCATGTATATCATACACCTCAGTTATAAGCTGCAAAGTTTGTTTTATATCAATGGCTGAGATATGCTTAATGCTGATATAATTTCAAGTAGTTTGTTTGATAGAATATTCTGGAGAATAATTGGTTATCACCTCCCAGCAAGATGACAATCCAGTGCTGATCATTACTTGTGTCTAAGATCAATAACTTGTATAGATGACAGTGATTTGATGAAGATGTCAGCATACTGATCTTTTGTTGATATGGTGTAGTATAATAGTTTGAGCATTGACACGGTCCCATATAAAATGATGACATACTTCAATGTGTTTAGCACAGACATGAAATACCAGATTATTGGCAAGAGCTATAGTAGAGATATTGTCACAGAAGAGCGGTGTTGGTGATGATGAATGAATGCAGAGTTCCTGGAGTAGACAACCAATTCAGATTATTTCAGTGGCAACTATTGCTAACGCTCTTTATTTAGCTTCAGTGGAAGATCTAGCCACTGTGTCCTGCTTTTTGGCACCCAAAGAGATAATTGTATTGCCAAGAAAGACACAATAACCTGTAGTAAAATTGTGGTTGATAAAGTCTCTAGCCCAATTTGCATCAGAGTTTGTTTGAAGCTGTAGTAAGGTGTGATGAATAGGGAGACCAAAATGAAGTGTGCCTTTAATACAAAACAGGATTCATTTGAGTAGCCGGAAGTGTTGTTGTAGGGGTTGATGCATGTAATGGCATATTTCATTGACCACAAACGCAATATCTGGTTTGGTGATAGAAAGGTAATAAAGTAACCCAGTAAGCTGACGATAGAATTAAGGGTGGGAGAATGGTTGTTGAAAGGCTGCTGTAGTTGATAATTTGAGAGAGAGTGGTGTGAGAAGTGGTTTACAATCCTTCATGCCAACGATATCCAAAATTTGTTGGACATAGGCTGTCTGGGTTAGATACAGGCCGGATAAGGTGAGTGTGACTTGCAGTCTATGAAAGGTGGAGAGAGAGCCAAGATCTTTCATGTGAAAGGTTTGTTGTAGATTTTGTAAGACTGTTCATGATATCTAGGTTGTTTTCCATGTAGAGGATATCATCTACACGGAGTAAAATGTAATATGGTAGCATCGTTATTTTGATAGAGAAGTGATGGTCGGCTTAACTATGAGTGAAACCAAGTGTACCAGTGAATGTTGCAAACCATTGATGAGAGGCTTGTCTTAGACTATAAATAGCCTTTTTGAGGAGACACACATGGTTAGGATAGAAAAGATCAACAAAGCCTTCTGATTGTTTCATATGCGCCATTTCAATTAGTATTACATAAAGGAATGAATTAGAGACATCTAGTTGGAGAATAGTCTAGCATTGTGTGATGCAAACATTTAGTTAAAAGCAGATGGTTCGGAATTTAGCAATATGACTAAAGGTCTTGGTATAGTCTAATCCATATTCTTGCTTGAACCCTTGTGCTACTAGCCGGGCTTTATAGCATGCTAATATTTTATTTTATAAGTTCGTTTGTAGCCTGGAACATTTTGATCAAGGGATGGGGAACTAGAACCCAAGTGGCCTGAGCTTAAAGAGCTTATAATTCAAGCGACATTGCATGTCTCCATTGTGGTGTTTGATTAGAGCTGAAAAGCGAGTAGGGCCAGGAGTGTTGGAGGTATGAAGAAAGTTAAAGATAGTATTGGGTTTGAGAATACTAGACTTTAGTCGTATTGCATTTGGTGTGTGTTCATGGGGGTGGTGGGATAACGGTGATAGGAAGATAGAGTTGAAGGAGGTGTAAATGAGGGTGGAGCATGGGTTGTGTTTATTGGAGGAGGGATCGTTGGATGGTGGATTGGAGGGCTGGGGAATGTGAATGTAGATTGAATGATTGTGATGGAGTTGTTAAGGAAAATAATTGTAGTGATAGTACTGAGATAGGGAAAAGTGTGAGAGAGGGTTGGGGTGTGATAGGTTGAGCAAGACGGGTGGAGAGCTGGGTGTGTTTAAATGGGAAGAAGTTTTCATTGAATAATACATGTCATGACATATATTTTCCCTGGTAGAGGAGCATAGCATCGATATCCTTTTTAAGCTATAGCATAAGTTTAGTAAGATGCAGTTTTTGGACTTGAGGTTTAATTTGCCAGGATAGTAGGGTCATAACCATGGAAAACACTAGCATCCAAATACTTTTAAATGTTCTTAGTTGGGAGGTTTGTGGTGGAGGAGCATAGCATCGATATCCTTTTTAAGCTATAGCATAAGTTTAGTAAGATGCAGTTTTTGGACTTGAGGTTTAATTTGCCAGGATAGTAGGGTCATAGCCATGGAAAACACTAGCATCCAAATACTTTTAAATGTTCTTAGTTGGGAGGTTTGTGGTGGAGAAGCTAATAGGGTAATATCATATTAGTGACCTAGTAGGGCAATCTATTAATTAGGTAGATTGCAGTTAGGAGAGCATTGACCAAGAGGTATTAGGGTAGATTAGAAGTAGTAGAGTTCAGGTGATTTCCATGAGATGTCTGTGTTAGCATTCGATTCATCTGTTTTGTTCTAGGGTCCCTGGGCATTTATATAGATGTAGTATACCAAGACTTTTGAAAAGTGTTTGAAGTTGTTATTTAGGTATTCTCCTCCACTGTCAGATCTTAGAATTTTATTTTATGAGTTGCAATGCCATAAAGCCATGGTCTTAAATTCAAATATTTTAGAAAATATTTCAGATTTAGACAACATTTGATAAACCCAACTTAAATGAGAATAACAATCTATGAATAGTAAACACTGCCTTTGTCGGGTCCCAAGTCCCAGATGTGAAAAGTGGAGAGTTGCGATAAACAATTGAAAGCCAGCGTAAAACTTGCGAAAATAATCATGACATGAATCCTTTAAAACATTGTGTTAATGTTAGCTCGAAACGACGCTAGGCTGGCCTAAATACGAAAAGTGTGCAAGGCACGTGCGGATGTAGTATTAAATAAGCAAGGGTTCCCACATTATAGACGAATACAGGGCAAAGAAGTTAATCCATGAAACTAGAATTAGGTAAAAAACTTGAAATATAGGTACTCTTATAAGTAAATTAATGGAATTAATAGATATTATGGTTCATAGGAAGATAAATATTTTATGTATTCAAAAAACTAAATGGATTTGGGAGAAGGCCAAAGAGATTGATAGTTTAGGTTTTAAACTTTGATATTCAGTTAGAAGTTGAATTAGAAATGATAGGTGTGATTATAGATAAAAATTTGAAAGATAATATTATAAATATTAATAAGATTAAAGATATAATTAAAGCTTTAAGGATTATTGTTGGTACTAAGAATATCAATGTTATAAGTGTTTATGCTCCTCAAGTAGGTTTGGATGTAGACTTAAAAGAAAATTTTTAAAATGACTTAAAGGGATTAATACAAAATATACCTCTTGAAGAAAAGGTATTTATTGGAGGAGATTTAGGGCCCGTTTAGTACCGCCACCGGCCGTGGTAAAAGCAACGCACATCTGTTTGTTTCGCAGCTTATCTCCCACGGCTTGCAAATTTCACGCATAGCTGCGACCTGGGAGACGAAACTACGGCCCGCGGTTTCAATTCAATGCTCTCTAAAATACCTCGCTTCATAAAATCCAACCCGTGGAACAATGCCACCTGCACCAACGGTGAGAACATCGACGACTCGCCGATCTTGTCTTCGAGCGATGAGTCCAACTTGAGCGGTGAGTGCCGGGAAGATGATTCCATTTTCGCTTTCGATTTTGCAAGAAGATCGAAGAAAAATCATCAAGAAAGCTTTAGAACCCGCTGATCCAAAGCATTGGTACGATGAGGAGGTGAGGACAGGTAGGAGATGAAGGAATTTGGGAGGTTTCTCGTGAGAAGGTCTCTCTTAAGAAGGACCACGATACCTAAACCCACACACAGATGAGAAGTGCGCTTTATCGTTCAGTCATTTCATGTTATTTCTTCGTTGGCGTTGCACTCGCATTCTCCAAATTTTTTTCTCTGAATCCACTAAAGCCTGCGGCTTTCTTTCGCCGAGTTCTAGCTTATCGGGAAGTTTTACGAGTTAATGGTCTTATTTTAACTTTTGTTTCATTAGATTACTAGTCTATCGAGTTTGTCGCAAATATCTTTTATTTGTCTTTGAATATGGATCTATTTCCTTTGAATTGGAATAGAGGTGCATCATTTTGTGTTAATAATTGCCTTTCCTTATGTTAGTTATGATGATTATTGAAATTACAGGTTTAGTGGTTGTTTAGCTACAATCAAAATGTAGTAAATCTAAGATGCTTTAAATCTTGAAAACTGTTTTACCACGAGAAATGTTAAATTTAGCTAAATCCTAGTAACTTGTTTGGTAACTATTGTTAAGAATTAGGAAGATTTGTGATTAAAATGAAGAAGAAAAGGCACGATGAGAAGAAATGGTGTAAATCTATTAAATCTTACAGCTGCAGCATATAAGGAGATTTTAGTCTCATTGTTCGCCAAATCAACATTAGTGAAGGCATGAAGTGATGATGGTCACTTCATGCAAATATGAAACTCATGAATGGAGGCATTTGTCAACAATTTAGTTGTACACTCAAGAAACAAATATCATCTATGGTGCAATCTCAACTTATTCAGATATGTTAGTTTCCTACCTTGTACAAATTGAATTTTTCTCCTCTAAAATTTTGTAGAATGAAGGACTAGCCCTTTGTTATTTTTTTCACTCTGATTATCTTCCTTTTACTCATTATTTTTAATCATTATTGGAGAACCTGCATTAGTTGTACACTCAAGGAACATATACCATCTAGAGTGATATTTTTCTGTTCTTTATAATCTAATAACAACTGGAATGCTTCTAGTTTGTACTATTGTTTATGTATATATATAATGTTTTGCTAGGTTAGCTTTGAATGATGTGTTGTTGGGTGAGTTCTTATTAAAAAGTAATGTGAAGATTTTATTATTTGCTGATTTGGGATGATGGTTGACTTGATGTTTCTCGGTTGGCCTGGTTAATTATACTGTTGTTCCTGTTTATGTGATATCTGGACCTGATGTTGGGTGGCTAATCCTCTCTGATAGGGAAGTAAATAGCTGTGATGGCATTGATGTTTTTCTTTCTATCTTTAAGGCTAGTAGCATTTTATGTGATTGTAATCCTTCTTTTTGAACTTTGGATGCTCACATATATTGTTGCTCCTTGGGATGGATTTTGACTGAGCCTGAGTCATCCTTATTTACCTTTAATGTATCTCTCTATGCTTGTTTATGTCTTTTTTGAGTTCCTTACAAGTATTTGTATAGGGTGGAGCCTTGCAGTGGTTATATATTTTTCTCATGAAGGGACTGCTACCTTATTGCTAATTTTCACTTTAGTATTTTCCTTTATTCTGTTCTTGTATTAGTTAGGGGAATTTCTTCATTAGATTTATTGTAGCTCTTAGGAGCATTAACTTTGAGATTTTTTCCCTACAAGATTGTGTATCTTCTATTTTTGTTAATAAAATTTCTCTTATTTTTTTGAGAAATAAATATATGAGTATTAGTTATCATATTTTTCTTCATTCTGTTTAAAATTATTCAACTTATATGCTCATAAGGGCATTTTAGTTATTTCTACACAATAAAGACTGAGATTCTAAAGCGAGTTTTTCAAATAGAATCAAACAAAGAATAACAAGTCCCACGACCAACTTCTTAACAGCCTTCACAACCGCTTCTACGAAAAGTCTGCAAATAGACCTTAAATGGAATGTTGGTAGAGAGAGAAAATTTTAAAAGTATTCATGGTGGTTATAGATTTGGAGTAATGAAGATGAGGTATATTAAATTTTGCTTTAACCTATGATTTTGTAGTTGTTAATACTTTATTTAAGAAAAGAGACAAGCATATTACTACTTATAAAAAAAGATCTAGTAAAATACATGGATTATTTTCTGAAAAGAAAAATAAATCGTTAAGATTGCAAAATTTATAAGGTCATTCCGAGTGAAAGTTTAAGTACCTAGCATCGACTATTAGTTTTAGATTTTAAGATGAAGGATAGAAAGATGAAAATAAATCAAATTATTGTCTTAAGATTAGATGGGTGCACTTAAAAAACACTAATAAAAATATTTTTAAGAGCAAGTTACAAGAGTTTAGAAGTTGGGATATTCATAAGAAAGCTAATATTATGTGGGAAATACTAACAGGTGAAATTAATCAAGTTGTAAAAAATATACCCGGAGAATTAAAAGAGAAAGCGTATTTTAATAAAAATAGTTAATAGTAGAGTCAAAATGTGCAAGAAAAAATAATAAATAAAAAGCATTGTTATAAAACTTAATTTAAATATAAAAACTCGGAGAATTGTAAAACATATAAAGTTGCCTATAGAGATTCTAAAAAAGTAATATATGATGCAAAAAATTTAACTTTTGGTGATGTATATAATAAATTGAATACCAAAAAAAGTAAAAGATGTATATATAAATTATTCAACCAAAGAGATAGGAGAAGTAAAGATCTAGTTCAAATGAGGTGTATTAAAGATGAAAATCATAAAATATTTTTTTTGAAAAAGATATTGAAAATAAATAGAAGAGGTATTTTAATAAATTTTTCAATAAAAGATCTAAAAATAAGATTGATTTTAGCAACATTAACGCCCTAAACAAAAAGAAAGAATTTTATTTTTATCGTCGTATTAGTAAATTTGAAGTTGGAAAAGCTTTAAAAAAAATTCAATGTGGAAAAATAGTATGACCTAATGATATTCCAATAGAAGTATAAAAATGTTTAGGAGATCAATAAATTTCTTGGCTTATAAATCTTTTTAATGTTATTTTAAAGACTAAAAAAATATCAGATGAGTGGAGAAAGAGTTTGTCGGTTCCTATATTTAAAAATAAAGGTGATGCACATGAGTGTGCAAATTATAGAAGAATTAAGTTAATGTGTCATACATTAAAATTGTGGGAGAGAGTAATTGAGCATAGGTTACAATGTGATACAAAAATTTCTCAAAATTAGTTTAGTTTCATGCCAAGTAGATCTACTATGGACATTATACATTTGTTGAGAGATTTGATGGAGAAGTATATTGAAAATAAAGAGAATCTACATAAGATATTTGTTGATTTAGAGAAAGCGTATGATAAAGTTTCAAGAGATGTTCTTTGGAGAGTTTTAGAAAAGAAAGAAGTTAATATTGGTTATATTCAAGTTAAGGATATGTATACTAGAGCTGTTACTTGTGTCCAAACACAAGGAGGACTGACAAAATATTTTTTTTTATTTCAGTTGGGATTACATCAAGGATCGGCTTTAAGCTCTTATCTTTTTGCTTTAGTTATGGATGTTCTTACTAGGCATTTACAGGAAGATGTACCTTGGTGTATGCTTTTTGCTGATGACATTCTTCTTATTGAAAAGATTAGAGAGGGAGTCCAAGAGAAACTTGAATTATAGAGGTCAACCTTAGAGTCTAAAGGTTTTTGTTTGAGTAGATCTAAAACTGAATATATGGAGTGTAATTTTAGTTGTAGAAGTTCTAGTGGTGGTATTGTGACATTCCAAGTCATTAAAAAGAGTGAGAGATTCAGATATCTAGGCTCTATTGTTCAAAATGATGGTGAAATAGATGGTGATGTTATTAGCAAAATTCAAGTTGGATGGTTGAAGTGGAGGAATGCATCTGGTCTGTTGTGTGCTAGAAAAGTATCACTTAGACTTAAGGGAAAATTTTATAAGATGGTGGTAAGTCCTGTAATGATTTATGGTACGGAATGTTGACCAATAAAAGAGAAGCATAAGACTAAGTTAAGTGTTGCAGAGATGAAGATAAGGATGCTCAGGTGGATGAACGACTTTACTTTTAGAGATAAAATGCAAAATGAGTATGTTTAGAAAAAAGTTGGAGTAGCTCTAGTGGTAGACAAGATTAGAGAGAGTCGCCTTAGATGGTTTGGCCACATAAAGTGTCGGCCGTCCGATGACCCGGTTAGGAGAGTAGATGTATTAGATTTACCTTATGTTAAGACAGGTAGAGGTAGACCTAAAAAGACTTGGTTAAAATGTATAAATAGTTTGCTAGAATTAAATGAGAATTTGACACATAATAGGACACAACGGAGAAGGATTCATGTAGCCGACCCCACATAGTGGCATAAAGGCTTGTTGTTGTTGTTGTTGTCATAACCATCTATGAATAGTACAAAGTAGTGATAACCATTTGGTGATATAGTTGGTAATGGACCCTATATGTAAGTATGAAAGAGTATTGGAAATAGTAAAGGCTAAGCAAATATATTTAGAAAGACAGCACATAGAGTAAGTTGAAGGATTTGATTAGTTTTTAATGTAAGAGATTGATTGTGCAATGTTGAAGAGAGTTGATGGTGTTGGGCGCCCTAGTCTGCAATGCCAGAAAATTGTGTGGAGACAAAGCACGGTGTTGCATGGGAGTGGCATTGGAATTGACTGAGTATGGGCCTCTAAAGCAAGGACATGTGAGAAGCAGTTTTCCTGTCTTGTTCAGAATCTTGAAGCCATTGTGATCAAAGACAATTGAACATGAATCATTAGTGGTGAGTTTATTGAAAGAGATCAAACTGTGAGAATTTGGGAACATGACGCAATTGTTTGAGAGTGAGCTTACTATTTGGAGTGGGTAGAACACCTTGTTCTATATAAGAGATGGGTAGCGTTTGTCCATTGTCCATGGAGATCTGTTAATAGCCATTATATGCAGTAGAGTTTTGAAGTTGATTAGGGTCAAAGGTGAGGTTTGTTGTTTCCCCATAGTCCAGCACCCAGTCGGTGGAGGAAGGGTATGATTCGACCAATAGAGCTTCCTTTGTTGCATTGGTGTCATTGTAAGTGAGGTCTTGACAAAACCAACATTGAGTTGCCAAGTGATCTACCTTGTTGCAGATTTGACAGCTTATGTTGAAGTTTGTCCTTCCTCTTGTGTTTTGTAAAGATGAGTTTCTGCCATTTGATTGTCCTCTGAAGCATGAGTAAGGAGCCTGTCCGTCCCCTTCCTCGAGTTGCTAAGAGGGCAGTGGATGAAATTTTTAGTTGTCATAATTCCTTAGTTACTTCAACTGCAAGATTGGTTTCTTCGCTACACAGTAGTGAGCATAAGTCATTCAAGTTGATCGGTTATAGGTTCGTTCTAATGGCTATTTTGAAAGCTTGATAGCTGGCAGGTAAGCCATTGTGTGTTTAGGATTATATCTTCAAAAGACAGAGGTTATCCAACTGCAACAGTTGTGTGTAGAGTTCATTCTTGAGTTGTATTAATCTTGATTTATTAATGAAGTCAAGTCTATGGTTGAGGGTGGATCGGATTTTGATGCAGGTGTCAAGGGGGAGGACAAATGGAAGAGAGGAGGTTGAGATTTCTACATATAGTGCTACTGCTAGGTTATGATCTATAAAGTTTCATAATGCATAAGCTGGATTGGGAATGATTGTGCCATCTTCATTGATAAGGTGATTGGCTAGTTTTGGTGTGCTGCCATTCAAATAGCCTTCAAACCCATTGGCTTTGGAGAGCTTGAGTATTTGGGGTTTCCATGTAGAGTGATTTTTGAGAGTGAGCTGAATATTGAGTGTGTTTTTAGATTGGTCATAAGAAATTTGAGTTGAGATGGTATTGAGATGATATCTGTTTTTAGAGCTGTGTGAGCTTCTTTGGGAGCTGCAGTGTGGAACTTGTAGCATCCATTTATGATGTGATGAATGCAAAGCTGGCATGTTGTCTGTTGATTATTGTGAGGTTTATGGTTTTGATACCATGTGAAGATTTCACGTCCTTGGAGTGGTATAGTATTACAACAGATAAGAACAATAGTCTAAGAAGTAGACTAGAGAGAGAGAGGTAGTGTAAATGTATTCTATATGTCTAGTGTATGATACTATACTGTATATATAAGTGAATGTTGTACAATTCAATTATAAGCTATCAGAGTTTGTTTTATATGCATGGTTGAGATGTGCTTGATGCTGATAAAATTTGATGTAATTTGTTTGATGGAATATTTGGGGGAATGGTTGGTTATCAATGAAGTGAAGTAGCTTCTCAATTAACACATTAAAGGCCCTAAAATGATGCTATCTTTAGTAAATCATTACAGTGCCACCACATCTTTATTTACACATGGTCAGTGAACAAAAGCAAGCTATAATAAGTTATTATTATAAAAAAACTATTTGGTAACTAGTGATTCATATACGAAATCCATCTTGATTCGCAGTTGCAATAGTGGTAAGTACAGAGGAAAAGAGATAATCACCCCAACGACGAGCAACATTTTTTGACTTAACAACTAATGCATGGCCCAAACCATTTCGTTGTAGCTCCTTGGCAACACATACATTGCTAAGATATCCCCTTTTCAGGTTGGCTCCAATACCCTGCATCAGATTTAATTTTGAACGAGTACAAGAAATATTATCAAGAGCGATGACATACTAGAAAAATAATTAAAAAATAGAATTTAATTGATCACAACTAACCCGATATCTGAAACTGCTCCAAACAACATATCAAAATGTTAAGAATGATGCAGAGTTTAGAGATTGGGTCTATCTTATCTTATTACATTTTGATTTTTGATATTTATAGGATATTAAGATGTACCAAGAATTGATTAAGGACCAAGTCAGCAATTCAGTAACGAATCCCATATCCACCTTGAAAAGGGGATCTACTAAAGCATACGGCTGGAGATGGATTGTGTGCTGTGAGATGCTCTTTATATAACATAAACAATTTTCATAGGTATAAATACTATAGCAACCTATAGCGTAAAGAAATAAAAAGGCTAAAATCTATACAGGAAAAACTTAAATAAAATATTCTGATCAATTAATCACAAGGAAATGTAATATAATTAAACTAGACGACTGTTCAAGAAACCTAAAGAAGATCTACAAAAGCATCTAAAGGGTAAGCCAAAACCATAAAAACTGCCTAGTGAATTTCTATTCGCATTCTTGTTTATTTATTCTCAAGAAGTCTTAGAATTAAAAAATATACCGCCTTAATTCAGAATAAAAGGACGTGCATACATCTTATAGAAAAGATGGCTGGTGTAGTGACATGCTTGGATACTATGGAGACAAAATGGTTAACAAAAGGCTAGAAAGGCAGATGGTTTCAGGGTTCATATAAGAACGCACACACAAATTGCTACAGAAAATACCATAACTTTCAATTCCTCCCTCTTCCGTCAACAGCACTATAGTTTTACAATGCCAATGCATAGTTCAGAAGTATAGATAAGCATGGATGCATAAATCAAATGGCTTGACACAGAAGTGCACCTCACATTAAAAATGTCACGACCCGGCCCGGGAGCTTGAAACATTAAGGCGAGAACAGACGGTCGGACGGATAAAAGAAAAAACTTACATAGCACTTCAAATTTTTAATAAAATCTCCAATCATATAAAAGTCACTACAATTCATAAATGATTTACTAATTTGTCAACATATATATACTAACAAAGTTCAAGAGAAATACACTTTAAACATAACTCGACATAATTGACATAATTACCTATCTCCTGAAATCCTTCTACTGCGATAAATATGACTTTCCCTTCTATCAGTCATTTAATTAGGATGGTTTCGCGAAAAAAAAAAATTAAGCAGAACAAATGAATATAATTCATTGGATTGATTATCTTTGTTATCTTATAGTAAAGAAGAAGTAGTATACATAGGTTTTGTTTTCATATAAAAAATTTGTTCGTTATCAAACATATGTAAGGTAGGTGTATCATAAACATTTATATAAACTTTTACTTTTACATTTATCATCGTCTTGGAGTCATGTAAACCTTTTCAATACTCATCCAAAAGATAAGTAATCATTATCATTATCATTTGTCAATTTCATTGGCCTTTTTATCATTCGTTATGCAGATGCGTTCGTCTCAGATTTATAGGGGTCAACTCTACTCATCACATTCATAGCATCTGATATAGATATGCGTATTAATTCATAACTAACGATAAATTAGTTATCTTTATAAAATGATGAAGTAATGATATGATCTAGCATTCGTTATTATCGTGAAAGCGATAAAACTACATCACAATTTATGAAGAAGCGGAAAAAATCACAACTTGCGGTCTGAAAAAAGTCGTAATCATGAGCGCGTTTCAAACAAGAAATTAAAGACAATTTTTCATAAATATAAAAACATAATTACCTTTAAACGATTTTCTCTTAAATCTTCTTTTTAATTCCTTTCTTAATTGAAATTCCTATAGAATAAAATATTATGTGTTAAAGTGACTTAATATATTTCATTAAATGATTATCATACCTCTTAAAATGATTTTAATTTAATTAACGTACTATAGATAAATTTTATTTTCATTTAATGTTTAGCATTTCCCTTAAAAATGATTTTAATCTAATTAACGATAATATAACTTAGCATATGTTCAACGTTTTATTAAAATTTCAATCATATTTCATATGTGAGGGTTTAATACTTAAATTACTTAACTCTGATTCATCATACATATTCTCAATTTACATTTCTTGCTGAAATTTATAAACCCTAAATTAAACTTGAAATAACATTAAAATCAAAGATAATAACATTAAAATCAATTTTCAATTAAACATATATTTATATAATAAACTTACCTCTCGGTTTTTGCCCTAAGACACGCATGCACCGAGGCTGGTCTCCTCTCTTCCTTCTCGATTCCTGGGTGTTTGCGAGAACTCCGGCCATTCGGTGATGGGCAGCCTCACTGGTACGCAGGACCCCAGGGCCACTTCTCCTTCTTCTCCTTGTGTCGGCGATGGTCTCCTCTTCTCTTTCCTCGATTGGTCGCCGGTTCACTGAAAGGATGAGTGAGTTTCCTCTTCTTCTCCCTTCCTCTCTCCCTCTCTCGTGTTTTGGGGTTTGGTTTTTGAGAGAACCCTTTTCAATTTTTTCTCTCTACTCAGCGATTGTATTTTTCTTTTTTCTTTTTTTTTTCGGTTATTATAATATCTCCCTCTTATAAAAATTTCGTTCGAAATTAAATGACATTAATAAAAATAACATATCTTTAATTAAATAATTGAGGATAAAGTCGCCGATTCCCTCCCGCGTAACTCGATCGATCCATGTTTTCTGCATGGACAAATGAAATTTTCCCACATTCACGAGATGCTTAATATCATAATCTATAATTCTTTCCTCAAATGTGAGATCGGTTGAATATCAATAGGATCAACAATAATTTACTTCATCGATAATATATTTTGAAGAAATATGAAACACATTGTGCACTCCTTGCATGTGAGAAGGTAAAGCCAGTCTATAAACCACTTTCTCAATTCTTTCCAAGATTTCATATGGACCAATATAGCGTGGGCTCAACTTTCCAACTTTGTCAAATCATTTTATACCTTTCATGGGGCTGACTTTAAGAAATACAAATTCTCTCACTTCTCTGTAGATGTTTAGCATCATAATATTTTCCTTTATCTTGAGCGACTTTTAATCTATCACCATCAATCGGATCTTTTGTGCTTCATCTACTACATCTGCGATGATTCTTCTTTCACTGTCTCCATCAACAAAGTGGTGTTACGTATTTCCTTCCATACTGATACTTCATAGGAGTCATACTTACTTGCTTGAAAATTATTATAGGTAAACTCAATCAAAGGAAAATGAATTTTTCCAATTTCCTCAAAATCAGGATCTGGTCTAAGCAAATCTTGAGTGTTTGAATTGTTCTTTCGGCCATCGGTTTGAGGATGGAATGTCTTGAAAGTAAGCTTACGTAAAACTTCTTGAATTTTCTCCACGATCTAGATGTAAATCGACCATCCCGATCGAACTATAGATTTTGGCACACCATGTAACTTCTTCAAATTACATACTTTTGTTAGCTTTTCAACGGCTCAGTTATTTGATAGGTATAAAGTGTGCGGTTTAGTCAACTATCAATAATGACCCAAATAGCATCGCATCTCTTACGGATCTAGGTAAAGCCAACCAAAATCCATATGATATCGTCTCATTTCCACTTTCGAGTATTGGCAAGGTGTAAAGTCCCGATGTTCAACTTAACCATCGACATGATTCATTCCACAAAATATTTCTTAAGATCTTGATATATTTTGTTCTTGTCGGATGGTGTATAATTAGAATGATGTCTTCATGTAAGATGTCTTTAATCTCTCAAATCCACCTCTGATGATATTTTTAATCCTCTTGATTTCAAAATCTTACGTATAGCTCTTGATGGAGGTGGGCTCTCTTTTGATGAGATTGAGAGAAGTGAGTATTGGAGGTGAAGGAAGAAGATATGTTGGATAACTCTCCGGATTGGTTTGGCCAGCTCTCAAACCACAAGAATAACTCAAAATTTGTAATTGTCGAAAAGATCTCCTTCATTCTAATAATATTTATAGCCATTACAAGCATCTTTCAAAAGAAAAGAATTCAAAACATGGAGGGAAAGGTGGTGTATTAATGTGAAGCATAAATTATCTTATTTTATGCCATCCACCCATTTCACATGCTATTATTTTATGTGGATTCAACCACCTCACATCATGCTTTGAATTTTTAAATGCAAAATTTTAAACATGGAGTTTCTAGAAGAAAATTAAAAATTACATAAATAAAAAAAGATGAAATCATAAAATGGGCAGCTTATTAATAAGTCTTCTTCTTTCTTGAATTTTCTTCTTTCTTGAGATCTTGTAAATGAGCCTTGGGATCTAATTTGTTGATTCTCATGATTAGCAGATCTTATTGGGCTATATGTTGATCCTCATGATGTTACATCAACTCCCTCAATTGAACTCTCAGTAGTTGAAATCTAAGAAATCTTCTAATTGTGGCTAAAGTCTCCAAATCACTATGGGTCAATGTGTCTTGTGGTGGCTTATTCTTTCCAACTAAACGATGTTGAAAATTTGGATTAATGGGTGCTTCCGGTGATAATATAGTCAACTTCAAAGGAAGAGAGGGCTTCGCAGTCTGGTGTTATATCTCCCTAAAGAGTTAGGCGAACAAGTGGAGGTTTTAATTCCTTCATATGATAGAATATCTTCAATATTGGATGAATGAACATATGTCGTGCAAATCAAGGTGATAAGCATTAGTTCCAATTTTCTTGAGAATTTTAAATGGACCACAAGCTTCGTGCATGTAATTTCTTATATTTAGTAGTTTGATAACTTCGGGAATCAACCAATACATAACCACCTTCTTTATATTCTTTTCGTTGAGCGATTATGATTTTCTTAGAAGCATAATTATCATTACTTATAGTAATTTGCTTTCTTTTATCTTCATGGAGGCTTTGAAAATCTTTAGCAAATGAGAATCTTTGCATCGAAAATACATGAGATGGTAGGTTTGCTACATCTATTGGTTATTCGGGTTTTGACCATACTATCTCAAATGGTGATTTTTTGTAGTTAGATATATAGACTATTATAGGCAAATTGAGGTTGGTAAATGTAAATCCCAATTTCTAAACTTTACCTACCAAACATCTAAGCAAATTTCCTAGGTACGATTAACTACTTCAGTTTGTCCATCGGTTTGTGGGTGAAAGGAAGAGAATTTTAATTTGGTACTAATAATTTCCATAATATTTTCCAAAATATGAGACAAACTTAACATCTCTATCAAAACAATGGTTAAAGGGGACCATGGAGTTATTTCCTTAAAAATAATTTGGCTATATAAGAAGCATCATTTTTTTTTAACAAGGTAAGAAATGAGCCATTTTGAGAACCTATCCACTACAAAAATACTATCATGTCTCATCTAGGTAATCCTAGAATAAAATCCATTGATAGGTCTTCCCAAGGCTATAACGAAAGCGTGTATTGTCGACCTTTGTTTGATAGTTTTAGCTTATTTACAAATTAAACATTGAGCCACTAATTTTTGAACATCTCGTTTTAATGAAGGCCAATAAAATCTATTTTCTAATAAACATATGGTCTTATCCTTTCCAAAATGACCACCCCCAAGCTCGTGATAAGGAATTCTCTAGAGAAGATCGAGGAATGCATAATTGTTTTCCTTTATATAAATATCCATTTATTATCAAGAATGTCTCTTGTAAAGTTATTGGTTTATCTAGGTGTTCATAAATTAGGTGAAAGTCGTGGCACTGATATAATCATCTTTAATTATCAAATCCGGATTCTCAATTCTAAAGAGGAAATCATTAGGTTTACCTGGATAAAGCATCGGCTTATTCTCAATTCGTGCTTATGCTTTAGAACAAAAGAGTAGTCTTGTAAAAATTCAACCCATTTTGCATGCCTATGACTTAATTTTGTTGAGTATTAATGAATTTTAAGGCATGGTGATCATTAAGTATAAATTCTCTATGTAGAGATAGTGCCAATGCCTTAAGGATTGAATTACAACATAAAACTCTATCATAAGTGGAATATCGTTGTTTAGCTTTAACTTTTTTAACTTTTAAAGAATGCTATAGGATGATTCTCTTGACTTAAAATTTCCACTATCCCAATTCGAAGCATCACATGTCACTTCAAAGGCTTTAGAAAAATCGAAGCTAAGGATTGGTGCGAAGTGATAAGAACTTTAATTTGCTCTAAGGCCTTTTGTGCATTAAGTCCAACAAAATTTATCTAATTTTAGTATATCGGTTATTGGGAACAATGGTAAAATTCTTAATAAATCTCCAGATAAAATGTGGCTAAACCATGGAAGCTTCTAACTTCAGAAAACTTTTAGGTGGTGGCCAATCTAAGATTGCTTTCACTTTAGAAGGATCGGGTTTAAGTAGTGGATATAATAAAGCCTAAAAGATTACCTCGCCAAAAAAGAAACACTTTTTAAATTAATGTATAATTTCTCTTGTCTAAGTAGTTCAAAGACTTTTTTTGTAGGTGTTGTAGATGTTCATTTTCACTTGGACTAAAATCAATATCATCAAAATACACCACCAAAATTTACCTATATATGGTTTAAGAACGTATTCATTAATCTCATAAATGTGCTAGAGCATTTGAAAGTCAGCATGACAAGCCATTCATAAAGTCCATCGGGTCTTAAAAGCCGTCTTCCACTCATCTCACGATCTAATCCGAATTTGATGATATCCACTTTTAGATCTTTGAAAAAAATTTGCTCGAGATTAAATCTAACATCATCATCGAGGAATAGAAACCTATATTTGATAGTAATTTTATTTATGCTCACTATCAACACACATTCGCCATGTTCCATCTTTCTTTGAGTTAATATCTGGGGCAGGCTAAGACTCTCTTGAATAAAACCCTTTAATTAATTCCTCAACTTGTCTTTTAATCTCAACATGCTGGTAGGGTTCATCCTATAATGTGGAAGATTAGGAAGTTGAGAACAGTAAGAACTCAATAGCATGTTGAATGTCTCTTAGAGGAGGTAGCTCATCGTCATATCGTTAAAATCGAAGAGAAGAGAGAAGGTATGTGAGTCTCATTAATGCAGACTTCTTTTATATGTAATATGTGAAGAAGAAATGGATCAAAAATTCTTTTAGTAAGCAAAACCTATTTCTATCTTTGGGGTCAAAGGAGAAAGAGTAGGTGTTTTAAAAGGATCGAAATGATAGTGTTAGGCTATAGTAGGATTTTCTATGATAATTAATTGAAGTTTGGCATTTTCTTCTTAATAGAGGCTTAGGTTGCAAGTCGAAGTTGTTTGTGTGTGTTATGGAGGGTATTTTTCTCGGCTTTATTGGTAGGAGTTTAATAGTCTTATTATGTTTAAAAACATAAGTATTTTCCTATCATAGTGAATAACATTCATATCATATAGTCGTCTAAGAGAATATGAGCAATGTCCATAGGAGAACATCACACCAAATTTGATCCTCATAGCTTCCTATTTTAATAGGAACTAACGATTGGTGATGGGAAGAGATGTATGATTTACCTAACATGAAATGGTTCGGTGAGGTTCGATTTTAAGTTGGCTCGAGTTAAGGTATGTGTTGAAATGACATTTCATAGCACTCCTCCATCTATAACTAACCTACATTTCTTTTCATTACACAAAACATACATGCTAAAATGTTCTTTCTCCTCCAATCTTCGCCTCATTTTTATTACATTAAGACATCACATTAACATGAGGGGTCAATTTCCAATTCTTCAGATAATGGGGTGTCATCATAAACTTCTTCTAGATTATCATCTATTATTTTCAACTTCTTCTAAAATAAGATTTGAGCTTTACATTGATTTTGCATATGACCTTTTTTATGACATTTAAAATATATTACTTAATGTTCTTGAGCTCCCTTCAATTGAAGTTTTAGGCAAGGGATGGGCCATTTGGATGGGTTCTAACATGATAGATCTATTGGATGAAATGGAAGGTACTTGACTTTTAATTTTAGAGAGGAGGATTTCTTTTTTGTTATTCAACCAATAATGCATAATGAAATGCTTCCTCTAAAGATTGTTAAATAATTCAACTTCATTTTAATTTGTCCTCAATAACAAATTTATTGGCTAATTGCCAATCATTATCGGCTGTCTAGAAACTAGATCTTCAAAAGTGTTCAAGTATTCGATTACAAGATAATTACCTTGTCTCAAAGTTAATAATTGGTATGTAGCTTCTTATCATGATTTAGGACAGTACTTTGCTCTTAACATTTCTTTCATTTCTATCCAAGTGAGGTTTGTCCTTCTAATCTTTGTTCTTTAGCTAAAATATTTGTCCAATAAATTTTAGCATGCCCTATCAATTTCATTTTAGCAAAAGTAACCCTTTGGTAATCATCCATTTTATACCAATCAAAGAAGTCATCCATTTGAACTAACCAATCGAGAAATTTATTTGGATCATGTATGTCATAAGTTGGGGCTTCTACTTTAACTCTTGAGATGGATCATTAGAGTCTTATAGTCTTAAAATAAGTTTCTCCCCTTCCACCATTTCTAGCAATTGATTGTCTTCTAAGTGGTTGATTTTCTCTATGGTTTGGATATGAATCTTCTTCATCTATCCCTATGCATCTTAGGTATTGGAGGAGGTTGGTACTATTATTTTGTAGATGCACTAAAGAGTTTGCATTTGTTGTTTAAGTTCTTGCATTTGATTCTTACTTTCTTCTAATATTTGTTGAGTTTTTTTAGTTCATTGTCTTGGATCCAGATCTAAGGCATCAACTAATCTAGTCAAATTTTCAACTTGATCTTGAGAGATAGATTTTGGTGCCATGAGATTTTTTTTAAGGAAGAAAAAAAGATATATGAAAAGGGATCAATGAAAAAAATGAAAAAAAAATAAATAAATAAGTATAATATAATTGTGCAATCAAAGAATTTTAAGCTAAGAGAACTTCGGGTGAGGAGGGGTACAAGACCACTTAAATCCCAAGCTCTCCTTGACTTTAGGTCTTTTTGACAAAGTTCTATTTAGCTTCCAAAATCACCAAGTTTAACACACTTATATTATTATTCATGCATATTTTTTATATATATATATTTTAATGCAATGAAATAAAATGCTCAAATTTATCAAGCCTCTTTTTTTTTCTTTTAAGAAAGCAAGTTATCATAAGTTAATCAAAGAAACTTCTAAAATTAACCATAAACAATAACAAAGATAACAAGTAATTAGATTTTGATTTGCACTAATGGCTAGGTTTTTGGGTGATGAACTACACCAAGGTACTCTCTTAATTTTTTTTCTCTTTTTTTTTTGGAGGGAGGGGAGGGTGCATTCATGATTGGAAAATGTAAAATATATAATGGAGCTTACTAATTGAAATTTTATGCTATCACCATAAACTTGCAAGCAATATATATCTTTCCAAGCTTAATATGCTTTTAAACTATCACATAAAAGAAAATTAATTAACCTCACAAGTCAAGAAAAACTCACAAGTTTGAAACAAGTCCAACACTTGAGTTGCTCCCTTTGTTGAAGCAAACTTTTGACCAAATTTGCTCCTTCAGCTTATACCAAATTTGATGGAGGTGGGTCTCTTTCTTTTGATGAGATTGAGAGAAGCATTATTGGAGTGAAGGAAGAAGATATGTTGGATAACTAGCTCCCACCAAGGATTATTGCCAAGGTTTGGCCACCAAGCTCTCAAAGAATAACTCAAAATTTGTAATTGCCAAAAGATCTCCTTCATTCTAATAAGAGGGGCTATTTATAGCCATTACAAACATCTTTCAAAAGAAAGAATTCAAAACATGGAGGGAAAGGTGGGTGGCCACATTAATGTGAAGCATTAAATTGCCTCATTATTTTATGCCATCCACCCATTTCATCTATTATTTTATGTGGATTCAACCACCTCACATGTCATGCTTTGAATTTTAAATGCAAAATTTCAAACATGGAGTTTCTAGAAGAAAATTAAAATTACATAAATAAAAAAGATGAAATCATAAAATGGGCTTAGCAAATGGGCTAAGTCTTCTTCTTTCTTGAATTTTCTTGGGCTTTAGCTTGAGATCTTGTAAATGGGCGGGCTCTAATTTGTGATCACTCGTGATTAGCTTGAGATCTTATAAATGGGCGCGGGAACACAATATGTTGATCTCATGATGTTACTGCATCTTCTTTACAAAATCTAAAATTTTACGAGAATCGGCGTCTTGAGGTAAAGCGTCACCGTGTCTTTCAATTTGATTGTATGGTAGTTTGATTTATGATAAACATGATCATCTGTAGATTTAATAATTGGAATTTTCAATTTTTAAATCTTTAATCAACTCACGTTGAGATCAATAAATACTACTTATATATTCGTTTTTGTCTTTCACGGATGATATTGAATATCCAAATCATAATCCTTAATGTGTTTCAACCATCTCCTTGCCTTAAATTTAGCTCTTTCGAGTAAAGATGTATTTCAAGCTTTGATGATCGGGTAAAACTTACTCATATAAATAATGCCAAATTTTTAATGCAAATACCACTTTATTCTTACAGATCGTGGGTTGGATAATTCTTTTCATGATTTTTTTCAATTGCGGCATAAGCAATCACTCTTTTCATTCTGCGTAAGTACACATCTCCTCTTAATAATGCATCACTATAAATTTGAAATCCTTTTTGTCCACTAATGGAATAGTTAATATTGGTGCGGTCATTAAATTCTTCAATTTTGAAAAACTTCTTCCCGATCGGCATTCAAACTTAAGCTTTTACGAGTTAGCCTCGATAATGGCATATCTTTGAAAACCTTTTGAATCTCGCGTAATATCTCACCTGAAACTTGACTTGTGGCGTGGTTGTGCAGGTCATTCATTTGTGCTCGACTTTACTCGATCCATACCCACTTCTTAATCGTATGCGAGAATATGATGTTATTTAACCAAAATTCACACTTTGAAAATTTGGCATATAATTCATTTCCTTTCAGAGCTTGCAAAATAATGTGAAGATGATTTTCATGAACTGCTTCATCTCTGGAATAAATTAGAATGTCATCTATGAATATAATCACAAATGAATCTAAAAAGGGTTTAAAGATTCTATTCATGAGATCCATAAATCTTGGAGCATTTGTTAAGAAAGGCATCACCTACAAACTCATAGTGCCCATACTGCTTGAATGTAATTTTTAGTATATATCTTCTTTGATTCTCAATGATGATAACGATCTTAAATCAATTTTTGAAAATCTTGAAGCTCCTTAGTTGGTGAAAAGATCATCAATTCTTGGCAAGGATATTTATTCTTCAATGTGAGTTTGTTAAGCTCTATAATCGATCATGCAAAGCTCTCATCTTCTTCACAAATATCTGAGGAGCTCCCGAGGAGATGTCTTGGCACGATAAATCCCTTCTAACAATTTTGTAGGCGATTCTTTAACTCCTGTAATTCTTTGATCGTCATTCGATGGTACTTTCTTTTGAGGTTTTGCTTGAATTAAATCAATAAATCATCTCTCGGCGGGGATAAACACGGTAAGTCATCAGAAAGACTTACGGATACTCCTCTTCTTGGTATATCCTAACTTCTTTCTCTTTAGTTAATGATGACTTGAGCGAAAACCCGTAGTCTTTTGTTAGCATCTTTTGAACTTTTAAGCAAGACACCATCATATACTCCTTGCCTCAAATTTGAATTCTTCTTCTCGGGAATATTGATTTTTATCTTTTTTACAACAATTTATAGTAGCATAATGTTTAGATAGTCAATCATTCAAATCACATCAAATTCATATATTGATCTTATTAAATCTGCATCCAAGCTTTTTCCACACAAACATTTTTAGCATTCATTTGAGACCCATTCTTCTTGAAATCTATACATTTTCATAACTTGCAATCTTAAAATTTTTACATTCTGGATATAAATGAATGTGATGCTCAAATATCAAATAAAACTCTAGCGATTTCTTTCAATAAAGATGATACTATAAATGAATAGACATATGAAATATATCAAGATATAAAAGCTAACAATCTTAATTTAAATAAAGACATACCGTAATAACATCAGGTCTTTTCTTCGCTAGTGCATAAACTTCGAGTGTGTTATCGGTTGAGTTTGAGATGGGCGATGCGTCGATTGATCGTCTCTTTGTCATACGGATCTCGAGAGGTTGAATACTTATCCATCCATTGAAGATTTTACTCGAGAGAGGGCAAGATTTTTGCCATATGTCTGGCGATGGCACCGATAGCAGTGTTTGTGCACGAGACACTCTCCTATGTGCTTTCACATTTTGGCATGTAGTGATCTTCTGCATATGACTTAGAGCTTCTTAGTTATGATTTTTCGGTTTGAACATTAGATTTTGGTTTATCGTCATTCCTCTCGAATATCTCTCCTCCCGAGTAGCTTGCACGCTTAATCCTTTTAGCTCGCTCCACAAGTCATCATAGAGGAATCGAGGTACATCATTGCATCCTGATCAGGATAAACCATGGCATTTTCTTACGCATTTGGTATCGATTGGTGCATACGCGAAAGCATTATAAACTCCTTCATATTACATTATAGAACGATCTCTCTATATCAATCTGATGAATTTATCTTGCTTTTGTCTCCTAGTTGAGAGGGATACAAACCAATCTTTAAAAGTCTTCACGAAGTCCTCCCATGAAATAAGATTGCAAGACCTCCCTTCAAACTTCACTTTGTAGCGTCACCATCCATCTCGACTTAGCCCACAAAAGCAAAAGAAGCCAGTAACTCTTCTTTACGGAGGGCATGACATGCTTTCTAAAATTTTCTCTCCGTCAGTTTTGATTCTATAAGTCTATCCACAGAAAAGAGGTGACCTCATATCTGAAATAATTTGGTGTTGTCAATAGGAAACCACTTTCACCAGCTTGTGTATGCTGATTTCTTATCATTTGAGTCATTGCTTCCATCATTTGTGTAAATGCATCTGTCACTAGTGAAGCGGTTGCACCAAATTCGGTGCTTTCGGGATTTGTCTATTTTCACCCATAGCATCTTCACGAATTGATTACATAGGCACGAAAGCTGATTTAATTATAATGGTTATACGTGTCAATATAATCATGTAATTCTCTCTTCATAAAATTTATCTCTTCTAATGACTCTTTGATTATGGTCGTACTTATGTCCTATAAAATCAAATTGATACAACTCTTACAACCCTACTGAGCGGAATACTGCGAATGCAACCTGGAAAGAAAAAACTTACATAAGACTTCAAATTTTTAATAAAATCTCTAATCATTTACCAAATTCACAACGATTTAACAATTTGTCAATATATATATACTAACAAAGTTAAAAAATACACTTTAAACATAACTCATAATCGATAATTACATATCTCCAAGCCCCTACTGCGATAAGACTTCTTCCTTCTATCAACCATTTAGGATGGTTTCCTAAAAGAAATTTAAGAACTAACAAATGAATATAATTCAGATGGCCAATTATCGTACACCATAAGAAATGTAAGAACTAGATGTATGCCGGGTTTTATTTTCACGTATAAAAAAAATTTGTTCAAACTATCAAACATATGTGAGATAGGTGTATATAAACATTTTGTATGAACTTTTACTTTTATATTTATCATCCGTCTTGGAGTCATCGTCTAAACCTTTACCAATACTCATCCAAATGACAAGAACATTACCATTTCATTACACCTTTTTCGATTTTCTAGCATATCATCCCCCCAAGCACTATAATGAAACCCACTTTCAATTATTATTCATAAGATACAATTATACATGCATATTAATTCATAACGAATCAATTAACTTTATAAAACGTAATTTAATATGATCAAGATTCAAGTTATCTAACACGTAAGAACAAAGAACTACATCACAATTTAAAGAAGAAAAAATCATCACAATCATAGATTTAAAAAAATCATAATCATATGAATATGCATTTCATCACAAGAAATTAAAGATATTTTTACCATAAATGTAGAATATAATTACCCAATTTTAACTCTAGCTTTCTGAATCTTCTTTCCTTTAACGCTCCATTCTTTAATCAAATTCTATGAATAAAATATTAAGTGTTAAAGTGACTTAATATATTTCATTAAATGATTATCATACTTAAAATGATTCTAATTTAATTAATGTCTATAGATAAATTTTATTTTCATTAGTTTTAGATTTCTTAAAATGATTTTAATCTAATTAACGATAATATAACTTAGCATAGGTTCAACGTTTTATTAAAATTTCAATTATATTTCATATGTGAGGGTTTAATACTTAAATTACTTAACTTTGATTCATCATACATATTCCCAATTTACATTTCTTGTTAAAATTTATAAACCCTAAATTAAACTTGAAATAATATTAAAATCAAAGTTAATAACATTAAAATCAATTTTCAATTAAACATATATTTATATAATAATTTTACCTCTCAGTTTTTGCCCTAAGACATGCACGCACGCGGGAGGGCTCAGGCTCTCCTTTCCTCCCGTTCGCACGCTCGGTTCCCTCGGTCGTCGGCGCACGAGAGGCTCCGGCGACCCCACGTCGGCGGCAATGGAGCCGCCTCACTACGCTAGGGCACGGACGCACTAGGGCCGCCGCTTCTCCTTCTTCTCCCTCGGTCGTCGACGCACGTCGACGCATGGTCTCCTCTTCTCCTTCCTCGGTCGTCGATGCACGTCGACGCACGGCTAGGGCACGCAAGGTGAGTCTCCTCTTCTTCTCCCTTCCTCTCTCCCTCTCTCGCATGTTTTTGGGGGTTTGGTTTCAGCAACCCGAAACCGAGCCAGCCTTTCAATTTTTCTCTCTACGGCTAACCGTCACGGCGGTTGTATTTTTCTTTTTTTTTCGGTTATTACAAAAAACCACATTAAGAGAGAAAAATGTGAACCAAGAGATAAAGCATCACCATATGGCAATGGAAGTCTTTCAGAAGAGAGCTCTAAACATGTAAAAGATTGTGCCCGTGAGAGCCAGTTGAATTAGTTAAGATTTTGTTATTGAATATAGTCAAAACATAGCACTAATAATGCCTTGCATATTTGTTGTACATGCATTCGTACAGAGCATTACAAATCATTAAAATTTCTAAAATCCTCCAGCACTAATACTTGCACACCTCAAATTAATAGAATAACTAAACAACTTTAGATTTCTAATTATTATTCATCTGAAAGCTTCTTTTTTTTTCCCCCTTTTGGAGAACCTGAATGATTCTACAAGAAATCATAACAGAATGTTTCTGAATCAAAACTCTTCCAATTTCAACCAAGCATGTTTCTCTCGTCCAAACTTTTCCAATTTCCGCATGATGGCATTGATGGATCTAGTCTCAAAGTTGGCTTTGGTTCACTTATAAATGCATGCTTCTACATTTGATCAATTCAATTTTGCAGTTTACTGGCACTTAAAATCCAAGAACACTGCTTCAGTTGCCTTTAATTCTCGAAGTTCAAAGTTTGAGTCATGGAAAGTTAAGGATAAGGCTGTATACAGCCATCATTTCTCGAGCCCTACAATAGAGGGAGCTCCTTGCACCAGTACACCCCTTTTAACTTTATTCAAGTAAATCATTAGCTACAATAGATATTGTTGAAATTGAAGAAAAACAAAAATATTATTTCATTTTTTAACCCAAAACATAAAACTTAAGACAATATATATAGTTAGAGATCTGATATATTCTGACTGCCAAACCTTGATTACAATTAAAACATAACTAAAACAAATAACAAATAAGAAAAAGGATTTGAATCAACTGTTCAAAATTCCTCCTTGAAACATAAAGCCTCCTACATAAGGAGAGATGATTTTTCTATATATGAAGGATAGATACCCACACTCTCTCTTAAGCTAGATTTTAGAAGTGAATCCAGTCTAATTTGGACTTCGAATTTTCAAAATTGCCATGTAACAGTAGTTTTGTATGGATATGTGCTGTTTTAATTTATAGCCATGCATACAAGTTTCATGATTCCTTTTTCTTGCTTCTTCTTGATGAAATTGATAGCAACCACAGTCCTGATTAATAGTTATATTCATGATAACTTAATCTGGCTATCTATGTGTTTGGTTAGGTGTTGTAATCATATGTGTTTGGTTAGGTGTTGTAATCATTTTACATCTGCTTCTTCTCTTTCACCGTTGATGTACAACTACCAGGTTCATATCTACCTTTTGTGAGAAACAGAATCTGATACGGTTCAGGTTTTGTCTCCCTCATCTCATCTCTGAATGTATTAAATAGACTCACAATTACATACAGTAAAGGTAGAATGTATTAGCATTATTTTTCGGTTGGTTATCTGTTGAGTTTGTAGTCCTTTACAAGTTCTTCTCTTCTTCTTGTTCTGCACTATCAACAACTGAGAGGTTGATTTCAACATCGTATCAGAGCCTTGTACCTAACGGTTTCCCTTTTGTCCCCAAAGTCCTGTTTATGGCTGACTCATCTTATTCAGCTACGCAGCTACCACAAGTAAATCTCTTACACATCCGTTAAAGATGAGTGATGCAGCAATCTGGCCTCAACTAAAGTTCCTTATGACCATAAAATCAGTCATCAATGTTCAATTAACCACTTACAATCACCTTATTTAGATGTCTCAAATTCTTAAGTTGTTCAAGGCAAATGGATTTGATGGCTATTTGGGTGGATCAACTGCAAAACCTGCTCTGCAATTGGTAAGTGAGAATTGTACATTTAGTTCTAGTCATGAATACACCACTTGGATGCTTGTCAATCAAAATCTAGCTTCAACTCTCTATTCTACAATTTCACCCACCTTTCTACCCTATGTTTGTAACCTTGATTCATGTGTGGAAATATGGACTACTATAGAAAGACGGCTTCAATTCAAAAATCAGTCACGTATTATACAGCTCAAGAATGAATTGCATCATAGCAATATGAAGGACAAATCCATGATGCAATACCTCTCTGAAATTAAAACACTATTACTGCTGTTGGATCCCCACTTGATGCTAAAGTCATTATTCTCTATACTCTAAATGGCCTACCATCCACTTATCAAGCTTTTAAAACTGCCATTAGAACTAATCTCCAACCCATCAGCCTGGATGATTTCTATTCCCTTCTTTGTAGTGAAGAGTTAAACCTAGTAGCAGAATACAAAGGAACTCTCCATACAAAGCCCTCCATACCCCCAGCTTGATTTAGCTACTACCAATACTAGGGACGTGGTCGATCACCATCCCAGTTTGTAAACAGAGGCCACTTCAATGCATCTCGAGGAACCTTTCCAACTTTTGTAACAGCAATTTTCATTTCACAGCATATGCTCTTGCTAAAAGTCACCGTCTACCGTTTGCTTCCTTAACCTCTAAGTCATCTAGTGTCTTTGAACTTGTCTACAGTGATGCATGGGGGCCTTCCCCAATTTTATCTAAGCAAGCCTATAAATACTATCTATTATTTGTAGACAACTTCTCTCATTATTGTTGGGCATTTCCTTTGAAATTCAAACATGAGGTTTATGTTAAATTTCAACAATTCTACTCATTTGTTACCACTCATTTTAACACAACAACTAAAACAATTCATACAAATAGTGGAGCTAATTTACTAATCACAACTTTCCAAATTTGCTTGCTAGTCATGGTAGAACCCATCAACTTAGCTGCCCATATACCTCTCAACAAAATGGGTTGGCTGAACGAAAACACCGGCGTCTTTTTGAAACAATCCGAGCACTTATGATTGATGCCAATCTCCCACCAACTCTATGGGTTGACACTCTACTTATAGCAACATATTTGATTAATCATCTTCCTTCCTCCACCAATAACAATCTAACTCCCTATTAATGTTTAAATAATCACCCACCAACTAATGCTCATCTCAAGACTTATGATTGTTTGTGTTACCCGTGGCTCTCACCTTACTCATCTCACAAGCTTGCTCCAAGATATCTAGCCTGTGTTCCTTGGATATGCCCCCAATTCCAAGGGAAATAAATGTCTTGATCCAACTACCGGACATTTCTCAGCATGATCTCTTTTGAGAAGATCACTTCCCTTATAAAATAGTAACAGGTTCACTTACCTCAACCACTACATCCAACTATATTCCTCCACTTGTGCTTGTCCCTACAACTACTGCCATCTCTTCTTCGCACTCTATTACAAGCTCTCCTACTTCTACACTCAATCCTCCCCAAACAATCCTAACATTAATTCTTCCTCCACTACCTCAACAACTTCCTCATCCTCTATCCCTCCAGCAATATCTCCTTTCTCATCATCATCTCCTCCTCGTCAAGCTATTGGCACCAGGACTCAAACTAGAAAGCTCAAGCCAAAATAAATATTTGAACTACATCACATTCAAACTTCTACAGATCAAACCTCTTTCACACAAGCCCTTAAACATGAGGAATGGAGAAAAGCTATGCCTGCAGAATTCCAAGCCTTACAAGCTCAAGGAACTTGGTGCCTTGTTCTGGCTCATCCCAATATGAACATTCTCGGTTGCAAGTGGCTTTACAGAATCAAACTCAATTCGGATGGCACTACTGGCCAATATAAGGCTTGTTTGGTGGCTTAAGGTTATAAACAAGAACCAGGCATGGACTACACTAAAACGTTCAACCCTGTAACAAAGTTTCCTACTATTCGTGTCTTCCTTACAATTGCCACTACACATCATTGGTCAACTTACCAGTTGGATGTATCTAACGCATTCTTACATGGCGCCTAACATGAACCTGTGTTTATGCAGCAACCACCAGGCTTTCAAGATCATAAATATCCCAACCATATCTGTCAACTGCAGAAAGCTCTATACGGCCTTAAACAATCCCCTCATCAGTGGTTTGCAACCCTTACGAACTACCTGCACGCTCTTGGTTTTCAAACCAGTGCTGCAGATACTTCTTTACTTATCTATCATGCGAACACAATTGTTATCACATCAATTCTTGCTAAATTACAAACAAAACTTCACATCAGAAATCTTGGCCAGATTACTCACTTTCTCAGCATCCAAGTCACTCACACCTCCTATGGCTTGCATCTCAATCAATACAAGTATGCTGAGAAAATCTTGCAACATGCTGGCATGATAGATTATAAATATTGCCTCACACCAATTGCAACTAAACCCTCGTTGAATGACTATTCTCAACCCAATTTCTATCGACATCTTATCAGATCATTGCAATATCTAACTCTAACTAGTCCAGATATTGCTTACACTGTAAACAACAGGTGGCGCATTTTCAACTCTTCAAACGTCTCCTTGGCTATCTCAAAGGGACATTTGATTATGGATTACAAATATATGTTGCTCCACTTATTCTATGATCATTTTCAGATTCGGATTAGGCTGGTGACCAGAGTGATTACAAGTCCACTATTGGATATTGCTCTTTAATCGGAAAAGCACTCATCTCATGGTGTGTTAAAAAGCAAACCATCATGGCATGATCGTCTATGGAAGCGGAGTATCATGCACTTGCATCAACTGTCATCGATATCATATGGCTTCAAAGCCTACTTCGTAACTTTGGCATCTCAACTTCTGAAGCTACTACTCTTTTCTGTGATAAGATTTCTACTCTAGCGCTAGCAAACAACCTAGTCTTTCATGCTCGTAGAAAACATATTCTAATTGACTTTCATATCACGCAGGACTACATTAAATCTAAAGATATTGCGGTTCATCATATATGACCAGCTTACTGATATCTTCACTAAAGCTCACTCTGCAACTTGTTTCATACAACTCCGAGACAACCTAGGACTGTCAACTTGAGGGACAATGATAACAACCACAATCCCGATAAGTAGTTATATTCATGATAACTTAATTTGGCTATCCATGTGCTTGGTTAGGTGCTGTAATCATTTTACATCAGCTTCTTCTCCTTCACAGTTGATCTACAACTACCAGGTTCATCTCTACGTTTAGTGAGAAACAGAATCTGATACGATTCAGATTTTTTCTCCCTCATCTCATATTTGAATGTATCAAATAGACTCACAATTACATACAGTAAAGGTAGGATGTATTAGCATTATTTTTGGTTGGTTATCTGTTGAGTCTGTAGTACTTTACAGGCTCTTTTCTTCTTGTTCTGCCTATCAACAACTGTGAGGTTGATTTCAACAGAAATGACAGTCGATTATCTACATATTCTGTTATGTCATTATAAACAATATTATTTACAATACTTATGGCAGCATTATTATCAAAACAATCGTCATATAGATTTTTTTAGCTGACATCCTTAACCCACCAGACATTCACAGTTGTGCAATAACTTCTTACTACCGCTAATTATTTCCTGTTCCATAGATTTTAAGCTTGATAAACCCCATAGAAATAAACAAATTAAGCAATCAGTATTTTAGGCATGACGAATCTGAATCCAGTGGCATTGGAGGCATTTTCAAAATCATTTTATTTTAACTAAAGTAATGATTTTTGTTATCTGCTCAAGAGGATTACATAACAAACAGATAGAATAATTAATGCCAGCAGTTTACCTCAGGCTTTTTGCCAGTTAGCTCGTCTGCCAACCTTACACACTGATTAACATCCAAAGTCCCAACCACAACGCAATATTTTCCATCATTAGAGAACTGCATTTTCTAAAAACAGTAAATGAGATTCTTACCCAATGGAATAATATAAGGTTTCAAATTAAGCAAAAGCTACAGTAGCTCTTTCAAGACAAAGAGAAATTATTTTAGAAAACTAGGTATTCTGCACATCTCCAAGTATAATATGATTCCATTCTAAATTTTGACATAAGTATAATACCCAAAAAAAAAATTCAAAAAGATAAGATGAAAATTTTTCCTAAAAACTATACCTCACTTTCGCATGTCAAAAAAATGACCAAACATAATTTTATAAAATGTAACATTTAATTGTGATCATTTGATATATATAAGTATATATAAATATTTAAGTATAATAGAAATTAGGGGGATTTACATACATACCACGTCAAACATCATTATTTACATATTTAACACCTAAACTCACTATTTCACAAATTTAACACCTAAAACATTCTAACACAACATCATTACCACTTTCCGTCTCTTGAAAACTCCCCCGTAATTGTTCGTTTCTTCCCAACACGACGCAGTTCGCCTCCGTTACCAAGCCGTCTTCCCTTGAGTTCCCGTAACAGCACGCACGCGAAGGGGACTTACATCTTTGGTTCTTCCCGCATTTTCCCTCTAGCCATCGACGATCTGTTTCCCGCTCGTTATCTCCCATCTTCGAGGGATAGCCGAATGGAGGCCGAGGATCCTTTCTTTTCTTTTCTGCGCAGCACAAAAGCGACTCCCCTCTCGTGCATAGTAGACCTCTTCGATACTTCCTGCCCGTCCGACCGAGCAGCAGCCGAGGCGAGATCCTTTCACGCGAGCTGCTCTTCAAGAGGGTAGACTTCCTCTCTCGCAAGCCTTTTTTTCTCTCTTATTCGAACAAGCTCCCTATCCCGTTACTGCTGCAAGTCGAACGAGCAATTTTTATATCTGTTTCTTTGATTATTTCTATCTACAAAATAATATTTTGCTGTGTTTTGTTTTCCTCTCCATCATTTGATGTTCTCGATCAAGATCACTTAATTGCTGAAATTGACATTCTCGGACTTCTTTGCTTCTATTTTACATTGTGAACATTCGCCTAGTCCAAAATTTCACTCATCGTTGTACTTCCAAATTATTGTCCAACACCGCCTAGTCATTGAATCGCAATTCCCATATCGTAGTATTCAGAAACACCGCTTTCTCCAAGTCGCAATTGCCGAATTTAATGACCATTTACCTCCCGATCTATATATATATATTTCGTCATCATTTGGCAACCACATCTCTCTCTCGTAATCGCATCATATTGCTTAGCCAAGCAATGTAATGTAGAATGTCACGCCCTTATTAGAAGATTGATTGGAGTAATATAAAAATACATTTGATGACGCTCTTTGTGAGCTAGAGTTTTAGCTGCAAACTATGAAATGGATTAAATTTTAACTTTAAGTTATTTAAAGATTAAATTTCATTTAAGCATTTAACACTTAATGATATATTAAATTTTGTATTTGGATTGATACTCAATTTATGTTAATTTAATCTAAAATTAATCATTTTGAAAGTTATTTGAAATCTATTTAACACAACCATCATCGTACATATATTGTTTGATTATTTAATTTATTATTGCATTATCACTATTAGTTTAATAATAGAATATCGATCTAGTTATATAATGTAATTTTGTATATTTTATTAAATAAAGATTCTTATAATATTATTATATTTGTTTTTAATCAAGACAGAATCAACCCAAAATTCTCGATAAGTTTAAGCATTGAAATTCACGGATATTTTTAATAATTTATAATTTTATGTTTAAATTATATTAGTTTCGTATTTTTAATAACTTAATAACTTTTTTCGATATTATTATTAAATAAAGATTCTTATTATTTATATTTTTAGATAATTTATCTAATTAAGAAATTATTGATTTTGAAAATCATAATTACAATGAAATTTTTAATTTTATATGAAAGAAACTATAATTCATGGAGAATTTAATTTAGATCGTCGATAACAAGAATATGAACATGATTTCAACTTTATATTTTCGATTCAAAGATACTTTTATTTATACTTAACTTAATAGCAAAAATAGAATGACTATTTAGTTTATGCATATTGATAGACTTTTAAATCTTTATTAATCATCATTAGCTCCTGTTCTTTCCTATGTGAGCTAGCATATCTCTTTCAAGTAAGCTAATGTGAATTCAAACACTTGCTTTTTCTTTTGATATGTAATGCGATGCTCCCTAATTATTTATTGGAATTTTATATTCATGCTTCTTGAAAAGAATTTAGTTTTTCGCACATTTCTTATAAGTTCGGTTTAAATTGCATTTGTAATTGAATGTTAGCTTTCAAGCTTACTATAAATCTCTTGTGATTTGATTATAAATCCAACTAGATTTTCTTTTGGATCATTTAAAGTGACACATTGTAAGAATTATATTCGTGGTGATTAACTATGTATCAAATTCTTTGTGTATCTCACTTAAATTTTCTCAACACTTTTCAACTAGCTCAGAAGTAAGCTCTCAAGCTTCGTATAAGTTCTCCATATTTAATTGTGTTCAATTGAAATCATTTTAAATTGACTTGGAATAAGTTATAATAACTTCAGTGTTTATTGTATGAGCCATATGTATGTTTATTGGCCGAATTTCTAGTCATGTTCTTGCTCACATAAAGACATCAAACTCAATTTGAGTTTATTTCTTAATTCCATTTCGAGTCTTATTTTATTCAAAATTAGGTTTAAATTTATTACAAGTCCATTATGAGCCTAATACTAATCTAAAATTTCGCTTACATTTCACTTGGGCATTTTTGTTTATTTTAATGTATGAAGCAACAAAATTGCAGCATTCATTTGGTGACGAACTAAGTGAATGAACCTATTTTCACATAGTATAATCTTACATAATAAAAACACTTATGGTACCCATTTAAATTCAATACTTGTGAATTATTTTTTATATTTTAAGATCTCCTATTTCATATTTAATTTAATATCAAATTAATTTTTAAATATAAGTCACAAAATTTTGACAACATTTCAAAGATTCTACTTTCATCCCCACGTAGGGCTACATCCCGCTCCGATGAGCGACGGTGTTTTGAAGCACATCTAATTTCAATCCTGCTACGCCTCGGATCATAACGAAGTCTTCAATCACTTGCATAAAAACAAATATATATGCAATTTCTACACATTCAAACATTCTCATTTTTCTTTCTAAGTTCAATATTTAGTCAAACTTTCGGCAACATTTCGACATAAGGGGCTGCATCTAACAATTTTGGCTTACTAGGTACGCCCTATTGAGCGTAGTGAGCCGTATCTTGCGACACCATAGCCGTCTCTTTGCATCCACTACGCCCTTTTGGACATTAGGGGGTCTTGAAACCTGTAAAAAGAATCATATATACATATATACTTCCACATTCACATTTCTTTACACATCCACAACCAATAACAACAATAAACAATTTAACTCATAATTTTGGATCGTATGGGAGGTTGGTGTTGTAGGTATTGTAGCGGACAGGATAGAAAAGGGAGAGAAAAGAAAAATAAAATTAAAATTTTTTTTCGGATCTACAAGATTTACTATAGTTTTACTACAGCCTCTGTAAATTAGATTCTTACCAGAGTAGTCGACCGAATATAAGAGGATTTCTGTTCATTCAGCTACTGAACAGGGAGAGAGAGAGAGAGAGAGAGAGAGTGAATTACCTTACAAGAGAGAGAAAGAAAGAGAGGAGAGCCTTACTCATGGATGGGAGGGAGAGAGAGAGAACGAACGAGCAGGATGAAGATGGGATGCTTTGGGAGGAGTTTCCACGTCGGTTGGAGGAGTTGGAATGAGAGAATCGAACGGCTTTCAGTTTTTAGGGAGGATGGGCGAATGAGATGAGAGGGAACGGGTGATTATTTGAACGAAAGTGGGAGCGGTTTTAGGGATGAAGCAACCGAGTGTCGAAAAATGCCCCCCAACAAATGTGATTTGCGCATAAAGCGAATCATATTTGTTGAAAATTGGTTGACCTTTCGGGCTGGCCACGGAACTTAGATCACTTCAACTTCAGTTGTAATAGCTTACGGAGCTTTGATAGGATTTGTCATTAATATGATGACATGTTTCAGACATGCTAAATGACGGGATCGACTGATTTGTCAGGATCGACTTGTCAGATGGATAAGAGTTCTTCCACCATCTACTATTTGCTCCAATAGGTTTGTTAAAGATCTCTTTCTCTTATGTTGTTGTAGAATTGAATTTTCTCTGACCCTAGATTCATGCTTGCTCGGGTTTGATGGAGGAAATGGTTTGTTTATTTTGAGATAAAAAAATCCTTCTATACTAACTTTAAACTTGACGGACTTGATGAAAGATTGACTGTATTGACTTCGAAGTGTATGCACGCTCGAATCGTGTTTCGCTTGATGGACTCGTTGAAGGGTGCATACAGATGGCCCAACCTCTCGGTTTATATTAAGTCAATGTTGAGTTATCAGTTTAGCAATATGTGCTTTAACAGACTGAATAACCACGAAATTCTTTTAATTCGGCCATTGACTTTATATGAACTATGGAATTGCTCCTTTGGACGGACTTGATGAGGAGATTGGCTTTGATCTGTATTTTATGCTTAATCAGATCATTTGAGAATAAATTAAAATATCATCTTGTAGGTAATATAAATATTGACTTGAGGCAGCTCTAAATTGAGAGTTTCCTCAAATTATCCTGGTCTATCGATCAAGTAGAAAGATCTCTTGGATTCTAACTGCTTGTAATCACTAAGTTGAATTTGGTTTGAGATTGAACAACTATCGGACTGACGAGCAGGGATTCTTTCACTGTGGCCTTTTCTTACGACTTGTTGAGTGAGGAGAGTGTTAGCAACTCGGCCATTAATAAGCTTGTTGAGTTCGACCTTTAGAAATTATTCGAATCTTCGACTTTAGCTTGTGATGGGTTAGTGATATGGTCATTGGACTAACGAATAGGGACTCTTTCACTGCGGCCTTTTCTTACGACTTGTTGAGTGAGGAGAGCGTCAGCAACTCGGCCATTTGTGGGCTTGTTGAGTTCAACCTTTAAAACTCATTTGTGTCTTAGATTTGAAGATGTAGAGGTTGATGTTTTTCTAACTCAGTTGATTGAAGCTTCCGAAATTGGGAGTTCTTTTGACTTAATCTCCGACATTTGATGAATCTTGGAGAGAAGTTTTTTGACATTTAGGGCTATCTTTTCATGCGTAGAAATAGATTCTTTTTGTTCTTGCAAAAACCTGCAACTTAATAATAACAATTATGAATATATTTAGGAATCTCGACATAAAGCTCGATGTCAACCTGAATATATATACAAGAAAGCTCATTGTTTCATAGGAGAGGATTGAACAACCTTGATCATAAAAAAAGAGCTTCTGTCTAACAAGGGGGATTGCAGATTAGCTAAAAAATGTATCACAGAGTTTAAACTTCTTTAATATAAATAAACGTAGCTCATTCTGATCATCATGCATATTTAATGCATATTTATCTGAGGATCTTGGCTTGAAGCACGATATCGACTTAGATAAATATATAAAAATGTCTAATAGCTTAGTAGTGCTGAGAGAATTTGTCAATGCTTTGTGCTTTCGGACTTGTTGAAAACTTCCTCTTGAGAGTTTGAAATTTAAATTTTTCTCCTGTCTTGACTTTGTGCCTTGGGTTGACTTAATAAGGAATTTGGTTTTGTCTGAAATTTGAAATTTGTATTTTTCTCTATCTTGACTTCCTTAGTGGACTTGATAGAGTTGATGACTTGTTGACGAGATGAGAATATCTTCGGTCCTATGCTTTGTACTTTGACGGACTTGTTAAAGATTTAATCTCGAAATTTTGTAGTTCATATTTTTTTCTATCCTGGCTTTATGCCTTGACGAATTTGATGAAGGAATTTCCTGAATTGTCTTAAAGACTTGTCAGGTGCTACGAAATTACCTTCTGCCAAAGTTTTCTGTTTTCGTGGAGTTATAGAAGGATGTCTGCCAGTAACCCAGCCCTTAGAGCTTGTGTTGGGTCAATGGAGAAGAGTCATCAGTCCTATGCTTTGCGTGTAACAAACATATTGATGACATGACTCTCTTAATTCATCCTTTGGCTTTGTACGAACATTGGGATGACTTATTCACCCCTTTCTGCTTGGTTAGACTTGTTGAAGAAGAGTTTCCTTCGGTCTTTGCTTTTTACTTAGTAGACTTATTGAAGGAGCTCTCATTTCTCATTTAATATGGATACCTAACTCAGTCTAATGTCTTCTCGAGTGAGAATCTTTTTGTTGGATTTTAAAAAATGACCTTACAACCATTATGAATGATCTCCCAGTCTAGGCCATTTGAATTCACTAAGTTGGAGAGATTTCGAGATTTAGATGCTCTTGTCTTTGAGCTAACGAAGTAGAAGGATCTCTTACTACGGCCTTTGTGGCATGTTGAGTAAGCAGATCTATCAACGATTTGACCATATTTGGGCGTGTTGAGTCCAACCTTATGTACCCACTTGAGTCTTGGACTTGAGCAATTGTTGGAGAATTTTACCATCGGGCTAATGAGATAGTGGATCTCTTATTATGGCCTTTGTGGCGTATTGAGTAAGCAGACTTGTCAGCGACTCGACCATTTTTGGGTATTTTGAGTTCGACTTTTAGAACTCATCCGTGTCCTAGATTTGATGTATGGATGGAAGATGTGTTTTCAACTTGATTTGTTAATATTTGCAAACTTGAAAATTTCTCTTTTTGATTAGTAAAACTTTGAAACTTGTGAATTTGAATACATAATTTGAACATCTATATGGGGATCTCGGCCTTAAGCGATGTCAACCCAAATACAAAAGTAGGCCCCCCTATCTTACAAGGAAAAGCCTAATATTTTACTATAAAATTTAAAAAATGCCCCATGTCTAACAAGGGGATGTTTGCTTTATTTCATAAATGCATTCTTGTGTTACGAGAGAATTTCCAAGCAAAACTTACACATATAATGACAGTGAGGAATAATTGGTATTCTGACCAATTCTCTTCTTGAAAATTGAGGACACGATGATCGAATGCTTTGGACATCCTCGCTCGGTAGACTTCTAAATTTTGCTGAGCTTTAAGCCTAATTTTGTCGAGCGCATCAAGCTTTTTCCATCCATAGACAGACATTCTCATCTTGGTAAAATCATGTTGAATGGCTACTCGGAGCGAAGGTAGTTTAACTTCAAGTGGTAGAACTACTTCAGCCCCTAATACTAGTGCATAAGGAATGGATTTTGTGGAGTACAGTCCAGATGTCACGTCATTATCTTTCTTTAAGGTAGTTTCACTTTGAGGCTCTGGCCTCCAAATTTTCTTACCTTTTGGGGACCTTCGACGGATTCTTGTGGTCAAGTGTCACGCCCGATGCTCACCGTCTGGCATTGGTTGACATCCTATCGGGGTTATGAGAGGAGGTCTTCTTGGAGGAGCAACTCTAGCTTTCCTAATAACAAGACTTTGATTTTTTTTTCATCGGTCATTTCTCCTTAGCAACTTTAAGGACCCGATGCACTCTTGTATATACAATTTCGAGTTTCCTCGTTGAAGAAGCTGAAACTTGACGTTGTTGGGTCCAGAAAGACTGTTTGATTTGACAAGTAGAGCTGTTTCGCTCTACCCATCTTAGGTTATCAAACCTGTTATGGGTTGAAACACTCGCTTCTGATTCCACAGCTGGTTGTACAATTTTTTTTTTGAATTATGGTGTTGAGTGCATTAGTTCAAGATTTTCTCTCCGTTGTCTGGTTAGCTTGCTTCTAAATGAAGAAGGTTCTGTCTACTTTTCTCGAGGCTTCATCATATTTGTTTTCTTTTTTACCGTGATCTTTGGTGCATTCGAGAACATGTTGTTTAGGTGTCACGCCCCGATATTCACCGTGCAGGAATTGCTTAGGATGGTCGTGAGCATTACCCACTGAGAGTGGCAATTTTAGTGAAGCTTTTCATTTTTTGTGATCATCAACCATTGATACTTTTTCTTCGTAAGATCATTCTCCTTGACAACTTTCAGCACCATGTGCACTCTAGAAGACAGAGTCTCGGGATGCCTCCTATGTGGGGTTATAGCTTGGTGCCGCATCTCCCAAAATAACTATTTAATATTACCAGTAGAGCTGTTCATTTTCACCCACTTGAGATTTTCAAACTTGTTGTGGTAGGAACACTCGTTTAGCATCGTCTAGCATGGCGATTGAGATACTTAGCTCAGATCGACATTTATTCTCCTTCTTTGCCTTCTACTCAGTTTTCCTCTTGAAGAGGAAACTTCAGCATCTTGGCTTCCTAGTGTGAAAGGTTCAATTGGCAGAGTTATATTATTCTGGAGAACTAAAATAACAGTTCTCCAAATAACTTAAATTTTAATTTCATTATATTCCGCTATTATTATAGCTTAGATTTGACTAGCAAAAGATGGAAAGAAAAATTTATCCCCAGCAAAGTCGCCAGAAATCTGTGGGCTCCGAAAATTTGCATCCGACCTCTCACATTGAAGAGAGTTTGATTTAAATGCCGATGAAATTTTCAAAAGGCAGGTAGAATAGTAGATAAGACATTACCCATATATTTTGCCCTCATTTTATGAGAACTTTAGATCTGGTTCCAGGTTTCCTATAGGCGCAAGCACCTATAGTTAATTACACATCTTAATGTTGAGAGAACTTTTGATTAAAGCTAGTCATTAGATCGCTAAATACAGGACGTATAGTAGTAGTATATGGAGTTTAAAATTTAGGATTTATGAAATTCATTATATTAACTTAAAGCGGATGGTCGGGGGAATGATGACGTACTCGATCTAGATCCCATGATTAGTCATCTCGCCTCAGTCTCTACTTAGAGGAGATAATCAACCTAACAAGGATCTTTACACATATGGGTTCGCTCATAATCCTTATAGACTGGCGGTCGCTGTAGTACAATCTTAAGTCTACCTTGAGAGAACTTTTACCCTATGTCTATGATTCACATCTCAAGTTGCCATTGGAGAGCATACGGGCTACAATCGTGATCGTAATATAATGGTGTCATTTAGCGGCAACCACGTCGAAGACTTCGATCATAGCGCGTCATATTAGCCTCTTGCAAGCACTTGATCGGAGGACACAACACGCCCTACTTGAGATTGATTGAGAGTGAAAATAGAAATATTTTTGATTTACTATTAGCTCTTTTGTGAGCTAGAATTTTATTAATTTGTCATCTCCGACAAACTATTACGGAAAGTGGATTGAGTTTTAGCTTTAAGTTCTTTATAGATTGAATTTCATTTAAGCATTTAACACTTAATGATATATTAGATTTTGCATTTGGATTGATACTCAATTTATTTTAATTTAATCTGAAATAAGAATTACATTTTGATGGAAGTATCCTCCGGTTGAAATCTCCATTCAACACAGCCATCATTAAGGTAGATATATTGTTTGATCATTTAATTTATTGTTTGATCCCGTATTTATTTGTTTAATAATAGAATATCATCTACTTAACGTAATTAGTTCATATATTTTATTAAGTGAAGATTCTTATAATATTATTGTTGGAATTTTAAGTTTTGATAACCCTGATCGGTCACAAAACCCAAGACAAATCGACATTCTTGACACTAAGTTTAAGCATTCAAGATAGTGTCATCTTATTTTAATAATTCAGATAATTTTATATTTAAATTATGAGATTAATTTTGTATTTTCATTTAATTCCAACTTAGCCTACGCAGCCTTTTCAGACATTAAAATTTACATTTTAAATCTCCAAGTCCGAGCACATGTAAGCATTTACAGCTTAGATAATTTCATCTAATTAATAAAATCATTGATTTTAAAAATCATAATTAGAATTAAATTCCTTAATTTTTGGATTGAAAGAATCTTCATAATTCATGAAGAAATTAATTTAGCATCGCCTTATGTCTGCTTGTACGAAGAATTGCAAATCCAATGGCGTTGATTTCAACTTTATATTTTCGATTCAAAGTAGTGTAACTTTGCTTATACTTAACTTGATAGTAAAAATAGAATGGCTATTTAGTTTATGCATATTGATAGACATTTAAATCTTTATTAATCATCATTAGCTCTTGTTCTTTCTTATGTGAGCTAGCATATCTCTTTCAAGTAAGCTAGTGTGAATTCAAAGACTTGCTTTTCTTTTGATATGTAATGCGATGCTCCCCAATTATTTATTGGAATTTTATATTCATGCTTCTTGAAAAGCCATTTAATTTTTCACACATTTCTTATAAACCCGGTTCAAATTGCATTTGTATTTGAATGCTAACTTTCGAGCTTACTATAAGTCTCTTGTGATTTGATTATAAATCCAACTAGATTTTCTTTTGAATCATTTAAAGTGACATATTATAAGAATTATATTCGTGGTGATTGACTATATATCAAATTCTTTGTGTATCTCACTTAAACTTTCTCAACACTTTTCAACTAGCTTAGAAGTAAGCTATCAAGTTTCATATAAGTTTTCTATATTTAATTGTGTTCAATTGAATTCATTTTTAATTCGCTTAGAATAAGTTATAATAACTTCAGTATTTATTGTGTGAGCTATATGTATGTTTATTGGCCGACATTCTAGTCACGTTCTTGCTCACATAAAAGACATCAAACTCAATTTGAGTTTATTTCTTAGTTCCACTTCAAATCTTATTTTATTCAAAATTAGGTTTAAATTTATTGCAAGTCTATTATGAGCCTAATACTAATCTCATATTTCGCTTACATTTCACTTGGGTATTTTTGTTTATTTTAATATATGAAGCAACAAAATTGTAGCATTCATTTGGTGACGAACTAAGTGAATGAACCCATTTTCACATAATATAATCTTACATAATAAAAATACTTATGATGCCCATTTAAATTCAATACTTGTGATTTTTTTTTTTATTTTAGGATCTCACATTTCATATTAAATTTTATATCAAATTCATTTTTAAATTTAAGTCCTAAAAATTTGTCAAAATTTATTATTTCAGATTATTAGATCATCTCTCTGGGTAAGTATCTAATCGTTGCTTTATCCGTCACTTGATGGCGGTTAATATTCTCATCAATTTTAATCCCATTAAGCCTGTAGCACGGGATCATACATAAAATAAATATATATATTTACGCATTCACTTCCCTTTTTTCTATGTTATTTAGTCAAAATTTCAATAGCATTTCAACATAAGTGATCAACAATTTTGGCTTAGTAAGTCTCTTTGAGATAATGGCGCTCTTGACACCATAACCGTCTCTTTGCACCCACTACACCCTATTGGGCATTAGCGGGGTCTTAAAACCTGCAAAAAGAATCACATATACATATATACTTCCACATTCACATTTCTTTACACATCCACAACCAACCACAATAATAAACAATTTGACTCATAATTTTGGATCGTATGGGAGGTTGGTGTTGCGGGTATTGTAGCGACGGGATAGAAAAGGGAGAAAGAAAAGAAAAATAAAATTTAAAAAAAAAAATTTCGGATCTACAATACTTTGCTACAGTACTGCTACAATACTGCAAGAGTAGTCGAACGAATATGAGAGGATTTCAGGTTACAATAATTACAGGGAGAGAGAGAGAGAGAGAGAGACGAGTGAATTACCTTCGGAAAGAGAGAGAGAGAAAGATAAAGAGGCTGAGAACCTTGCTCACGGGATGGGAGGGAGAGAGAGGGAGAACGAGCCAACGGGATGAAGAGAGGATGCTTTGTGCGGGAGGAGTTTCGGCTTGCGTGCGGTTGGAGGAGTTGGAATGAGAGAATCGAACGGCTTTCAATTTTTAGGGAGGATGGGCGAATGAGATGAGAGGGAACGAGTGAGTGTTCGAACAAGAGCGGGAGCGATTTTAGGGATGAAGCAACTGAGGGTCAACATCTATATACTAACTACTTGTAATGTAATGAATAGTTATTGCATTAATTGTTATTGCAATAGTTAACATGATTTATTTGTTCATTAAGTATTGATCATATTGCAATAAATGTCCCAAAAATTTTCAAATATTTAATGTTTGTTTAAGCTTTAAAAGATATAGATCAATATTAAATGAGATGAAAATTTTGAATATCATGAACTATATATAAATGCTTGTATGTATATGTTGATTGATGTAGTTTCACCCCCTTATGATACTAGCTAAAGACATTAAAATATCTATGCAAAGGTTATTAATATTAAAGTATCTTAAATAATACAACTTTAGACAATAGCTCATGTGACAAACGTAAATGATATAAATAAGATATGATATTGTACTGTACGATAAAATGTGTTAAACTTTCTTGATAGATTATATATTTGAATAAAAATTATCATTTATCATTATAATGATTTATTGTGTTTGACTAACATACATATCATTTTTTTTATTATATTAATGTAATTTAGAAATATGAGTATTCACTATCTGTTGATAGCTCACTGTATTTTTTATCTAATATTTATAGGCTAAAATTTTAGAATAGAAATAAATAATAGAAGAAAAAAAGTTTATAGAAGACAAAGTCAACATAGAGAAAGGTATATTATTATTATTTTAATTTAAATTATTAGTGGTTGTTTCAAAATATTGAATAATTGTTAGTTAACAATAAAAATTATAACTTTAATTTCATCATCCGACCGTTCATTCCCATCTTAGTAATTTTAAAACCTTGGAATAAATCTTGACAGATAGGTGCATCAATAGCTAGGAATTCTACACAATCAAATTAAATGGTAGCTCCAACATCTACTATATTAATGATGACGTTTATGAGACGGATATTAACATCACGCCTAAGCTTTTACTATAGAAAAAATATTGTTTAAATCCATTCTGCATAAATGAAAGATGAGATCAATAATTAAGAATTAATATTTCATCTCACACTTTCAAAATACATAATTACAACATAACAAAATAATAGTGTAATAAAAGTAAAACTTATGTAATTATTAATTAATCTAGAGCCTTATTTGACAATAACTTAAGTTTATTACAGTTCACATTTCAAATAAGTGTTCTTATTTGTTTCCTCGATTATTTTTATTTGGCTTAAAACTCAATGTATTTTGCTACTACTATATCACATGTAACACTAGCAACAGATTAAAAATAAATATGTTCTCAATGGAGTCGCTAGAAATCTATGGGCTCCAAAAATACACTCAACCTCTCATTGAGAGATTTTAGATATAGTTTGGGTCAAATTTTCAAAAGACAGCTTAATTTGTAGATAAGACTATGTCCCCATTTTGTGAGGACTTTAGATCCAGTTCCAAATTTTTCATAGATGCAAGCACCTATAGTTAATTAACCCTCTCAATGGTAAGAAAGAACTTTCGATTAAGGTTATTTATTATATGGCTAATAATTTAGCATATAGTAGTATCAAATTAAATTCAAAATTTGAGAAATTTGTCAATGTTAACTTATAGTGAATATAGGGGAAATGATGACAAGCCCGATCAAGATCTCATAGTTCCATCATCCCGAGTTGTTGTGATCTCCAGTCAACTTAGTCAGAGAAAGTAGTTGACCTAACCTGACCAAAGAGTCCTTATTGACAACAATGAGTTATTTCGTCCAAAAAGACCTTATAAAAATTGGATGAACGTTTGTCAAAAAAGATAATTTTAAGTCAATCTTAGTTAACAGAGGATTTATTGATTTATCAAGTGCATCATATCATTCACTACACAAGGAGCAAAGTCATTGATAAACTAACAGATGTGGACTCCAAAAACTCACACCCAGCCTCTCGATGAGAAGAGTTTAAATTATGCCAGTCAAATTTTCAAAAGGCAGATTATTTTGAGGATAAGATATTACTCTGAGATTTCATCGTCATTTTGCAAAAACTTTTAGATCTACTTCCACATTTCCTATAAAGCAAACACCTATGGTTTAACCCCTCCCCGGTGATGAGATCTCACTTTCGATTAAAGTTAATCGTTAAGTCGCTAATTTCTTAACATAGAGTAGCAACAAATTAAATTTAAAGGTTTGAAAATTCACCACCATCAACTTAAAGTAAATGGTGGGGGAAATGATGGCATATCAAATCAAGATCCCATAGTTCTATCATCCTAGGCTATTATGGTCCATAATTTATTTAGTCAAAGAAGATAGTCTACCCCACCTGATCGAAGGATCCTTGCTTACAATCATGAATTACTTCGTTCAAGGGAGCCTTGTAGATCTTAATTAATATTTATCTAAGAAGACAATATTAAGTCCATTATAGCTAACATAAATCATTGTATTATCTTTGTCAAGTGCGTTCATAATTCATCATGAGCATAATCATTGAGGGATATACGCAAAGATAATCCTCAGCCCCATTGAGGTGTATTTGTTATCAAGCCAAGGATGGACATTCGCACCATCGTGTATTTCCAAAATTAAGTTGAGGCGGGACTTGAGATGTGACTCATATTCACAAAAAATGATGAATAGAATCATATGGATATTCTTGATCAAACAAAATTTGATGTCAGCAACATTATTCCTATATTTCATTCCATGATTCAAAAATAATTGGAGCAAATATTAAAAAATTTTAGGTATAAGAATTCAAGACTTCAAACCAGATTTTGATTCCATACTCCCAAAAAGAATGCATCATTAATGAATCATCATGTATAAATATACCACAATAAAATATGGTTACAAAAAAAATAGGCACTTAATGTCACACCCTTGCCTGTTATGCCTTGTGCTTGACCGAGAGGGTTTACACACATAATGCCCCATGCAAGCATTGTTATTTTAAGTGAATGTCGCTAAGTCTATTACAGGAAAGTAGCCCTCACTGAAACATACATGATGAATAGACCCCTCACAAACTTTTAATATAAAACTCCCATAGGAATCTCTAGTGGCCTTATATCTAGAATATTTGAGTGTACTTCTTTTGTTCACAAAAAAATTGACTCCTATTGCAATTAAGTGTGTTTATTGGCTACGAATACAAATGTTATTACCTCTCTCTAAAAAAATTTACAAATATGTTGATGCACCTTCCCAAAATGCACCTTATTTCATACAATTTTTCAAAGGGAAATTTCACTCATGAAAAATAAAGATTGCAGTCACTCCAATTTTGGCCCTTACGAAACACATTACGTTTCATCTCTGCCCACTTAAGAACAGAATGATATGAATGCCACTAAATTTATCCCGGTATAGAATGTGCTCCAGTTGACCAAACATTGCAAACCTTTCTAGCATGAGCAGCCAGTTCAAAATCTGTGAAAGTGATACGAACCTATTTCCTTGATTTGGTCTGATTCGGCTTGAGTGGTTCAATGAGTTGACTCACTGAGTGAATCTGAACCCGGCTGAGTTGAGAGAGTTGGGAGGGTTTTGCGGGTGCTTTCTGATCCGTTGGATTTAGCGCCTTTTTACTCAGCTGTTGGATCTAATCACTTGGATTGAGTGCTTCTTGAATTGATCCTTGTCTTAGGCGGTTTTGATCGCCGCGGATCGATCTTTGATCAAGCGGTTCTTGATTCTTATAGGAATGAGTGGATTACAGATGTTGATTTCTGCGCGGCATGATTCTGAGATTTGATCTGGACCTTTACTTGGCTTGCGCGGTTGCTTCTTGGCTGTGGGATTAATCGTTTGAGAGAACCTAACCTTATACTTTGCTTTCTTTGTTTTGTTTATTGTTCGAGCCGAAGCTCAGGAGGAATTAGGTCGGTGGATCGGAGGAGAAACTAGGTTTCTCAGATGGAAGGCGGTGGTTTCCGTGAGGAAAACCTAGAAGAAGATAGCGGGAGGAAGAGCGAAGGAGGAGGCGAAGGAGATAAGTTCTTTCAAATTTCTTGATTCCTCTGTTTGCGTCTTTTCTATTTATAGTTCTTTCTGTCTTGGAAGAGCTTCTACATCTTGTAAGCGATTTACGAGATTACATTACGGTTTTTTTCGTCGTGTATTCATTATCGATGTTGGCCACTTTCTTGAAGTCCTCAATTTATTGCTAATTCTTTGCCGGGATTTTCTTGAATTATCGGAATATCCGTATTTGTCTATCATACGTGGTGTACTTTGGGGTTTTTTTGCTTATTATTACTCGGTTGGTTTTGGTTTGTTGTTACGGACATGTTGTATTTATATTCTATAATATTCGTAGTTGTTTTATGCTAACTTAGTAATCTTGTAATATTTTCTTCTCTATTTATCATGGTGGTCTCGAATAATGAGTTTCAATCATTTTGTGGGTATTTGGTCTTCCTTCACATGCAGTCTGTTAACCTTGTAATTCTTTTTGTTGTATGTTCTAATTTGGTAATTAGAGGATTTGGGATCATATCATTACTCCCCTCACCTGACCCGTCCTCAGGTCAAAATTGAACACTTCTCATTTCTACAATTCATTTCTCGAAGCTCTGTTGATACTTTCCCTCCCACTGACTATGACAGTGGCAATTTGATTGTTTGTTGGAAGTAGTATTCTCTTATCTCTTGTTGTAGACTTGTTTCTGCCTCTGTATGCTCATGATCCTGTAGCTGGATTACCACTAGGTGGATATTGTAGTTGCGACTCACGGAAATTCACACCACGACTCATATTGGATAGGGTATGTAATGGGTAGTTGCGGTTATACTCATATTAGGGAATAGCTTATTTGTAATTCATCTTTGAGTAGGCTATGTAAGGATGTGTTATCTCGAAAAAATACTAAGCTATATAGGATATATGGCTAATAATTATGTATACTTGATAGATAGGCTTTCTTTTGGGTTAAATGGTTGATACATGAAGCTTGTTGCTAATATTTCTTCTTGTACCCATTGGTTGTCGGTGATTATCATATGCAGTTGATGTTCTTTATCATTTCTTACATTAATGCAAATAACTTGGACTTGGATATACATGGTACTTCTCATCATTGAGCATAAGTTCTTCTTTTTTTCCTTATTTGAGTTCTTTGTTAAATTCTGAATTGATATTTGCTGTTTATGTTGACTGTGTTGAGTGGTATTTGTGGGAGGCTGCAGTAAGGTAGTTGGAGCATCGATATTCTTGTTTATTCTTGAAATTATCTTGATTTACTTATTTATGTTTGTTTATTGACGAATCTGTCTTATTGTTGGTAGTGAATGTTCTGAGGAAGAAGGCTAGAGCTCTTACCTTTTTAATATCGATTTAAGCCCGATTCAAAGCGACTTTGTAGAAATTCATGTGGAATAAAATTTGGTTAGCTAAGTCTTCAAATTCATTATAAAATGTTTACTTGTGGTTTCTTTGTTGAAGCTTAGTTCTCCTCTTAAATCTCAGAGGGAAGGCCAAATCTTTGCATAATTTGTTCTTTAAAGCGTGTGAAATCTGATTGTTTATTCTTTGCATCCATTGATACCCAAGCAGTCCATGTATATATATTGAAGATATTAAAATTTGATCCTCGAAGTTATATCTTGAAAAATTGTTTACTTTAAAGAGAGCCCTCTGGGTCTTCTCCATTAAATCAGGCATATCTATTTTAAGAGGTATTGACATGGGTGTGTTTGTATGTGGTCTGTTTGGAGAATAGGATTTTGAAGGGAATGCATCACATACTTGAATTTGAGGTTGTTTTTTTAAATCATTTTCTGGCGGTCAATCTTTTGATATTTTGTCATAGTGGGAGTCATTTCTCTTGCTTTGCCTTGTCACACTCTTAGGGTTTTGATGTGTTTCTTCGCCATTTTACGAGTGTTGTAGTCAACGAGAGCACCAATGATATGATGTAGTCAACAAGAGCACCAATATTACGAACCTAATTTCTTGGGTAATTACGTCCGCTTGGTTTAGGTTATTCCGAGTTGACTCACTAGGGGTGAATCACGGCGGGAGAAGTTGGGAGGGTTTTCGGTGCTTTCGATCCGTTGGATTTAGCCTTTTCGGTTGTTGGATCTAATCACTGATTGAGTGCTTCTTGAATTGATCCTTGAGCAGTGGATTCGTTTTCGATCACATGGATTTGATCTTTGATCAAGCGGTTCTTATTCCGAGATTTAGTGGATTACAGCGCTTGCTTGCGGTTTGATTGATCGAACCATGATGTTGGTTTTTGGATTTCTTGGCGTGGGATTAATCGTTTGAAGAACATAACCTTATACTTTGCTTTGTTTGTTTTGTTTATTTGAGTCGAGGCGCTCAGGAATTAGAGGCTGGTGGGATGGGAGGAGAAAGCGAGGTTTCTCAGATGGAAGGCGGTGGTTGAGGAAAACCAGAACAGGGAAGAAGAAGAAAAGGGGAGACTGAAGAGCTAAGTTCTTTCTGAAATTTCTTGACTTCCCGTTTTGTTTGGCTTTTGATCTCTATTTATACTTTTCTTGCAAGATCTCCAGTCTTTTTTGCTACTTTATATTATGTTGGGGTTCTCGTTTACATTTGTTTCTTGGAATATTAGTTAGTTGAGGTGTGCCATCATTTATTTACTCTTCTTGATTTCTTGAAGTTAATTCTTTGTGGTTTGCTTCTTAGATTATTGTAGTGCTTGAGAAACTCTCACGGACCATTGCGATATCTGGCGACCCTCTTGTGATGTTTACTTGGAGTACTTGTGTTGTATTGTGTAACAATTCCTTTTCGATCTCTGCTGATATTAGGATTGCTTTCTTACTACCTTCATCTTACGTATCATTGTTTATTATACTAATTTGCTGTTTGTAAAATAGTTCTCTGTAATCTTATTGTTGTATGTGATAATTTGGTATTTAGAGGATTTGGGATCATATCATTACTCCCTCTCCCGACCTTGTCCTCGAGGTCAACTTAGATGCTCTACGTATTTTATTTGACATCGAAGCATCGTGGCTAAAATTCCTTCCTATTGTTTTAAGGTTTCGTTAATGTGTTGATCTGCATTCGTTACGTGATCAGCGTAACGGGTTGACTAATATATTCCCGGAGTCTTGGATTGAAGCTCTCTTATGTTTTTTGGCCTTTTTTTTTTTGATATTGAAGCTTGCGTCCAATCTTTGCTTATAAATGGCATTTCTTATTTGCTATATCGATGGGGCTTTATAAATTGGTATATATTATCTTACAGGTTAATTGATGGTGAGTATTGAGCTATTTAGTATTTATAATTAGACAATTATATGTCATATGTCTTGATTGAATGGCGATAGTTAAAGCGATTCTAATTCCTCTTCTTGTATCCCAATTTACGGTTTAGTATCTTGCTTATAGTTGATACTCTTGGTCATCATTATTCGACAACGATAAGAGTTTGGATTTGCACATGACCCACGTGAAACTTCTCATCATAATGAAGCAGACCTCTCCTTTTTTGTCTTCCAATTGGGCGTGATTAATTTACGAATAGGTATCGTGAGTATTGTTGGGTATTGTGGATAGTAGGTGCCATTCTTTGGTGTAGGCGGTGGGGGTGTTGTTCATTCTGAGGATGTGTAGGAAATCTGGAAGGTCAGTGTAGATATGTGTCATCTTGATCTGCATTAACTAGTGAAAAGCTTGTTGTAGTGAGTTTATGCAGTGCCTCACTTCTCTTTTAATGTCATGCTTTAAACCAGTTCAAAACAACTCTGTAAAATTCGGAGGAATTCTAAAATCGGTTGGCTAGCTCTTCAAATTCATTATAAAACTCGTGGACTGTGGATTTCTGTTGCAGTTTAGCCAATTCACCCTTTAAATCTCTGTAAAGGGAAGAGCCAAATCTTTGCATAACTTGTTCTTTAAATTGTGACCATGAATACAATTGTTTATTTAATTCGTCGATTAATCTGCCAACTTCAAGATTATGTATATTGAGGATATTAAAAATTTTTGCTCATCTGATGTGTTAAAATAGTTCATGTTGAAGAAACAGATTTAAAGGGTGAATTGGCTAAACTGCAACAGAAATCCATAGTCTAGGAGTTTTACAATGAATTTGAAGAGCTAACCAGATTTGAATTCCCTGAATTTTTTCTGAGTTGTTTTGAATCGATTTAAAGCATGACATTAAAGAGAAGTGAGCACTGCGGTAAACTCACTACAACAAACTTTGATTAGTGAGTTAATGGAAGGCAGTTACAAGATGACATATCTACGATTTCTGCGTGTAATGAACAACAACCCTTTTACACCGTTGGCACTACTATCCACAATAACCACAGACCACGGATACCCATTCGAAATTAGCCCAATTGGAAGGCGAAAAAGGAGGTCTGTTTTGATGTGATGAGAAGTTTCCAGAGTCATGTGTAAATCAAACTCTTTACTCTTATCGTAGTCGATGATGACCAAGTATCAACTACGAGATCTCAAATTGGTGGATACAAAAGAGCATTAGAATCGCTTTAACCTCGACCATTCAATCAGGTTAAGGCAGAGGCATATAATTGCAGTATAAATAGTAAATAGTTACGAATAATTACATTGAATTAACTGAAGTATAATTGATATAATGATTATAAAGCCGTCGACGTAGTGCAATAAGAAATGCGGAATTATAAGCAAGATTGAGGCAAGCTTCCCAATATTAAAAAAAAAAAAAAAGGCAGAAAAACTGATCTAAGACTGGTTAAATGGGCGGATATTAGTCAACTTTGATTGATCCGCACGATAATGCAGGATATCACACATTAAAAGCAAAAACAATAGGAAGGAATTTTAGCCAGATGCTTCTTGGATGTCAAATATAGAAATCTGAAAGTATCAGTTGAGGACAAGGTGTGTGAGGAGAGTAATGATATGATCCCAAATCTCTAAATACCAAATTATCACATACACAATAAGATTACAGAACTATTTTACAACGACAATTAGTATAATAAACAATAGATCTGAAGATGAAGGTAGCATTAGAAGCAATCTAGATCGAAAGGAATTGTTAATGCAAGTACTCAGTAAACATCACGAGAGAAGCAGATATTGCGCGGTCGTGAGAGTTTCTGACTTCTGATAATCTAAGAAGCAAACCACTGAATTAACTTGAAATCGAAGAAGAGTAAATAACAGTGACAAACTAATATTCAAGAAAGCGAAGCGAACCTAGCAATATAAGAAAGTAGTTACAAAAGAAGCGAGATCAAGAAAAGTATAAATAGAGATCAAAGCCAAAGCAGCAGTCAATTTGAAAAGAACTTAGCTCTTATCTCCCATTTTCTTCTCTTCTTCCTGGGGTTCTTCGGTTTTCCACGCTTCCATCGGAGAAACCTCGGTTTCTCCTCATCGGCCCTAATTCCCTCAGGAGAGTCTCGATGGCTCGAGACGGTAAACAAAACAAACAAAGTATAAGGTTAGGTTCTCTGACTAATCCCAGCAAAAGCGACATAAACCAACATCAGGTTGATCAAATTTCCGGATCAAGCCCCGCGTGTAATCCACTAAATCTCAAGGGAATCAAGCAAAACGGTGATCAAAATCAAAAGGTCAAGGTTGATGGTTCAAGAATCAATTCAAAGCCATCCAGTGATTAGATCCGGTTGAGTAAAGGCTAAATCCAGCGGATGAAAGCACCGGCAAACCTCCCAACTCTCGGCTTCAGTAGGTTGATTCACAAGTGATTGAGCAGCCGAAGAACCAATTGAAATTAAAATTGGTGCTCGCTGATTCACACTACAACAATGGCGAACAACACAAAATACAATGCCTTGAAAATGTACAGAACAAAAGCAAATGACAATTAACAAATGATGATATGAAAAAATAAAAAAAGATTGATATAAAAGATTGAAAAACAACCTCAAATCGGTATGTATCCCATTGATCCGATTCTCCAAGCAGACCATACAAAACACAAATACCTCTTAAAATAGATATGCGGATTTAATGGAAGACCACAGAGGATGGCTCTTTAAAGCAGAGCAGTTTTTTCAGTATTATAACTCCTCAGAGGATCAGAAATTTTTAATATCCTCAATATACATGGATGGACCTTCTTTGAGATGGTATCGATGGATTACAAATAAATAAACAATTGTATTTTTTGTAGGAGAAGAACAAATTATCAAGATTTGGCCCTTCCTCTGAGATTTAAGAGGAGAACTATATTTAAACTACTGAAACCAAACATTTTTTATAATGAATTTGAAGACTAGCTAACCAAATTTTGACATTCCATGAATTTACAACTACTTTGATTCAGCTTAAATCGATATTAAAGGAAGTAAGAACGTCTTCTATACAGGCATTTCAATTGGCCAAAATGGAAGGCAGTTGTCGATGCATAGAAATAGAAATAGTAGAAATCGGACTTGTAAGTAAACATGATATCGAGAATGCTTCAACTTACCTTACTGCGACCTCCCACCACTCAACAGTCAACATAAGCAATAAATATCAATTAATTTATGACTCAAATAGAAAGAGGAAAAGAAAAGGTTTATGTGATTGTGATGAAAGTACCATAGAGCATATCAGCATTCAAGTTATTTGCATTAATGGCGGTAAATGATGACCAATCAACATATGACAATGTCAATGAAATGGACAAGAAATATTAGCAACAAATTTCATGTATCAACCATTTAACTTAGAAAGAAACTATCATCAGTATACATAATTATTACCTATATATATAGCTTAGTGTTTTGAGATAACACATCACCCTTACTCGCGAATTACAAATATATTCCACAATATAGAGTATAGCTCTGATTCATTACATCTGATAGATGAATTCAGTTCAATTGAATTCCCGAGGCTGCTACAATATCCACAGTGGTAATCCATTCTGAGGTGAGAGCATCTGAAACAAGTCTACAACAAGAGGCAATTTCCGTTCTTATTAAGAAATCAATCATTTGACAAAAGAATACTACTTCAATCAAATTGCTACTTTCATAGTGGTGGGAGGAAAGTATCAGAGCTTAGAAATGAATTGAAGAAAGCGGATATTCAATTTTGACCTTGAGGACAAGGTCGGTTTGAGGAGGAGTAATGTTATGAATCCAATTCATCAGCGCCAAAGTACATAATACAATATTAACAATTACCATAAACAACAAACTTCGGTATAGAAAAGAAAGCAAACCGACCACCAAGTTCATCCTTATATATGAGGCGGGCAGTTACAACAGAGAAGAAAAAAACCCAGAACAGTAAGGAAGATTAATTACAGCCTCAGAACAGAGAGGAATAAAGAAAAGAAATAGAAATTTATTACAAAACAAGTTAACAGTTTTTAGAGACAAAAGCAGCGATGGGATAAATAATTCAAGCTAGAACAAAATAAGCTCCCAAAGAGCAGAAATGAGAAAACCAGATCTGAAATTAGTTACAAGAGTCATAGAAGATAGCTATCTAAGAAGAACATGAAAACTATAAATAGAGGAAAGGCATAAAGCAGAGAGTCAGAAATTTGGAAAGAACTTATCTCCTTGAGTCTCCTCCTTCGTCTCTTCCTGCTATCTTACAGGTTTTCCTCGCCCGAAACCCGCCTCGGAGAAACCTCGGTTCTCCTCAGATCCCAGTGTGCCTAATTCCTCTCTGGAGTGCTTGACTCGAACGAGAAAAAACAAAGTAAAGGTTAAGGCAAACTCCCCTTGAAGCCTTCATCAGGCATAGATCAGTCAACCGCGGCCTCTCACGATCAGGATGACCTTAATCCTCCGCACATCAAGCTCTCCCTCCAACACGTAATTCTTTCGGTTCAGCAGTGATCAAGAATACCCGCGTGATCAAATAACACATCAAGGTCAACAAATCAAATCCATCCGACGCTCAAGAAGGCCAAGAGAACTTCGATGAGGCTCGATCCAACGGCTAATTACAAAACACGCGCATCCAACGACTTAAAGCATCCGAAGTTATTCCTTCCAAATTTCGAATCAGGGTTCCAAGCAACTCGTGGAGTCGACGAAGAAAAGATCGACTCAATTCAAGAAATTAGGATCATATTATTGGTACGATCATATTTGCTCTTGAGTTTGAATCTCAACGAGAGCACCAATGATACGAACCTATTTCCTTGATTTGGTCTGATTCGGCTTGAGTGGTTCAATGAGTTGACTCACTGAGTGAATCAACCCTACCGAAGTTGAGAGTTGGGAGGGTTTTGGTGCTCGATCCGTTGGATTTAGCGCTTTACTCATTGAATCTAATCACTTGGATTGAGTGCTTGAATTGATCCTCAATCGTGGATTGAACGGTTTCGACCGCCTCGATCGATCTTTGATCGTTCTTGATTCTTACGAATGAGTGGATTACGATGTTGATTTCCGCAGATGATTACGAGATTTGATCCGACCGCTTGGCTTGCGCTGGCCGCTTCTTGGCCGGGATTAATCGTTTGAGAACCTAACCTTATACTTTGCTTTGTTTGTTTTGTTTCGATCGCTCGAGCCGTGAGACGCCCGAGAGGAATTAGGGTGGGATCGGGAGAAACTTTCAGGCGTGGTTTCCCATAAAACCTAGAAGAAGATACAGGAGGAAGAGCAAGGAGGAGAAGGAGATAAGTTCTTTCCGGAATTTCTTGATTCCTGCTTTTCGCCTTTCCTCTATTTATAGTTTTCTTTCCGTCCCGGAGCAAGGCTTTTACATCTCAGAACTGATTGCTAGATTCTCATTGCTTTTGCCTCTCGTATTCCGTTATTGATGTGGCAGCGCTTTCTTGAAGTCTGCTCTAATTTCTGTTGTTGCTAATTGCTGCAGGATTTTCTTGAATTATATGGAATATCCAATTGGTATCCTTTGGTGTACTTTGGGGTTTTTGTCTCAGCCTATTATTACTCTAGGGTTTTGGTATTGGTTCTTCACGACATGTATTTATATTCGTAATAATATTCGTAGTTGTTTTATGCTCGATTTAGTAATCTTGTAATATTTTCTTCTCTTATCATCGTGGTCTCTCAGATAATGAGTTTCAATCATTTGTGGTCAGATTTGGTCTTCCTCATGTAGTCTATCCTTGTAATTTTATTGTATGTTCTAATTTGACAATTAGAGGATTTGGGATCATATCAGAAAGTCACATCTACAAAATGTTTACCATGTGTTACGCTACATAAAAGGTAATCCTCATAAAAAAATTTCTATTTAAAATAAAGAATAAACTCACATTAGAGTACTATACAAGTGAATATTATGTAAGTTCAATAGTGAATAGAATACCAACATCAGGTTATTGCACATTTCTTAGTGAAAATCTAGTAAGATGGAAGAGTAAAGCAAGAATGTGATGGCAAGATCCGATGTTGAATCAGAATATAGGGTAATGAACCATGGAATTAGTGAATTATTATGGCTAAAGGTCAGCCTAAACAAGCTAAGAATCAAGTGAGAATGTCCTACAAAGTTGTATTATGGCAATAAGTTCAAAAAAAATTGCTCATGGCCCACTACAACATAACAAAACAAAGCATATTTAAATTGACCTGCAATTCAGAAAAAGCTAAAACAAGGCATAATCTGCATTTCTTATGTTCCTTCAAGACTAAACTGGAAGATCTTTTTACTCAAGAACCCAATGGTGCAATTTTTCATGAAATCATCTCTGTGATGGGAACGTAAAGCATTCATTCTCCAGTTTGATCGGGCGTTGCAGCTCATAGTATTGGAAAAAAATTTGAGACTGAATGTGATAGAAGGAAATCTGGAACTGTTTAACATGAAAAGCCTATATCAAGAAGTTTTGAGTTTAAATATGATCATATCTTTATTCAAAGTAAAAAAAATTTATCGTATGCATTTAGTATATTTATGTCAAGGTTATATAATTGTAGATATTTTTCTTATTTTGGAATAGAGTTTCCTTGTTTTCTCTTTAGATTAATCTATATATTACATTGTATAAAATGCTTTGAAATCATAAGAAAGAATATGTTCTTGATCTCTTGTTCTCCACAATAAGATTAAAGAAATGCATAAAAATTGGATTTCTCAAAACATTGAATTTTATATTTATTTTTGGCCGAAAATGTGTAATAAAGGTAGCAAGCTCATTGGTAAGTTTGTGAATAGAAATCTTTCATCATCAACCTGCAGAATAAGTTATGAAAGAAAATCTAAAACCCTTAGAATTCTTTTGAGGAATTGTGCTCCAATATCACATGCCCATCATGTTTAAGATTGTACAAACCTCAAAGCAAATCCAAGGGATTTAAGCCAACATTCAATAACAATTTGGTGTACATCCGGTGTTTAAGATGACTCTGCAGCCAATATATTCTTTCGTCAGTAACTTTTAGTAATTTTTCTTTTCGCAAGCAGACCCACCATCATTATTATAGTTAAGGTTGGTAACATCAGAACATCATCTTTAGCTACGCACAGATCTCAAAAGCAAATCCAATATGTTAAGCCACCTAACATAAATATTATGTGCACAACGAATCAAAAGACAGCCAATGGCTGCAGCAAGTAAAGTATACTTTCATTATTTTTCAAATCATTGATTACAAGAGTGCGCTTAAATTAATTGTTTTGGTTATTTAATATTTGATGTAAGATTATTGGAGCAGCACAAGTTGGAGCAAGAAAGAACTATGTCATAACTGAAATGTTGGATTATCTGTGATCACCATTAAATAGGTGACTCTTTACTAGTTAAGGGATAAATAAATCCTTCCTCATTAAGGGCATTTTCCCTGACATTGGTTGTATGCTTTAATCGTTGATAGCATATGTTATGGGGCATATTTTATTTATTTATAGTATTTCATGTGATTATATTAATATGATGGGATGGTTAACTTTGTCAAAATACTTATTACACAAATTCTTATGAGGTTTATATACATTATTTTGTTCAAAAACAACCAATGTCCATACAAATCATGAATTATGTTGATATGTAACATATTTTAATCATAATAATTATTAAATCTTAACCACAGAATCTTTTTTAAAAATATAAAATTTGCATAATTAATGCTTGCGTACATGATGTATGCATTTTCGGTAGAGCCCTGATGCATTTAACAGCAACGTTAACAGTTCCTCAAGAGTGATTACTCTTGTTTGAATTATTGGATTTCTATGGGTTGATGCATTGATGAAAATCTTTTCAATTCATGTCAACTATAGATATGTAAATATAAAGTATTATGATAATGATTGAAGAGTTATTTATGGATGTTTATATGCAATATTCATGCAAATGGAAATTTTGGTATTTGATTGCCATAATTATCATTTTGCATATAAATTTTATGAGCTGCACTGCTTGGTAAGCGCCATTAAAGTATTTTTTTATTTGATAATCATACATTTTGTATGCTATTCATAATTGTTATGATGCAAATAGCTATGTTTTTTGGCTATTTCATTTATCATATTTGTATCATATGCTTAATCTTTTATACTTGTCAATATATTTCACCAACTAAGTTTATTTCTTGCTTATTCAGCACTATTATTTTGATGATTTTGTATGTTATTAATTGTGCATCTTTGTTGAGAGAGTTTCCAACTCATGCTTTAGGTGTATCTCTAAAAGATGGTTAAAGTTGTCATTTAGTTGATCTAAGAGTGATTTGTTCCTTATATAAGTATATAAGTTATAGCAAAAGTTAAGTTTTAATACTTTTTAGTAGATTAATCAATGTATTATTGGATTTAGATACTCTGATGCATCATTAATGAAGAAATAGTATTAATATCATGCTGATAATTTGTGAGATTAGTTCTAAATTTATCAACTCACACCGCCCTACAAAATTTTCTGTGACAAAAGCTGAAAATATCTAATGGCTCATCCATCTCAATATTTTGTGTGAACAACTAACGCATATTAACATGAAGATGAATCAAAAGTATTACACTGCTGCATTAACAACTGCTCACCAAAAGTAGCAATTGAATCATTTTATTGAATAAGATAAATATTAATAGCATAAACAATCTTTATTACAAAACCAAGCTTCCACAATTTCCAATAGCGTAGAAGCCATCTTCTCTTTTGTTATTAAGATTATGCTTGTTAGGAAAAACAAATAATAACGTCAAGCTCATGTTCCTTCTTCAAAGATCTTATTGTTTCCAACTGATTTTTAATTTATGCCTAGATTGCTTAGGAGCAAGATGCTGTTTTATCAAAATCAAAAGAAAAAAAGTATACCATACTAAAGCAAGGAATAGAATCTTATCAGAAAGAGAGAGTATACAAAATCAAAATTCAATAATCCAGAATAAATACCTTGCAAGAAGAGCATAACTCAACAAAAGATTTCAATGACGTTGATGATGGTAAGGTTGCATTTATACAGCTAACCCTTTTAAATCCCATCTTCTTCAACCGCTCTTCTTTCAATGCTTCATACTCTCGTATTAGATATTTTTTATAATCCTAGCAAAACTTAGTAAAACGAAAACACAATCAATTCCAGAAAGAAAAGACAACAATAAGCCTATAATTCTACACTAGGCATAATTAAGTAGAGAGGCAAAATCCATGGCAATCAAGAAAACTTAGGAAAAGGAGAAACTCATATGGACCATAATAAGGATTGAAGAAAGCTTGAAAGCAACAAATAAAGTATAATTAATGAAGGTTCTACAACACCTAGTCTAGTTGACCCAAACTAGCTCAAACATAACAACCTGATCAAAGTTTAGCCCATCATGCCAACACAATCTAGAGTTATACCATCCATGCAAACCCCATTACAGAGGTACAATTATGTCCCATGAATCTACATGGAACCATATTCTAAAATACACGGAAGAAAGATGTATAAATAGGCTTAAAAGGCTATAAGCATCAAAAGACACCACCTCACCGAAGAGGGAAACCTCAATGAGCAAGCCAAAATCATAAGCTCGGCTACTCCATTAGACAAGAAGTAATTGGCTACCATATTTAATAGGAGTTGTTTACTTCTTTAGGTGCTTAGTGATAATAATCATCCTAGTTCCTATATTAGAGTATTTGGCAGTTAGCAACCTCTTTATATTGTTATCATCTCTTAAATTTATAAATATAAGCACTTATAAGCTTTAGTTTCATTGCAAATTTAGTAGAAACTTATTTTGGGATTTTTCTCTTCCCCCTCTCTGCAGGCTCTTGATTGCCTCCCGACTTTTTTATTCAACTAGTTCTCTCTCAGGATCTCTAGCCATGAGTCTAAAGAAGCCTGATTGATCAAGTGAAGATCGAATAAAATAGAAGATAATCTAAGCATGGTAATCTACATCAAACCTAAACATATTTGCTCCTCTTCTCTTCCCTAAACCTCACCAACAAATTTTTGTAATGCCTTGATTGAAAGCCTTAAAGAGTGGTTACCTAAGTAATGAAGATTTAAATCCCCATCTAATTCAACTATAAAAAGCCTTAAGCTTATATATGCTAAACTATCCAACCCAGGAACTTATTTTCCCTTTATTTCCTCATCCAAAACCTAAGTGAGGTAATTTTGCATCTTTATTAAAGTTTTTGGATCATATCCACTGTGTATGATTCCAATTTGTTATGATCAAAATCTGATACTAAAAGCATTACTAGAGCCTACAAATAAGAAAACACCCACAGCTAACCAAGAAAACTTGCAATAATGAACAGAAAAGAAAGAGTACAACATTTCCAACTGTAAAATCAATTTATGATGTTCATGTAAAGCCATGCTTCCATTATTTCAAAACCTACAGAGCAACAACTTTCAATATGACAAGGGAAAGATTTTAGGCATGACAAAAAAAGAGGGTGAATTGGGTTGTTAAAATGTTCTTGATAAATCTTTAAAAAACAATTCACACACTCAATTCAAATGAGCAATATATATTCAAGAAAGCACAATAATAAAATATTGAAAGTATATGTTAAAAAAAATAGCTAAATCAGAATTTTATAATGGTTTGGTCCAAACATAGCCTACATTCACTCTCCAAGCTCTCTTATCTGCTTGGGTTCCAATAGATCCGTCCATAGTAGCATACAAATGCATATGTAGAAAACTTAGTACAAGCATTCCGTTTTGGAAGGAGATTCCCAACTCCTTCACAAGGCGAGAAAAAGACCTCCTTATGACTTCCAACAAGCTAGGAAACCAATGCGTACACAAATTTTAGACTATTCCCAAACCTTACATAATAAGCAGTGTCGAATGAAATTCTATGAGAGAAAGAGTAAAGAAAATGGCTTAAGAATGCGAAGGATGCTTTAATGAAAAGTGTATTGAAAACAAATGATCCATGTAATATTTATACAGAATAATAACAAGATGAGACCTGTACCAAAATAAAGTTACGTGCCAAAACATATCTTAAACATAACAGAGTTGGCTCATGAACTAGTTGTTATATTCAAATACGTGCAAGATCATATATATAATCAACTGATTGTATTTATAGTCTATATAGAAATAACCATATTTAGGGAAGATCACATAAACAATTAACATCTATTATATCTAAAAATCAACTCACAATTTCAAGACAGACTGCCATCCTATGGAAGTCTATATTGATGTATATCTAACCTTGATCATATTTACAATTTCTAGGTTCATATATAACAGTCATAAGTACAAGAATGAGCCAATTTGAAAACATAAAATAAATATAAGTATAGTTAATATTTTATGAAACTTAACACACTTGAATTTCTTACATTTGAAAGCTGTGATGCAATAAATTTTCAAAAATAATTTATTTGATTTTAATTAAGTATATTAAAATTTTAATTAAAAATTTAATTTGCACCAGATGAAATTGACCAAATCAGTTCCTAATGAAGAACACATGTGAATGATCAATAAATAGACAAGTTTCAGTGGACTAAAAGATTTTTCAAAGATGTTTCAAAAAAATATATCAAATAATTGAATTATGCACCACATATGCTATGACTAAAGTTATTTCTCTAATCATTTATCAATCTTTTACAATAATTCAAAGAGTCTGGCCTCTCAAAAGGCACATGATATGGTTTTATTAAACTAGGAATCAACAAATGATTGGATACAATGTTGATATGTTAACCAAATCATTACAGGTAAAACAATAATAAATGCACACTTCATTTTTGCCAATGCTCATTTTTCTTGCCAGTTACACACGAGCTTAAAAATAAAATCTTTTGTCTCTTCATGGAATGAAATTTATGACTGGAAATAAAAATAAAAATAATTAAAAATTTTAAAATCAAATTGATTTGTTTCTTTCGTAAGAAAACAAACTAGATAAATACAAAATCAGATGTTTTTTTTTCCCAACAAAAATCAGATAAATCATAAAAAAGGATGTCAGATGATAAAATAGAATAAAGGGAAACATCATACCGTTATTCCTTCAAACCAAACAAAAGGAAAAATTACATTTCCACTTGATTTCTCTTAAACAAAACAAGTAAAAGTAATTTTAATCACCCTAAACCATTTCCAGTTCTATTACCTTCTCATTTCCTCCTTCAATTATTTAAACCAAACAAAACATTTTTTTTTCCAATTAGAGTATGCTCAATTCAAGCTCACATCAGACAACCAACTCGCAAGCTCAAAACACCGTTAGGGCATTACAAAACTGGTAACTCAAATCACGAACGAACGGAAATCCAAGGAAAATAAGCGCTATCCCAACTAAGATTGGCTAACCTCGACTCCACAGGACTGGCTGAAATCGTAGAAATGCGGAGTCGGACAGCGGCGTGCAGCTCGTCTGAGAAGCACTCCTTCACGGAAGGCAAGCTTAGGTTAACTCCAATGGGCTCTTGTTCATACGTCGGACGCAGCAAGCCGCCATTTGAGGGTCCCAAACGAGTACAACGGATGGCTCAAAGGTGCTTCGTCGGAAATAAATACCATGCGATTAAGATTAAAGTTAGGGCTGGGATTGGGGTTAAGACTTTCCGAGAGATCGAGGAGAAAGAAACGGATATGGAGAGGCGAGGGAGGGAAGAGAAGGAGGTCATCGGCGCTTCTGGATTTTTTGATGTTTGCTCTCGCTAAAATGGACTTGTTTTCATATGATTTTATAAAATAAGGACATATTGTAGGTCATACCTATATCATATTATAGGGCATACCATTTCAAGATCATAGTAGGAGTTTCTCCCAGATCTATTTGAAAAGGATTTCTTATATCTTCTAAATCATATAACTCTGAGCTACTAAATTACAAAATAGTATAGTTAAATAAAAGTCATCTTCTTATTGTCATGTATATACATCAGAGTATTTACATCCACAACATTGATATATACTAATCACAAAGTTCTAATATCTCTCATAAAAATACATGTTACCATTAATTATAAAATAATATATTTTTAACAAAATATATCTCTATCAGCAATAATCATGATCTCATTTCACTAGTTTCTTATACTTTCTTAAAAAGATGTAAATGTAATAAGAGTGAGCAAACAATTCAATAGATTATATAAAACATACATTTATTTTCAATGGACAAAAATATAATAATATATATAATTGTTGCAAAAATATTTTATATATTATACTAGTAAATATCTATATTATTATATATAAGTATTTTATGCATAAAATAAATTATGATCAGGATATGTAGTGTCATATCATATTAGAAGCAATTTATATTATTCATATTATCAAATATGATATTTCAAGGATTATCTATCATATATATGTGTGTGTGTGTGTGATAAAATTGTACCGTAACACACTAGCATAATATAATATATATAATTAAAATTAGAAAATATGCATAAAAATAGAAATAGCATGCAAGAATTCAATATGTTCATATCAATATATGAAAAATAATTTAGCAATAATATGGTAAAAGTTACACAGTGAATGCATTAAATGATTATAAGGGAAATCTGACATAATACGAGTATCTACGGATTGGGCATGACTACTCCAGTGTAATATGCTATCTAATTGTTTTTATATGATACTATATGACATGATAATATACGGAGATGATATAATGTGTACAAATAAAATATTATATGATATGACATAATTAGTTAGAATACATGTTTTGCATAGCATATGTATGATGATAGACAATTTTTGAAATAGCACACTTAATGATATGAATCTTATTAAACTACAATTTTTATAATATGGCACAATATACCATAATCATGATTTACATTTAGCACAATATACTTACTTGTAGATAATGACAAAAAATTTACTTTTATAATATGTGAATTATTCATGATATAATCATACATATTGTTTTATATTCATGCATTAATTGAAGTTATAGGTTTTGTGTACCTTATTAAGCTATTAGTTCACTCTTATTACATATACATATTTTTTAGGGAAAGATAAATAATCAAGAGTAAAATCATAATCACTAGTGATAATGGTATATTTTATTAAATATAAATATTTTTATAATTATAAATTATATATATTTTGTAAAAGTTAATGGAACACCATGATGATGATGAAAGTTTTGAATGTAAATAGTTCTTATATATATACATATATATATATATATATATATATATATATATATATATATATATATATATATATATATATATACATATATATATATATATATATAATGGGATAATGTCTTTTACTATATGTTTGACTTGGTCTAATCGATTATGTGATATATATTATAATAGGTTGGATCATAGTAAATTGTGATAAAATTTATTAGATTATCCTTCTTAGAAATATTGTCCATATACTCTTACATAACATGGTTATCATAAATTATGGACATTTAAATATATATGCCTTTATGTTTTAATACTTACAAATGATGTTAAATTTTACAAAGCTTAAAGATGATGCTTCATAATAGCCTTAGGATCCTTGCCTCTTACTACTAGGAAATATTGACTTAAAAAAGAAGTTAGTATCAACATTATATATTTCTTAGTTGTCTTGACTTCCACAAACTAATCCTTTTTATCAAATCTCTTTTAACTAATGTGAGCGTACTTTTATCCGGATATCTAAAGATTTATTCTAAAGAACTTTCTTGTAATATTTCCCAATTAAGAAATAGCTAATATGTTATAGAGCTTATTCATAAATCATCACTCCCTAATTTTTTTCCATTATAATATGAAGCTAAATAAACATGCAAATCATAAATAATTATTTGATGATTTATTATCAAATAGTTTTATTTAGGAGAGTTTATCTCGATGCATAATGCCCTACTCTTCTTATGCCAAAAGAGAATGATACTTATCATTTTTTACATAGATAGTCATGCAATTAATAAAATTATTATCAAGTATAAGTTCTCTATATCTTGACTTGATTGGTGCAAATAATTTACTGTATGATCAATCTCAATAGTAAATATCATCAAATCTACATATGAGAAGATGATGAATAAAAAATAGCCTTTAAGATAAAAGTTGATTCACACAAATGACCGTTAATATTATTTGTCTTAAATCCATACAAGTGATGTTTCATATCTTATGCCCTTTTATTAGAAAGTTTCTAATCATATATTGTAATAATATATATATTTTAAAACTAACAATGATTATAACCATTAGTCATGATATGTGTTTCGAGTGCTTCATCAAAAAAATGTTAGATATTCTTTTATTGAGGTGTTCATTTATGTTTACTTTAGCACTCTTCTCAAGATTCACTATTTTTATCATTATACCTTTTTCAATCTTATGAAAATCTGTGTCATTCTTTAGTGGTCTACTCTAATTATAATCTATAATGCTAAATAATTTTTATCAGTTAACCATCTTCAACCAAAGGTTTATTTCATGAATTTAGCATTGTTATGACTTCAATTAGTTACCATTTCAAGAAAATTAATTGTATTAGATAAAAAAATATATAAAAGTTTTTTTTAAGTTAAAGTGTTTCTGCTAAGTCCATTACTATTAAAATTATTAAATTTCAAGAAATTTTTAAAGTATCTTATGTTATTTCTTGAGTTGGAATCAAAGGAGTATTTAAGTAAAAAGGTCATTAGATTGGTTTCTTTAATGAAAATTTTCATGATGTGCATTAATGTTACTCTTCATATGATCATTGAGTTCCATACTATCTTCCAAACTATGTCATATTGAAGAATTTTAGTATGGACTTCTTTCTAGGGTTACTCGTATTATGTAATGCTTTGAATCCATCTTAATGGTAGTTAATATTTTTTTAAATAGCACACCTCATTTTATAAGATAAAATATTTGTAAAATAGGTCATTTGTATAGCTTCCCAAGGCAATTATCTCTAATCATAATGTGAGCTTTATAACTATTTTTTAAAAAAAATATATATGAAAGAAACTTAGCACAAAACTTTTATTCAAGCTATTCATATAGTTGAGCTCACTTTTGGAGTGAGGATCCAATCTTCTCATCATAGATCTAGGAGTCTTCTAGACACTAAGAGCTCCCTAATCATAAGGCACTCTTAGTGGCTAAGTGAACACTTAACCTAAACCTAGAAACTTATGAGAATTAGCCTTAGGAATAGATCATGCCATAGGGTCTAAGGTAACCTACCTACCCTATAGCCGAAACCAAACTCTTGCTACCTCCTTAGCCAAAATCAAACTCCAAATCAATATAAACAAAATCCAATTTAATCCCAATTTATATTCGAACCCCAAACCAAAATCAAATCCATCATGATCTAAAATCCACCTAAGCCCATAATTCAATCCTATGGACTTAACCAAAATTTCCTTCAATCAATCCTAACTCAATGGATTTTCTCATAAGTCAATCAATCCTTCAATCATCATTCCACACTCTTCCAAAACTATAATCAAACAAATCAAACCCAAAATCAATTTAATCAACCTAACCTAACCCATTTGACCTAAAGGGTTTAAATGAGCCAAAATCTAATTATACCCAAATCAATTGCAATTAAAGCTATCAATCAATCCCAAATCAAATATCAAACTCAACTCAACTCAATTCAACCTAAAATCGATTCAATTGACCCATTAGGTTCACTTGACCCAAAGTGACCCAAAGGACCCTTTGGAACCAAACTCCAATCCAACCCAAATTGGATTAAACCAAACCATCCAAAATCTCCTATAGTGATTGTTGATCGCCATTGATTGATTAATTGCAATCAATTGGGTCAAACCAAGTCAATTTAATCACTTGACCCAAGTTAATCCTTTTAGCCTACATGAGCCAAATTGAACCAAATCTCATCCTACATCAAATCAATTGAAACCAATGATTCATACCAACTTCAAATCTATCCTTGAACATAACTTGACCATCAATTGAGTCAAATCAAACTCAATTGGCCATTTGATCCAAGTTGATCCAATTTGACCCAAAAGGCCAAATTGGGTAAAATCAAAATCCAATTCAAATTGATTGCAACCAATGATTCAAATTCATTCCAAATTGATTATTGAACTTGATCAAAGTCTTGATTAAATCCAATTTGATCAATTGAACCCAATTGACCCATTTAGCCCAAATTGACCTAAAGGGTCAATTTGGCATAAATCTAAATTGATTGAACTCAAAGCCTACAACCATCTTCAAATGACCAATTGAACATAAATAAATACCTAACCCAAGCCAATTTGGCTAATTTGACTAAATTGGTCAACTTAGCCTATTTGACCCATATGAATCTAAATGGGTCAAAGTCAAATCCAAGCCAAATTAAATTAGACCAATTGAACCAAAATATCCAAAATACTCATTTGAAATTAACCCAAATCTTGGTTTGACCCAATTTGATCAATTGATCAACTTGACCCAACCTAGCCCAATTTGACCTACATGAGTCAAATTGAGCCAAACTCATTCAAACCAATCTCAAACCCATTGAAACTTGGCAAGACCCATCCTTGAGTCACCTTGGATCAGCCCAAATTCAACCTAACCCAAATTAAACTTGAATTGACCCATTACACATTGGATAAAGCCCTATATAGGACAAAATCCATTTTTAGGTGGTCAAACCTCCACCTTTACACTTGGCAGCTACCCAAGGCTTAGTTTGGACCCTTAGCTTTATAGCTAGCTTGACCCAAGGCTAGTTGGGTTAGCCCTAGGTCAAGGGAGGGAGGTGTGTTAACCCACCTCTCCTCATTGGCTCACCAAGGGGAGATAAGGACTTGCCATGGTAGCCACCTCTGACACTTGGCCAACCAAACCAAGCCACCTCAGCTTCCTCCTACCACCTCCGATCGCCTACGATGGTCGTACGACTACCCATGGTAGATTCAATCCAAGTCATCCAATTTGAGGGAGGAGGGGGTATACTTCCTCTCATTCTATTTGAATCAACACATTGAGTATTCTTAGAGCTTGAGCACCCTGAGATGATTCTCCCTTTGATTTCCCAAGCTCCCTAAGCTCCCCCCCCCCTGGCAGGAAACACCAAACTCGTAATAGGAAAAGGACTAACTCCGTCGAACTCCACTAAACCCAGCCAATTTCAAATCAACTTCACTCACACGTTCACTAAGCTCCAGCGAGGTGAAACGAATTTTCTCCCAAGCAATTCGAGCACCGGAGACCACTTTAAGGCCAACTCTGGCTTGTTTTCTGGCGATGGTTGGTCCATAGAGCTGCCAGCAAGGAGTAAAGGCGCCATCTTCTCAGCAGGGCTTCATCTCTTCAAGACGAAGCTACCTCAATTAGTTAGCCACCAATCCTGAGCTCCGGTGAGGTAAATTATGGGGAACCATCCTATTTTCAAATTTTATTTGGCCTTTTGGAAGAAAATTGAAATTTCATGCAAAATCCACCATTAGATCCCCTCCTTGAAGCTTTTGGAGTCAATCCCGAGCCTCCACAAGCTCCGACGAGCTTGGATCGAATGGAGGAAGACGGATAGTGTCTGTCTTTTGTCGCTCGAGGGATGGATAATCCACCGTCCATTCCATATGATTAGAATGAACAGTCGTGATTAATTCACTAAATTAATTTAATTTTAATCATATATGAACTGTGGGATTAATTCCCACCGTTAGATCTTAGATCGAACGGTGGGGATGAAAGCGCGTCCGCAGCCGACACGTCGATGCCACATCAGACATGTTTAAGCGGCCAGTCCCGCAGTGCCACATGGAAAGCGCTACCACATCAATGGTCCGCGTGGTGCCAGCACGATCAGGGATTTAATTAGGCTTAAAAATCTATTTTAATTACTGAAATTTCATAAAATCATAACTAATTGTAAAAAAATTTAAAAAATAAATAAATATTCTTTAAAAATGTAAAATAGAGGAGAATTTAATAAAAATGGTTTCATTTAATTTTAAGGATTAATTAATTTTTAAATATTTTCTTAATTAGTTTAATTAAGTCATAATTACTTGGCTAATTAATCTCAAATTTGACATGTTAATTTAGTGGGATGACCTCTGCCTCCCATAATTTTCTTGGGATTTATTGCATATGTAATTAGAAAATTTTGAAATTCTAACCCTGATTACTCTCTTAATGAATTTAATGATTAATTAAGGTTCTAAACAGTAAAAAAATTAATTAATTCAACTTCATTAATCATTAGTCAATAGTGAGATGATTAGGGAGAGTGATTAGTACCTCTTTCCTAATTACTTTGCCAAATTAATTTCATTGAAAGAGGGTTAATTAAATCATAAATTAATTAGAAAATTAATCAATTAATTAATAGTCAAATTAAATAAAATTAAAGTGCTAATCACATCAGATAATCAACAATGAAATTAAGGGTTCCTCTTTATGTGTTCAATAACATAAAGATCCTTAAAGAAATTATGATTAACCCATAAGTGTAAAAAATCATAAAAATACTTAATTAGATTCTTTAACTTAATTAATCCTTAATTATGAGCTAATTGCAATATGTACTTTAGGAGCATTGCACTTTTATTTTTCTCATATTCATATCATTTGTGGCTCATGATTAAATGATTAATCAAATTAAAGAAGCATAGAAAAATATAATTGAATGATTTTCTTAATGATTCAACTTAATTAATTCATAAAAATCACATAATTATCTTTCCTTAAATAAATTAAGATCACCAATGAGGGAATGGGATTAAAACAACAAATGATCTCTCCTTTTGAGCTTAATCAAAAATCAAAAATAAAAATTTAGTATAAAGCTTTTGGTTTCTTTTAAATAATTCTATTTAATGTGATTGTCCTTAAGAATTAGTGTAGTTGAATGAATCATATGGTTGTGTTTAGCTATTTCTTTTCAATCACTTTAAATATTGTATGCCATGTGATCCCATGCATTCATGTTCTTAAATTCAAATGAATCAAATGAAATTTATTTATGTGAGCTTGTGTGTATTTACTTAATTATATGTGTGGCTATTATCACTAATAAATTCAAATTTATTTTCCAAAGTTTATAAATTGATAATAATATTTTAAGTGATAGTAATTATAAATACATAGGACTTGCATGTGTTTATAACTCAAGCATGTGAATGTGAAGCCTTCTTTTCTATGTTTATATATAGATTTATATAGGTTTGAATGATAATAAGTATATAGTCTGGACATCCCGAGAATATGAGGCTTTAAGTAGCCCTAATGAGGTCATTTGATTATCTCACTTCCCTGGTTAACAAAGGCACGTACTTATTTAATTTCATTCATATGTATATTTATTTCAAATTTGGATCGACCTTTAATTCACATGTATAGATAATTCAATCAAATAAAATACAATCTTTTGCATAGTTTTCATTCTTTTAATTATGTATATATCTATATGTATTTAAGATAGCAAATATATAGATTAGACATCCTAGGAATACAAGGCTTTAAGTAGCCCCAATGAGGTCATTTGATTATCTCACTTTCCTGGTTAACAATGGTACGGACTTGCATATATCTTTTATACATATGTATGTGCATTTTATCAAAGAATGATAATCCTTTTATATATGTATGTATGTATATAGTCTCGACATCCAAGGAATATGAGGCTTTAAGTAGCCCCAATGAGGTCATTTGATTATCTCACTTCCTTGGTTAACAAAAGCACGTGCTTATTTAAATTTCTTCCTATGTATATTTATACTAGAATTTAGATAGAGCTTTAATTTACATGTATAAATAACTCAAGCAAGCAAAATATAACCACCAAATATATGCATACATTCATCATTTAAGTATGACAAAATATATTATATGCATATGTATGTGTTGACCTCGCTTTTAGACTGAGTCTTCAACCTCCTTAGCTTAGATCCAGGACTCTTATAGACACTAAGAGTTTCTTAGCCTTAAGATACTTTTTTAGGTGAACACTTAACCTAAGCCTAAAGACTTAGAAGGGTTAATCATAAGAGTAGGTTATGCCTTAGGGATTTAGGGAGACTTGCCTATCCTATGTCCTAAACCCAATCCATGCTTACCTTCTTGAATCAAACCTCAAATTTAATATCCACATTCAAATTCCAAGTCATTTGATTGAAACTCATAATCAAATCCAAAATCAAAACCCTCCCTAAGCCCTATGATTTTATCTTATAGACTTAGCCTTAGCCAAATTCAAATCAATCCAAAATTCAACTGATCTTCTTCAAGATCAATTTAATCCATCAAATCAAATCTCTAATCAAGTCCAAACTCAATTCCAAATCATTTGATTGAAACACAAAATCAAATTCAAACTCCAAAATCCTCTTTAAAACCTTATAATTGAATTCCATGGACTTAGCCAAATTTCCACCCAATTCAACCCAAACTTGATTGATCTCATCATAAATCATTTATATCTTCATTTATATTCATAAATATAAATAAAATTTAAACTCAAATAACCAAAACCAAATTAAACTAAACCCATATCCAACCAAGACCCTTCTTAAGCCATAGGGACCTACCTTCATGAGCTTGGCCAAATCTCACTCAAATCAACCCAAAATCAATTAGTTTCTTTATAAATCAATTATTCCATCATTTATATTCACAAATGTAAATGAAACCATCCAACAATCAAAACTAAATCAAATCAAATCAATTTTCTTCTAAGCCTTTTTGACCTACCTCCATGAGCTTAGTCAAATTTGCTTCCAAATCACTCTAAACTTAAGTGATTTTCTCATAAGTCATTTATATCTTCATTTATATTCATAAATATAAATGAAATATAAATTCAAATGACTAAAACCAAACCCAAAATCAAACCAAAATCTAATTCAAACCCTTTAAGCCAATTTCTTAGACTTAACCAAAACCAACTTAAACTAAGTCAAAATCAGTGGATTTTCTCTTGAATCAATCATTCCTTCAATCATCTATCCAAATATAAATGAAACCTACAATCATAAAATCAAATTCAAGTCAACCCAAGTCAAGCCCAACTTAGTCCTTTTGACTTGAAAACTTCAAATGAGCCAAAATTCATTAGAATCTAAATTGATTGCAGTTGAATATATTTTAATCCTAGGCTAATATATAAGTTCAACTAAACTTGAATCAAGCTAAAACCAAGTCAATTGATCCACTTAGGCTCATTTGACCCAAAGTGGCCTAAAGGACCTTTTTAAGCCAAATTCTAATTCAACTTAAATTCGATTGAACCAAGCCAATCCAAACCTCATATCATGATCAACAATCACTTAGAGTGATCAATTATCTTAAATTGGTCAAACCAAGTCAACTTAGCCATTTGACCAAGTCAACCCTTAACCCAAATGAACTAAAACTCATCATAGACTAAATTGGTTGGAACCATTGATTCACACTAACCCATGATCAATGTTTGAATATGACTTGACCCTCAATTGAGCCAAACCAAACTCAATTAACCATTTGACCTAAGTTGACCCAAATTGGCCTAAAGGGCCAAATTAGGTCAAATCATGATCTAACCCAAATTGATTGCAACCAATGGCACAAGTTCATTCTAAACTCATTGTTGAACTCGACTAAAGCCTCAATTTGATCAATTGGACCTAACCTAGCCCAATTGACTCACTTAGCCCAAATTGACCTAAAGGGTCAAATTGGCCAAAATCCAAATTAAACCCAAATTGATTCAAACCAAAGCTTACAATCTTCTCCAATAGATCAAGTAAACATGAATCAATACCCAATCCAAGCCAATTTGGTCAATTTTGGTCAAAATTAGTCAACTTGACATATTTGACTCATTTAATTCCAAATGAGCCAAAATCAAACCTAGGCAAAATTGATTGAAACCACTTGAACCAAAACACTTCAAACCATCATTTGGACTTAACTCAAGCCTTGATTTTATCCAATTTGGCCAATTGGTCAACCTAATCCAATATTGACCCAAATGACCTAAATGACCTAAATTTAGCCAAAACCCATGACCCATTGGAGGTTGATCAAACCTCGACCCAAACCCATCTTGGATCGGCCTAAAGTCAACCTAAAAGCTAAATGAGTCTAATCAAATCCAAGCCCTCTTTATATAGGATTCTACCCATAAATGGTAAAGTCCACTCTCCCATCACTTGGCAGCCCTCACTCACCCTATTTGGGGTCTGACCTAACCTCCTAGCCCACCCTAAGAGGGCTAAGAATTGCCATGGACCAAAGGGAGGTGAGTTAACTCACCTCCCTTGCAAGCCGACCACCCAATGGATTCAAGCAAGAAAATCTGACCATATTAAGCCCCGAGCCACCTCCCAAGCACTCCTCCAATCAAACCGAGCCACGTGGACATGATGGCGACCACTCCAGGGCCCTAGCTGTGGCTGGCCAGCCAAAAAATGGGAGACAATCTCATCCATCTACCTTAGCAAATTGAGGGATATATCCCCTCAATTCAAACCAAATTTTAGTGGAATTCAATTCCTCTAAGTTCCCAAGAGAGAAACGAAACTTCTTAGCACTCTTTAGAGCTTCCCCAAGCCTTCCCCACTTTGAATTTCTTCTCACGTGCGCAGCCAAAATAGGAGAGCTCAATCCTGATCCAAACTCCCTCGTCTCTCAATCAAAACTTAACTCCTCGTCGAAGCTACCCAAGCCATTTCCTGAGCTTCAAATCAATCGAGGACTTCGATCAAAGTCGAATGGCCAAAGCTTGATCCTTAGCCTTTCGACCAAATTTCTTGGATCCAATCCAATTGATGCTCAATAGGGCTTCATCTCAACTAGATGAAGCTTCCTCATGCATGCGAACCACCGGTCTTAGCATCGGTGAGGTATTATCCATGAAACTAAGCTTTAACTTAAAAAGGGTTGGTCTTTTCTGATGAAAATTTGCATGTGAGCCTATCCTAGCCTTTGGATCTTCGTGGATCCCTCGCACGAAGGTGTAGGGTGGTTTTGGAATGAATTTGGGCTCGAGTGAGCTATGATTGAGCGATCCATGACAGACGGGCTCTATCGTTCATCGCTCATAGGAAGAGAGATCATGGGCCATCTGTTTCGTGTGATTAGGACTAACAGCTTTGATCAGATCATGTTAAATTCTCTATTTAATCATTCCTTAACCATGGGTTTGATTGTTGGTCATCCGATCTTTGATCAGACGGCCCATGGGAAAGTGTGTCTCACTGCCATCCGAGTCAACTGTGGATGTGACTACTTAAATAGCCAATCCCGTGATGCCATGTGGAAAGCATGCCACGTTAGCATGCCACATGGTGCCAATGAGATTAGGCTTAATTAAGGCAAATTAAATGGATTTTAAGGCTGAAACTTTAATAATTCATAACTAATTATAGAAAAATCCAAAAAATATAAACAATATCTTATTTTGAAGGTATTTCAGAGGGAAATCCATTAAAATTATTTTTAATTAATTTTGAATAATAATTTTTATTTAATTAAGGTTTAATTAAAAACTTAATTAACTTAATTACTCCCTAATTAATCAACCAATTGGACCCAAAATTTTTGAGGTTGTTTAGGGGGATGACCTCTGCCTCCCCCATGTTTTTTTGGAATTTATTATCTGATTAATTGGGAAAATTGATTGATTAAGCTCAAATTATCCTCTTAAGTTAATTAAATGATAATTAAGCATGGGAACAGAATTAATTATTAATTGGACTCGCTTAATCGACATAAGGAGGTTTAGGGAATGGGATTGAGAAATTTTCCTAATCTTTTTCATAAATTTTTTTTACTTTTTAAGAGACATTAATTAGGAATTAATTAACTAATTAATTTAATTAAATTTTCAAAATGGATATGATTTTGCTTAATTGATTCATGGGTAGGTCTTTAGGTGTTTAATAGCCTAAAGAGGTTTAATGAAATTATGGTTAGCTCACATGTGTGAGAAAATGATAAAAGTAATTAATGTAAGTTCCTTAAGCTTAATTAATCAATGATTGTTAGCTAATTGCATTAGGCTCATTTCATTTCATAGGATCATTACTATTTACTTTTCAATTCCTTTGCATATTACATTAGCCCATAATAATTTGATTAATTAGCTTAAGGTAACATATGTAAGGATTTAATTAATTGATTAGATTCATAGCTTAACTTAAATCATTAAAATTGACTGATTATTTTTCATTAAATCAAATTAGCTCACACATGGGGAATGGGATTAGGATTAGCAAACCTCCTCTTACATTTCTTAAATCAAATCAAACATGAAATTAAAAGTGACATTAAAAAGCATTGACTTGTTTTAAGTAATTTTATTTGATATGATTTTTCTTAAGAATTAGTTTGATTGAATGAAACATGTGTTTTATGCCTTATTATTTCTTTCCAATCACATTAAATATTGTATGTCACTTGATTCATGCATTCATCTTTTGCAAAATTAATTAAATAAAATTGATTTCCTTTATGTCAAGCTTGCTGCGTTGATTAACTTATGAATATGTGTGGTTATTATCATTATTAAATCATAATTCTTTTTAAAAGTTTATAAGTCAACTATAATATTTGGAGTGATAATAATTATAGATATTTATAAGCTTGCATGTGGCTATGATTTAGAACATGTGATATGGAGTTCTTCTTCTATAATGTATATGAATTTACATAAAGTTTGAATGTTAACAAGTGTATAGTCCATTTAAAAAGGACACAACATTTGCTTGAATTCATTCTTATGTATTTCTATGTTAGAATTTAGATAGAACTTTAGCTCAAGTATAAATAATTTAATTGAAAGAGATACAACTTTTATATGATTTATCATTCTTTTAGTCATTTGTACATTCATGTATATTAAAAAATAATGGGTATATCTAGTCTAGATATTTTGGGATGCCTTTTAAGTAAGGAGGTCATTACCTCACTCCCATGGTTAACAATGGTGAAGTACTTGCTTAGAACTTTTATACACTTGTATGTGCATTTAGCTAATGAATGAAAATTTTATTTTCAACTGTAGCTCACATGTATAAATAATTTAATTAAAATAGATACAACTTTTGTATGATTTATCATTGTTGTAGTCATTTGTACATTCATATGTATTCAAGAATAGCAGTTTTATCTATTATGGACATTCTGGGGATGCATGGCTTTAAGTAGCCCTAAGGAGGTCTTTACCTCACTCCCCTGGTTAACAATGGCAAAGTACTTGCTTAAAACTTTTATACACTTGAAGGTGCATTTAGCTAATGAGTGAAAATCCCCTATTTCTACAAAATACATATATGCATCTTTCATTTAAAGTGTGTTAAAAGAAATATATATTGCATGTATAGTTGTGCTTAGAATTCAATTATATACATATTACATGTGGTGGGAAGGAATAATGTGATGTATGTCATATGATAGTAATTCAATTAAGTTAATCTTAAGAAGCCTTTCATATTGAATAGGATTATTTAAAGTGAACCTAAACAAAAGATTAATTAAAAAATGTGTAATAAGCCTTTCACTAAAGACAACAATCTAATTAATATGCTTTAGAAATGACTTAAGGTAGGGATGAAAGAGAGTAATATTCTCTTTTTCTTCTCTTTATAATACTTAGTTGCTAAGTGTAAGTTATATGTAAAAGAAAATTGCTAAGTAAAATTCCCAAATCAATTAAATAACTTAAAGTGAAATAAACCTCTTATGATTAAACAACCTCTCATACTTAGAAAATCATAACAATACTTAGTTAAGACATACCACACAAGCCTTAACACACACATTAGAACTAAGTCACCACTCCTAGTTTTATCTTAGGGCGGTGCATGGTATGATGTATATTTTATTTTGTGATGTATTATTTTAGACTAGATGTTAGGGTGTATGTTTTGTAGGCTGGATGTTATGATGATATTAGCTTAACCATATTTTTATATAGGGGATTATGCTTAAGAGGTGCTTAAAAAATATAAATGCTCTCTTTACAGGTTGCTTAAATCCTTAAGCATGATCCAAGTTAGGACTGGTGGGCTTGGTTACCCATGTGTAGGGTGTTAAGTCCAAATTATATATATAACTGCTTGGGTTGTATGGTATGTTTAGCTAACACTTATTTTACAGGTGTAATTATATTTAATTTTACTATTTTTAATGTAATTTTGTGTTAGGAATTATGATTAGTGGTATGAGGGTTAAGGATGAACATTGGCCAGAAGGCTTAGCCCTGGGGTGCCATGTAACGTCTTGAAGCCTACCAAATCAAAGGAGGGAAGACAAGAAGAAATGAAGGAAACATGAAGCATAAAGATTTGAAGACCCCCCATAGCACTCATTCAATTATAAATTATAATTATTTTTTTATATTCTGGATTGTATAAAGGTAGAGCTCGGCTACTCATTTTTTCTTCTTGGGTTGTACAACAGTACCCAACTGTATCAGTATTTTATTCTTTTACATTAGATTTATAAAATTGATTGATGTTAGGATTAAATTGCGTAATAGAAAATGGAATGCCTTTTTCTAGTTTCTTTATGATTAATGTCTTAATGTGTAGTCTAGATTCGATTAGGCTCTTAGGAAAAGATAAATTTTTTACCAAACTACAACTCATAATTAAATTTCTAAATAACTCATAACCTCACATAAGGCCTAGGCATTAAATGAAGATAATTAAAAGATTTAGCAACCCCTTAGCTGAATGTTGTATGTCTCCATCACGCATTCATATTGCTTCACTCTTGCTAAGAGAGGGTTTCTATTCTTGCACGATAGGGGAAGACTTGACCTTTGAGGGTCTCTTTTGTGATGAAAAATATCTCTTTCCCACTGATTTATCCAATAATCTTATTTCATCATGCATTTAAGCATAAGAAATCATATAGCCTTTGTTAAGATGAAGTGTCAAAAATCAAATGAAAATTGAAAAGATTTGCATTAGACTAAGCCATTGCTCTAGATTCAATACAAGCTATCCTCTTGCTTTGCTCAAGTACTTTTTTATTTACATATGATATATTCTAAAACTGAAATCAAGAAAGAAAAATAAGACTTTGAATTATAATCTGAAATAGCAAATGATCTGCCAAGAAACTGATTGGAAGGACTAAGCCCGAAAGAATGGGATGAGACATTTTTTTTTAGCTTTAGTTCATACTGGCTAAAGGTTAGAGCCCATCCGAAGATGTATTAGAGTCAGTCTTCTCAACTCCACCAAACAAGGAAAGAACTTAGAGTATCCCAAGATAGAGATAAATAGGTAGTTAGACTAGTCAAAAACATATTCTCTTATATATTCCTAAGATCTTTTTCTTACCTCGGTTGCACACTAGTGAGATAAAGGATTCTAAAAGCTACAAGAAGACGTAACCCCTAACTAAGAAAATAAGGCAAATGTATCTTTCTCCAAACTAAAAGCTACACCAGTTACCAAAGACCGCATAAGTAAATACTTAATAGCTTTTGACCTACTCTTTTTTTAACTTACTAGCTCAATTGCACTGAACACTTTATGTTAGCTAGAATTTCACTTAGGAAGAAAGGTAGTTCAAACAAGAAAGATTCAACAAGAGGAATCGAGACTATAGGTAATGGCATTTCATCTTCTTATTGATTTGTATGCTTTTCTATCATCTGAGTAGTCATTTGTCTTTCTCACATCTCTTGCATGTCCTCTCTAGCCCTAGACCTTGAAATGAAAAAAAGAATTGGATGTGGGAGCAATGTGTGGAATAGTATTTTCAGTATGACTTGGTGCTTCCTAGCTTACTGTACTAAATGCATTGATGTTGTCAAAGCAACATTATAAGTCACTAGACTAGCCACACTTGTTGAGGTTGTACCCATTGGATGATAGCCTTCCTTAGGAGCCATTCTCTATCCAACTTACTTGGTTATCTGACAAGACTAGGTATCCACCCCTTGCCTGAGAGGATATATATGTTAATAAAGTGCTTTGCTTATAATCAATGGCAGAAAGACTAATCCCCATCTCTTAGACTAATCCGCATTAGACAAGGGTGTTCCTCACTTTTGCCACAAATGGTACATATGGGTATGGGGAATGCTACCAATCCCATGTTTACATCTTGAGAATCCAGTGGCTTCACATCTAGCGCCTCATCCTCAAAGGACTGAGATTCCAACTTTTGTCTTGAAAGAAATGAGAGGTCTCGAAAGAAAGTTCATCTGGTCATAAAAAAGAAAGGAAGTTGGTACGCCACACTAGGGATGGAGTTCATTGGGTAGCCTTTCACCACTATCATTAGTGGGACATCAGTCTTTATTAGGCCGCTACCGACTATTTCAGCTAAGGCTATTGAAAGGATTTCAAAAAGACAATGGTGTCCTAGTTCATATGAACCCACATTATTGAACAGTTCAGTATTTTATAGCATCTTGGCAGCCCTTATCTAAGTAGCCCCCTCTACTAGTTCAAATACAATATCTACATATACCTTTCTTCAAGATACTCTGCTGATAAAGAAGCGTTCAAAAAAGCTCTGTGAAAAATCCTCTGAAAATAAGAAAGATTGGCATGAGCAGCTTCCGAAGTATAAGAATGACAAGGGGCATAGACTATGCTTTAAAAATTTATACAAATGCTTGTACATGATTGAGGGCTCATACAAGCATTCGTGAATAGCCAAGTTAAACATATAAGAAAGAAAGATTTAACCACCAAACCCAGGGGTATTGGTCTTATCTTATTGACTTAGTAAAGTTTGGGTTTTGACTAAGCCCCATCGGTGAAACCAGTACACTTTTGAATTACTCAATGGCACATAGAATAGAAAATCTTATGTCTTTTCTATCTCATGATACGAAACCAATATAATCATTAAAGGGAACAAGGGGTCATCTACCTCTTTCTCCATAGTCCCTAGCATTGAATGATTGTTTCCCTCAACTTAACAAATCCTTTAATCAATCTCGTCTATGCTAAAAGCACCTCACGGCCTTATGCCTTTCAGCCTTTCAATCTGATCTCTTCTTGGCCTAATTTAGGGTAGGCACCTCTTCTCAATTCAAAGAAGTACTCAATCCTGACTCTGCATCTTGCTTTTTCAATGGAAGCTAGATTTCCACCTTCAAGGTTGAAGGTCAAGTTAGAAGGTGATTTGGCTATGAAAATAGGCATTGAAAAGCAATCCACCCAAGAAAGCAGTCATCAAGCCAGATGCGGATGATAGACAACTTCTAGTGCCAATGGGATTCATGAAAACGAAAGAAGAGCTAGCGACTCTTAGAACATTGCCCGAATTAAAGCGAAGGAAAGGTTGATTCCCTATAAAAGTTTATTTTTTCTTCAATCGATTCATCTCAACCTTTGACTGCTAAAGTTAGCTTTTGCCCTGTACCTGGACTAGCTATCTTGAAAGAAATGTAGCCACACATCTATAAAAAGTCAAAAGAATTAGTCTTTACCCTAGAGCTAAAATGAAATAGATGGGCTTCTTCCTTTCATAGAGGTAATGCTTATTCTTCTCCTTATTATTTGAATAAGGCAAAGGCTTTACCTATTCCTTATCACAACCACATTAAGTATAGAAATGAATTCTTATCAAATAAAACTCCGCACCTTCGCTCATCCCTTTCATTCAAAATCTCACATCTCGATCTCTTTTTCTGCTACTAAGGAAGGTTTCAACCTCTTCTTCCGGAAAACATTTGCAAACCCTGATACCAGCTAGCTGAGCTAGAAGCCTCCTTTCTTTTCTTTGACTAATTACCTACTCCCATCTCTCTCAATCCTAAAACCATAACTATACTATGGCTATGTTCTCAGATCCATCTTTCCTTTTCTACTGTTCAAAAAAATGCTTATCTTTTTGAAGCTCGTATATCACTACCTCGACTAATCAAATTCATTGATTGCATCTAGTAAAGATGCTTTACCTAAAAAGAAATGACTTTCAGGTGGGGAGTGAACGAAAGTCAATATGATATAGAAATCCTAGGCTCAAAAGCCACATTTATCAATCCTTTAGACTGTAATCACCTGATTGAAGAGGGACAAGGTAGGATCTGAAAGAGATGAATGTGAATAGGAGCACATATTTCTAGAGACCAATACAGATGGATGTACGATGGAGAAGCTAGCTAGATTCCAAGTGCTCTTCTTCATCTTTTCAACCCCCCACTCATACTGATACTGATTGTTCTTTCCATGTTTTCTTTTTATATTATGTATTCCATGTGTAAGGTTTTGGATTTGCTTTATTAATCTAGTTAGTTACATTGATTGCATTTCTACGCTATCAAAAAAGTATGTTTTCCTTCGCTGGCTCTATGACAAAAGATACATTGACATATTTCTTTGTGGACTGACCAAGCAAGAGGTAGGGCCTCTCTTACTTTTTAGATAACGATCGAAAGATCAGTCAATAAAAGAGATAGCACAGGCCTATGAATGAGTTCAATGGATAAAGAAAAAAAAGAGGAATGGGAGATTTTCTATGTTCTTAGGCAGAACCATAGCAAGTTACAATGAGCCATGTTGACCAAGCAAGAGATAGGGCCTCTCTTACTTTTCAAACAACGATAAGAAGATTAGTCAATAAAAGAGATAGCATAGGCCTATGAATGAGTTTAGTGGATAAAGAAAAAAAAGAGGAATGGGAGATTTTCTTTGATCTTAGGCAGAACCATAGCAAGTTACAATGAACTGCGCTAATAGGGGGCATCTATTTTTTACGATCAGTATTAGAATAGGGGTTCCCTTTTCTAAAGAACTGCTAAGAGTTTAAAGGACCAAAAATAGTTCTATTCCTCTTCCTTCAGCACTATCAACTTTGCTACCACTAGCCTTAGCTCTCCATAAATGAGAATCCATCATCTCATACTATATTTGAGTGTGTGCTTAGGACACTATCTCCCATTGAGATTTGATCGAGTCAAAATCAGCAGTCTCTGAGAATGATGTATAGATTCAATACGATAAGCTACGCAATCATGTGAACTGGTCATATTGATGATCGACCATTTCAGATGAAAATGTGTAGGGGTGACATGCAAACTAGGTTGGGCCCACCTTTGGTGTACTAGTTATTATGCTCAAAATTGATTTTCTAGTACAAAAAGGACCTAGCATTTCTATCTCATATGGCATGATAAGAGATGGGATTTTTTTAAGATATTTTTCCTAGTGAGTATATATTCCGTAGTATAGAACTCCGCCTAGGGAGTACATTTGCAAGACCAAAAACTTATGGCCAAACCATAAACAAGCAGATGACCACTTAACAAAAATTGGTACAATTATCCTAAGGGTCCATAGAGGAGTCTCCTTTTGGAGGAGCATCCAGATTGTAATCTTAGAGTTCCCCTTGATGTGCACCTGCCTCAATTATCATAAACAAAAGATTCTAATTCTGAATCAGAGGGCAAAAATCTCTGCTTGGTTATTGATAGATTAGGTGATTGGGATCGAATAGAAAGCAAGTACCCGACCATCATGGTCTCTAAAAAAGAAGATCACTTGGCCCTACAGATCCAAGATTTGGAGAGGTAGAGCCATCAAAATTGAGCTTCACTCTCCCCTGGTCTAGGGGAAACTATCGAGCATTGGCTTGAGTTGAAGGAGTGGAAAGAGAGGAAGATACTCCCCACTTATGCAAATAATAAAGTTCTTCTTTAGTAATGGAAAAAGGCAACCCTCCGGGAGAAGTTGAACACTCTATCATTATACTTTTTCTAGATATGCCGGATGGTAATAAGAAAAGTTGAGATCTACATGCTCTTGAGACATAAGTTTGGAATGCTTCTTTTCACCCAAGAGAAAAATGATTAGCGAATAGACTAAGAATGAGACCAATTCATAGGGAAAAGAATAAAACCAAGGAAAGGCAATGGGTTAAATTCCAATTTAGGCAATGTAGAAGGACATGGCTTGTCATTTTAATGAAGATTTGGCAAAATAAATAGTCTTAAGGGGCATTCATATCTCTCATGTTTAAATTTTCTGCTGTAGGAAGACTTTCCAAGATCTCTATAGAAAAATGACTTCATTTTGGGAATAGACGAGTGTGCCTTACTAGGTAAGAAGTTAGTTTGAGGAGAAAAAGGAATTTTTCTAACAATGTTGATCGAATGGAGAAATGACATGTAGAGAAAAACCTTCAAACAAACATATACTTATGATTAAAAGGAAAGAGGGGAAGATCCATAGCTTTTACGTAGTCTACAATGTCCTTATCCTAAATATTTTTTTATGAAACTCAAGTGCTAGTGAGAATGAGATCTATTACAAGAAAGAGAAATATGAGGAAACTTTTCAAAGTTTTCATAGAGTACCCGATAACTAGAGATTAAATCATAGGCTGATTACTTACCATTCACAATAGAGCAAGAGACTCCAACAGTGATAATTAGGAATAGCTTTAAAATGAGTTTTCCATGCATAGGAGGCTGTGGAAGTCATGTGTCTCGCAAAAAATGACAAAGTATTCCTGCTATGTATGGACACCAGGCCTTCAGGTGTGCGCATGACTCATCATGGAATAGCTAGTCTGAGTCTTTTTTTTCATAGGGATTTACTAAAGTGATGATGGAGCTGGTATAATATCGGTAAGCCACTTGGGATACCATGGCTGACAGTTTTCCACAGTTGACCTTTCACGTGATTGATTACCTTGTTGAGTCGAGAGGCACTGGCTGAATCCCTTACTCAAGTTTTTGAATGATCTACTCACCTGACATGTATATTCAATCACATTGGTGTGGTCTAAGTTAGATAAATCAGATAAGGATCAGGGCAGAATAAGAGATCTTCCGTATCCAAACAAGAGAGTACCCCCTTTCACGGAGAAGGGTAGGCACTAGTGAAGAATTCTCTATGCTACGTACCTTTCTTTGTATTAACTTTTATCAAAAACTGCTATTCTTAATGAGAGAAATGTAGTTAAATACTTATGTCTAATGTACTCATTTTCTTTTTTATGTAAGGAGACACTTCCACTTCTATATTCTATTGTGTGTGTGTATATATATGTAGGTCTCCTCTCACTTTGGTCAAGCGTGTAAACACCTCTCCTTTTAGTCGAGTCTCATATAAGTTATCGTCTCCCAAAGGTTGAGCTATCGCCTCTATGAGTGATTGACTCTCGTAGTTCACTTAGAAGAGAAGCTTTTTCTTCTTCTCTCTTGACTAGCATGCTCACGAGGCTCAAAACTAGAGTGGGGTTCAAAAGCTCACTGACTCCATATCCATATCATGCTTCAAAGGCAGATTGTTATTTTCTTTGTAGACTAGCTCACTCAAAATCTAGAAAGAGGAAGAGTTGCTCTCCCTCTATGCTTGGTCTTTTCTTTTGTAATCGAACTCATCAAATAATAGTTTGAGCAATCATATTAATTTTATCTTTTGGTTTCACTGAACATCTAATTTGAACTGGTCATGAAAGCTTCTCTTTCCTAAAGAGAGGGGGCACAGGTCTTTGGTAGAGATCGATAGTTGACACTCACTTTAGAAAGCGTCAGATAGAGGTTAATAAAAAAAGGCGCTAGTTGAGGGCTTGAAAATAAGAGGATAGGAAAATAATAGCTGAAGCCTAGGCCACAAGCGACAAACAGGTGGATTCTAAAATGTAAGAAGTAGTGGCAACCATTGTAGAAGTATATCATTAGAAATAGCCCAAGAAGCTGCACATAAGATAGCAATTTTTTCCTTGCCGATGCGACTAAGTCCTAAGGAAGTCTTATAGGACCCGTTGGTGGATGATATGATTTTGATAAATTTTTCTTTTTAGATGATGATGAGCTTCAAGCTGTATTCCAACTTGGATAGGACAGTGGCTAGATCGATGATTTCGATGATGAAGATCTGGATTATGGAGATGAGGTGCTAGATTTTAGTTCTTTTCATATTCTTTTGGGTTGTCTTTTCTCTTTCAAGCAGGGACTAAAGATGTGGAACAACAAGCACAATAAGCTACTGTTGAGCCCTTAAAGTCTAACAAGATTTTGTTTGAGAATTAAGTCAGAAAATGACCAAGCACCTCAAACCCCTCTACATCACTATGCACATAGATGGTTGCCTAGTTTCAAGAGTGCTTTTGTTTTGGATAACATACCTTAATATGATTCCCATCACCATGCTGATCTTTATGATCGAAATAACTTCAAGTTAGAATGCCCTATTAGGAAGGTCCATAGCAATTGGTGTTTTCCATCCTCTTTGCACCAGCTCCTTCTCTTTTGACATGAAGAAAGAGTTGAAGTAGTGTGAGCTAACCAATGACCATTTTACTTGGACTCACATGCAATCGAAGTAGTTCTCTATGAAATGAAGATCATGTTACGATAGTGTTTACAGGTAAAAGATAGAATGGCCATCCAATAGGGATCACTGCCACAACCACTGGACCTAGTGGCAAAATCAATGGGTTAGGTGCCACTACAATACAATGTTATGCACCTTATCTTTCTTTAGGATGCTTCCAAGAAAGCTTTGATTTTGGTATTTTGGAAGACCAAAATGTTGAATTTTGAGTAATCAGAGGTGCGACCCAAAGGGTGTCATATCAACTTGACAAGTTCAGAGTGCCCAAGGTTTAATTTCCTCGGAGAGTGGAATTGAATGAAGAAGCTAATGGTGTTATTGGTAAGTGAAATGTGAAAGGGAAAACTCGTGGATCACCTACACGATCTGCTTCATTGTGAATGCTTAAAGTCTAGCAAGTTGATGAGATAGAGAGAACTCAATTCTTTGAATAAGTCATTTCATTGACTTCTTAATAAGGAAATCAGACCTGTCCTTCATAGTCAAGTCAAGACAAGTTGACCTCTCCTTTCAATCAAATATAACAAGCTCACCTCTCTATTTCAGTCGAGTATAACAAGCTCACCTCTCCTTTCAGTTTATTTCTATATGTAATTTTGTATATAACAATCGTTTAGCCCTACTAAATCAAGTTAGTTATTTGTTTACGATAAGAGAGTGCCCAATAGTGCATACCCCTGAGGATCGAAATGGTCTAGCGAAGCCGATACCCATTTGGGGTAAGCACTTCTCGAAGTTGACATAACTTTTTAGGAGAGAATAATTGAAAGGTGAGTTACAAAAATAAATTCCAATCATTTTCCAATCAAATATCAACAAAATTTATCAACGAAAGATATATTGGGTGGATATTCAGTCGAGCTACTTTTTTCAGTTCATTTCTAGGTTGACTTTTCAAAAGCTATACAACATAGAAATCTACCTAACCCTCAGAATGATCAAGAGTTTCTATATCTCAGAAGAAGATGCACATTCATAGGGCTCAGAATCTAAGCTAGAATAGAAAGTAATTGAATTATTTCCCTCCGGCACTTGTGAGTCTTGCCGCTACTTAACTATGTGTATGAGTTGGAGCTCTTGGGTTCATGACTGATGCTATTGCTATTGAATCATCTCTTTCCAAACATAAGGTGCTAAATCCATTGTGAAAGAAGAGGTTATTCAAATTGACCTAAGGATGGGCTAGAAATGAATGAAGATAATCAATTCCCTTATGAAAGGAAAGAGAGTTGTGGACTTCAGAAGCTCATGCCATCCAAAAAGTCAGAACTTTTGAAAGAGAAGGTCAAGATAGCATGATTGACTAGTTGTGGGTGAGGTAGGTAGATCATTCAGGTGGGAGATACTACCAAGACATGGCTAAAGCATGGGCATCGATGTAAGAGCAATCAGCATCTTGGTGAAACCAGAGTGTGGCTAGTTGTTAGTCATGAGTCAGGTTTGATTTGGATTGAGCCATGGAGAAGTTGGCACAAATCCTGCCTCTTCAATCGTTGAATTACAATACTACATTCCTTAGATGAAAACTTTGATTCACTCCATAAAGCGCCCTAACTCGAATCAAAAAATTGAGGTGAAGGAGTGATGTCTCTTGACCGGTCTGTATCAAAGCCTTCCTTTTCTAAGCTAAGAATAAATAAATAATAAAAATAATAAATAACTAAATAACTAACTAATAAACTAATAACTAACTAAAACTAATAACTAATAACTAATAACTAAAACTAAATAATAAAAACTAAACTAATTAAATAACTAAACTAATAACTAAAACTAATAATAATAACTAACTAAAATTAATAAAACTAAAAATGCTAATAACTAATAAGTAACTAATAACTAAACTAACTAAACTAATAATAATAACTAATAACTAAATAACTAATAATAACTAAAATAATAATAAACTAAAAACTAAATAATAATAATAACTAATAACTAACTAAAAACTAATAACTAAACTAATAACTAAACTAACTAAATAATAATAACTAAACTAAAAACCTAATAAAACTAATAACTAATAACTAATAATAAACCTAATAACTAATAACTAATTAATAATAACTTAACTAATAAATAATAATAAAACTAATATTAACTATCTAAAAAACTAGAACTAATAAACTAATGACTAAAAACTAATTAATAATAATAATAATAACTAACTAAAAAACTAAACTAATAAATAATAAATAAACTAATAACTAATAATAAATAAACTAATAACTAGAAACTAATAATAACTAATAATAATAACTAAAAACTAAACTAATAACTAATAACTAATAAAACCTAATAAATAAAATAATAAAAATAATAACTAAAACTAATAAAACTAATAAATAACTAATAAATAACTAACTAATAACTAACTAATAACTAATAAACTAATAAAAATAACTTATAATAAATAATAAGTAATAACTAAAAAACTAAATAAAACTAAACTAATAACTAAATAACTAATAATAATTATATAAAATAATAAAAATATAATAATAAAAATTAACTAAACTAACTAATAATAATAATTAACTAATAAAATTAACTAATAATAACTAATAACTAAAACTAAATAACTAAACTAAAAACTAGTAATAAAAATCCTAATAAAACTAAACAAAAATTAATAAAACTAAATAATTAAATAACCAAACTAATAACTAAAAAACTAAATAAATAACTAATAACTAATAAATTAATAACTAACTAAACTAAAACTAATAACTAACTAAATTAAAACTAATAACTAATAACAAATAAACTAATAAAATTAATAACTAACTAATAATTAATAAACTAATAAAACTAACTAATAATAAATAATAACTAATAACTAAAATAATAATTAAAAACCTAAATAAATAACTAAATAACTAGCTAACTAATAAAATAAACTAATAACAAAACTAACTAAAACTAACTAATAATAATAACTAACTAATAAAATTAACTAAGAATAACTAACCACTAAAACTAAATAACTAAACTAAAAATTAATAATAATAAACCTAAAACTAAACTAAAACTAATAAAACTAAAAAACTAAATAACTAAATAACTAAACTAATAATTAAAAAATTAAATAACTAAAATAACTAATAACTAATAAATAAATAACTAACTAAACTAAAAATAATAACTAATAACTAATAAACTAATAAACTAATAACTAACTAACTAATAATAATAAATAACTAAAAATAACTAGTAACTAAAACTAACTTACTAATAACTAAATAATAACTAATAAAACTAATAATAATAAACTAATAACTAAATGATAATAATAATAACCAAAACTAACTAAATAATAAACTAATAACTAATTAATAATTAATAAACTAAAACCTAATAAATAAACTAATAAAAATAATAAAACTAATAAAACTAATAAAACTAATAATAAGTAAACTAATAACTAATAAATAATAAATAATAACTAACTAAAACTAATAATAACTAACTAATAATAATAATAAAACTAATAAAACTAATAATAATTAATAATTAATAATAACTAATAATAGTAATAATAACTAAACAATAATTAATAACTAATAATAAAGCTAATAATAAAACTAATAATTAATAAACTAATAATAATAAAACTAACTAATAATAATAACTTATAAAATAAAACCTAAATAAAACTAAAAAACTAATTAACTACATAATAAATAAAACTAAAAAAATAACTAACTAAAATAACAAACCTAAAACTAATAATAATAATAAAAACTTTAATAACTAATTAATAAAAAATTAACTAAAAAACTTACATTAATAATAACTAATAGTAACTAATAATATAAAATAATAATAAGTAAAAACTAATGTGAATAACTAACAACTAAATAACAACTAAACTAATAATAAAACTAATAACTAAAATTACTAATAAACTAAATGAAATAACTAACTAATAATTAATAACTAATAAATTAAAAACAAATACACTAATAATAATAAAATAACTAACTAATAAACTAATAACTAAATAAATAACTAAAGTAATAAACTAAATAAAAAACTAAAATAATAATAAAATAACTAATAAGTAATAAATAAAAGACTAACTAATAATAACCAATAACTAATAATAATGAATAAAACTAATAAAACTAAAAAAATAACCAATAACTAAACTAATACTAATAATAAACTAATAAAATAAACTAAAATAAAATAAATAACTAAACTAAATAAACTAACTAAAATAATAAAACTAATACTAATAATAAAGTAAAATATTAACTAATAAAATTAACTATAAATAACTAATAACTAATAAATAATTAATAATAACTATAATAACTAAACTATAACTAATAATAAAAAAATAATCTAATAACTAATAACTAACTATAAAACTAATAATAAATAAATAACTAATAAATAGTAATAAAAAACTAAACTAAAAAAACTAATAATAATAAATAAACAAAACTAATAATAATAATAAACAAACTAATAAAAAGAACTAGTAATAGAATAATAACAAACTAACTAACTAACAAACGATAACTTATAACTAATAAACTTACTAAAAATTAAATCTAATAATAATAATAATAAAATAAACTAATAACTAATAAATAATAACTAACTAATAAATTAATAACTAATAACAATAACTAATAATAAACTAACTAATAATAACAAACTAATAACTAAATAATAACTAATTAACTTAATAATAACTAACTAAACCTAAATTAAAAACTATCTAATAACTAACTAATAAATAACTAATAATAATAAACTAAAAATACTAATATTAACTAATAAAAAAAGTAAATAACAAAATAATAAACTAATAATAATAACTGACCAATAACTAATAACTAATAAAACTAATAACTAATAACTAAAACTAATAACCTAAATAACTAAATTAATAATAACTAATAACAAAACTAAATAAACTAAAACTAACTAATGTAAAATAAAGCTAATAAATAAATAATAAAAACTAATAACTAATAATATAACTAATAATAATAATAATATAACTAATAAATAACTAATAACTAATAACCTAATAATATTAATAACTAATTAATAATAACTAAATAACTAGACTAAACCCAATAAAAAACTAAAAAATAATAAAACTATAACTAAATAATAATAAAGTAAATAACTAATAAAACAAAACTAATAAACTAATACAACAACAACAACAAGCTTAATCCCACTAGGTGGGGTCAGCTACATGAATCCTTCATCTCCATTGTGTCCTATTATGTGTCAAATTCTCATTTTTTATACATCTTAACCAAGTCTTTAGGTCTACCTCTACCTTTCTTAACATAAGGCAAATCTAATGCATCTACTAAACTAATAAAAATTAAATAAACTAACTAATAATAACTAATAAACTAATAACTAAAACTAATAATAATTAATTAAACCTAAGAACTAAAAAACTAAAAAAACTAAATATTAATGCTAACTAACTAAATAATAACTAATAATAATAAACTAAATAAACTAATAACTAATAAAATTAATAATTAATATCTAATAATTAACTAAAAACTTAACTAATAAACTAGTAAATAAAAAAAACTAAACTAACTAACTAACTAATAAAGACTAATAATAAGCCTAATAAACTAATAACTAAACTAATAACTAATTAACTAATCTAATAACTAATAATAATAACCTAATAAACTGATAACTAATAATAATAATTAGATATAATAATAAAAACTAATAATAACTAAATAATAAATAAACTAATAAAACTAATAATAGTAAGTAACCCAAACTAATAAACTAAAAACTAATAAATAAACTAAAACTAATAACTAATAACTAAATATTTAAGTGAGTAATAATAAAATAAACTATAATAATAACTAATAATAATAAACTAAATAACTAAAATAATATATAAACTAATTAAAATAAAACCTAAAACTAATAAAATAAATTAATAATAATAATAATAATAAATTAAATAACTAATAAAACTAATAATAATACAAATAAACTAACTAACTAAACTAATATCTAATAATAATAAAATAGTAAAACCAATTAAAATAACTAAAACTAATAATAATAAATAATAATAAAAACTAAACTAATAAATAAATAATAAAACTAAAAACTAAAACTAATAATAATAAAATAAATAATAAATAATAACTAACTAATAACCAAAAAATAAAACTAATAACTAATAACTAATAATAATAACTAAATAATAAAACTAATAAAAACTAAATAAAAAACTAAAATAAGTAATAATAAACCTAATAAACTAAATAACTATAAAACCTTATGAACTAATAACTAAATAAATAAATAAAACTAACTAATAAAAAATTAACTAATAAAAATCTAATAAAACTAATAAACTAATAAACTAATAAAACTAATAACTAAATAACTAATAAAACTAATAAACTAAAACTAACTAATAAATAATAAATAAACCTAATAAACTAATAATTAATAATAATAATAATAATAATAATAATAATAATAATAATAATAATAATAATAATAATAATAATAATAATAAAACTAACTAATAATAAAACTAACTAATAAATAAATAAAAATAATAAAGTAAATAAACTAATTAAATAATAATAATATTATTAATAACTAATAAAATAAGTAATAAAATATAATAATAACTAATAAAATAAATAACTAAATAAACTAACTAAACTAAAAAACTAATACCTAATAACTAACCAAAAAATAAAAAACTAATAAACTAAATAATAATTAAAATTAAAAAACTAAACTAAATTAATAAACTAAATAACTAAATAAATAAATAAAAATAAAACTATAATAATAAACTAAACTAAAATAAAACTAACTAATAATAATAAATAAACTAATAAATAGTAATAATAATAAAAAAAAAAAACTAAAATAATAATAAATATTAACTAACTAAAACTACTACAATAATAACTAAAACTAATAGTAATAACAAATTAATAAAGTAAACTAAAAAACTTATAATAGTAACTAAAAACTAATAACTAATATAATTAAATAAAATAACTAATTAGCTGACTAATAATAAATAAGAAAAATTATTAAACTAATAAAATAATAATAATAATATAATAAAACTAAAACTAATAACTAAAAAGCCCAACTAAATAACTAATAAATAATTAATAAAAAATTAATACTAATAACTAATAAGCAAAATAAACTAATAACTATACTACTAATAATAATAGTAATAAATAAAAACCTAATAATAATAAACTAATAAATAAATAAATATTAAAATTAATAAAATATAACTAATAAATAAAAACTAATAATTAAACTAATAAACTAAAATAAATTAATAACTAAACTAAATAACTAATAAGTAATAATAAAATATAACCAATAATAAATAAACTAATAAAACTAATAGTTAATAAAACTAATAACCAAAATAAACTTAATAATTAACTAAATAACTAATAAAATAAATAATTAAATTAATAAATAACTAAATAACTAAACTAATAACTAATAACAAAAACTAAATAAGAAAAAAACTAAAACCATACTAATATAATAATAAAACTAATAATAATAAACTAATAATAATAACTAATAATAATTAATAAACTTATAAAACTATTAACTAATAAATAAAAATTAATTATAACTAAATAATAACTAATTAATAATCTAATAGTAATAAAACTAAAAAGTAATAATAACTAACTAGCCAATAACTAATAACTAAAATAAAAAAATAATTGAACTAAATAACAATAACTAAAATAAAACTTAAAAACTAATAATTAAAACTAAAATAATAATTAATTAACTAAACTAATAATTAATAACTAATAAAAATTAATTGAATAATAAATATAAATAATAATAATTATTATTATAAAATTAATAACTAAACTAAATAAAAGAAAACTAACTTAAAAATAATAATAAACTTAAATAACTAAACTAGTAAAATAAAACTAACTAACTAATAATAATATAATAAAACTAATAACTAAAACAAATAACTAAAAATTAATAAACTAAATTACTAAACTAAAACTTATAACTAAACTAATAACTAATAAATTAAATAATAAATGTAATAAATAACTAAATAGTAATAAAACCTAAAACAAATAACTAAATAACTAAACTAAAAAAATTAATAAAATAACTAATAATAATAACTAATTAATAATGGAACTAAAAAAACTATTAACCTTAATACTAATATATTAAAAAAATAATAAATAAAAAATTGATAAAACCAACTAATAAACTAATAAACTAAACTAGTAACTAAACTAAAATAATAATAATAAAACTAATTGATAATAATAATTAAAAATTAAACTAAATAAAATAAAAAATAATAATAATAATAATAATAATAATAATAATAATAATAATAATAATAAACTAATAATTAACTCAAATAACTAAAAAACTAATAATAATAATACTAATAACTAATAATAATAACTAATAACTAAAACTACTAAATAAAATAAATAACTAAGTATTAATAAACTAAAAACTAATAATATTAATAATAATAACAAACTAACTAACTAATAAACTAATAAAAAAATAAAACTAAAAATCTAATAACTAAATAAACTAATAATAACTAATAATAAATAACTAATAATAATAATAATAATAAACTAAAAACTAATAAATGACTAATAAAACTAAAAACTAATAACTAATAATAAATAACTAAAACTAATAAAACTTAATAACTAATAAAATAAGTAAAAATAACTAATAATAATAATAAAAACTAATAAAACTAATAAATAAAACTAATAATAATAAACTAAAGCTAATAATAATAACTAAACTAACTAACTAATAAACTAATAATAACTAACTAATAATAACTAATAATAAACTAATAATAACTAATAACTAAAACTAAAAAATTATTAAACTAAAACTTAATAACTAACTAAACTAATAATTAATAATAAATAAACTAATAATCATAATAATTAATAATAATAAAAAATAGCTAAACTATAATAAAATAATAATAATAAAAACTAAACTAATAAACTAAATAACTAATAAATATTAAACTAATTAATAATAAAACTAATAAAATAATAACTAAATAACTATCTAATAATAATAAATAAAATAATAACTAAAACTAATAATAATAATAATTAATAATTAATATTAATAAAACTAAACTAAACTAAAATAATAACTTAAAATATAATAATAATAAAAAAAACTAAACCTAACTAATAATTAATAAATAAAACTAAATAGCTAAACTAACTAATAAAACTAAACTAATAAAAATAATAAAATAAAATAACTAACTAACTAATAAACTAATAAACAATTAAAGTAACAACATAATAAGGAATAACTAACTAACTAAAACTAATAAAACTAATAACTAATAATAAAACAAAAAAAAGAAACTAAAACAAATAATAACTAAAAAACAAAAAAATTAATAAATAATAATAATAATAATAATAATAATAATAATAATAATAAATAATAATAATAATAAAATAATAATAAACTAAATAAAAAACTAAACTAAAAAAATAAAATATAATAAAATAATAACCAATAAAAGTAATAAAATAATAACTAAAATAATAAACTAATAACTAATAATAATAATAATAATTAATAAAACCTAATCAACTAATAATAAAACTAACTAACTAATAACTAATAACTAAAATAATAGACTAATAATAATAACTAATAACCAACTAAAAAAACTAACTAATAAACTAAAATAACTAAACTAACTAATGACTAATAAAATAATATCTAATAAATAAAATAAGTAATAATAAATGAAACTAATAATAACTGAACTAATAATACTAACTAATAAACTAAATTATAAACCTAAACTAAAACTAATAAACTAAAGGGTAATAAACCAATAATAAAACTAAACTAACGAGATAAACTAAATAATAAACCTTAAGTAATAAACTAAAACTAATAAATCTAAATAATAATTAAAAACTAAAACTAAAACTAATTAATAACCAATAAAACTAATAATAATAGTAAACTAAAAAAACTAAATATATAATAATAATAAATAATAAATAAAAATAATAATAATAATAATAATAATAATAATAATAATAATAGTAATAATAACTAATAATAATTAAACAAACTAATAACTAATAATAAAATAAAACTAAAACCCAAATAACTTAAAAATAACTAATAAATAACTAATAACTAAAACCAAAAAAATAAGTAATAATAATAATAAATAAAAAAAAAAACCAATAACTAAATTGATAATAACTAAATAATTAAATAACTAAAAAAACTAAACTAATATAACTAAAATTAACTAAAAATAATAAATAACTAATAATAAGTAATAGTAAAAAACTAAATTAACTAAAAAACTAATAACTAATAATAAAACTAATCATAATAACTATTAAATAACTAAACTAATAACTAATAATAAAAATAACGATAACTAATAAAACATAATAACTAAACTAATAATAACTAATAACTAAATAACTAAACTAATAACTAATAATAATAAACTAATAAAATAATAAATAATAACTAATAATAATAAATAAAACTAAGTAATAATAACTAGCTAAAACTAATAACTAAACTAACTACTTAATAATAACTAATTAATAACAAAACTAATAACTAGTAATAAAACTAAAAGCTAAAAACTAAATAACTAAAGTAATAAACTAATAAAAACTAAATAACTAAATAACTAAAACTAATAACTAACTAAACTAAATAACTAATAATAATTAATAAATAAATAATAATAATAATTTATAATAACCTAATAAATAACTAACTAACTAACAAATAATAATAATAATAATTAATAACTAATAAAAACCTAATAACTAATAATAACTAAACTAATAACTAACTAAACTAATAACTATTAATTAATAACTAATTAATACTAAAAATAACTAAATAATAACTAAAACTTATAACTAACAAAAACTAAAACTAAAACCTAAACCTAATAAAACTAATAAACTGATACAATAATAATAAGTAATAACTAATAACTAATAATAAATTAAAACTAAAACTAATAATAAACTAAAATAAAGTAATAAACATAAAACTAACCAATAAATCCAAAATAAAAAAATTAAAACTAAACTAAACTAATAATAACTAATAACTAATAATAAAATAATAAATTATCTAATAATAAATAATTAATAATTAACAAAGTAATAAAACTAAAAAACTAACTAATAAATTAAATTAAACTTAATAACTAAACTAAAACTAATAATAAAAGACTAATAATAAAACAAAACTAATAATTAATAAAAACTAGTAATAAAAATAAAACTAAAATTAAATAGTATAATATAAAAAATAAAGTAATAAATAATAATAACTACAACTAATAATAATAATAAAAATATAACTAAAATAATAATAACTAATAAACTAATAAACTAATAATAACTAACTAAACTAATAAAGTAATAAATAAATAAATAATAACTAATAATAATAAACTACTAATAAAATTAATAACTAAATAACTAAATAATAAAATAATTGGGACTAAACTAAATGTAATAATTAATAAACTAAATTAATAAAACTAATAATTAATAACTAAAAATAACTAAATAATAACTAATTAAACTAATTAACTAATAACTAATAAAAACTAATAAACTAATAAAACTAAAATACTAAATAACTAAACTAATAGCTAATAAAACTAAACCTAATAATAACTAAACTAATGAAAACTAATAAATAATAACTAATAAAAACTAAATAACTAAACTTATAAACTAAAATAATAACTAATAAAACTAATTAATAACTAATAATAATAATTAATAACTAAATAATAATAATTAATAATCTAATAACTAATAAAACTATATAACTAATAAATAATAATAATAATAACTAATAAAAATAATAAATAACTAAACTAATAAGTAAACCTAAGTTAATAAAACTAATAAAAAAACTAATAAACTTATAAAACTAATAATAACTAATAACTAATAATATAATAAATAATAACTAATAATAACTACTAATAATAAAGACAATAACTAAAACTAATAAATATAAACTAATAATAATAATTAAAAATAATAAACTAAAACTAAACTAATAAAACTAACTAAAAACTAAATAACTAAATTAATAACTAACCAACTAACTAAAATGGTAAAATAAAATAAACTAAGCTAATAACTAACAAAAAACCTAAAAACTAAACTAAAACTAATAATAACTAGTAATAATTAATTAAAACCTAAATAACTAATAACTAATAAAACTAATAAATAAATAACTAATAATAAATAACTAAAATTAATAAAAACTAATGTAATAATATGTTAAACTAATTAATAATAACTAATAGCTAACTAATACCTAATAACTAATAATAATTAACTAATAAATCTAACTAACTAATAACTAACTACTAATTAATAACTACTAAATACTAAATTAATAAAAAACTAATAACTAATAATAACTGACTAATTAATAAACTAACTAATAACTAACTAATAAATAAAACCAATAATTAACTAACAAGTAAATAAAATCAATAACTAACTAATAAAAATTAATAATAATAATAACTAAAATAAACTAATAACTAAACCTAAAACTAAAACTAATAAACTAATAATAAAACTAATAACTAATAATAATAACTAAAAATAATAATAATAAATAATAATAAACTAAAACTAAACTAACTAACTAAAAAACTAATAAACTAAAACTAAACCAATAATAAAACAAAACAACCAATAACCAAACTAAATAAATTAAATAAATAAAAACTAATAAACTAAAACTAAACTAAACTAAAAAAACTAATTACTAATTACTAAACCTAATGCTAAAATTAATAATGATAAACTAACTAACTAACTAAAAACTAGTAAATAATCTAACTAATAATAATAAAAAACTAATAAATAATAATAACTAAATAAATAATAAATCTACTAAACTAATAATAATAATAATAACTAATAATAATCACTAATAAACAAATACCTAATAATAATAATAATAATAATAATAATAATAATAACTAATAATATCTAACCAATAACTAAAACTAATAGTAATAACAGTAATAATTAAACCATTAATAATGATAAAACTAATTAAACTAATAACTAAACTAACTAACAAACATAATATAAGAACCTAAACCTAATTATATGAATATCTAAACTAATAAACTAAATAATAAACTAATAATAAAATTAATAATAAAATAATAATAAATAAACTAATAATAAATAAACTTATAATAACTAAAAACTAATTATTAACTAAACAATAAATTAATAAATAAATAATTAATAACTAATAACTAATAACAAATAACTAAAAAACTAATAATAATAAACTAATAAAACTAATAAATAACTAATAACTAATAATTAATAAAAACTAATAACTAATAACTAATAATAACTAATAAACTAAATTAATAATTAACTAATAACTAAATAAAACTAAAATAATAACTAAACTAAATAACTAAAACTAATAATAACTAATAATAACTAAACTAAAACTAATAAACTAATAAAAACTAAAAACTAACTAAATAAATAGTAACTAATAACTAACCAACTAAAAAATAAAATAACTAAACTAATAAAATAATAACTAATGGTAATGACTATAATAACTAACTAATAATAATAAACCCAATAATAAACTAATAAAACTAAATCTAATAACTAATAAATAAAAAAATAAAAAATTAACCAGTAATAATAATAAATTATAATATTAAAACTAACAACTAACTAATTAATAATAATAATAATAATGACTAAATAATAATAATAATAATAATAAAACTAGTAATAATTAATAAATAATAACTAATAAAATAAATAAATATAATAACAATAACTAAACCAAGTAATAAAATATAATAATAACCAATATAAATTGATAAAACTAATAAACTAATAAAAAATACTAAAGAACTAAACTAATAATACAACTAACTAATAAAAACATAAACTAATAAATAATAAAAATAATTAATAATTAATAATATTAAACTAATACAAAAGAATAATAATAAAACTAACTAATAAAATTAATAAAGAAAAACTGAAACTAACTAAAATAACTAACTAATAACTAAAAACTAATAACTAAACAAATAACTAAATAAATAACTAACTAATAATAAACTAGTAACTAATAACTAAACAAATAATAATAAACTAACTAAAATAACCTAATTAAACTAAACTAATAATAACTAACTAATAGAATCAAAACTAATAAAATAATAAATAAACTAAAAACTAAAAAACTAAGTAAAACTAAATAAACTAAACTAATAAACTAATAACTAATAACTAATAAACTAATAATAATAATAAAACCTAACTAATAATAACTAAACTAAATAAAAACTAAAAAAACTAAAAAACTAAACTAACTAACTAACTAAAAACTAATAACTAAACTAACTAATAACAAGAATAACAATAACAATAACAACAACAACAACAACAACAAGCCTTTATCCCACTAAGTGGGGGGGTCTACATGAATCATTCATCTCCATTATGTCCTATTATGTGTCAAATTCTCTTCTATTTCAAGTATACTAAGGTCATTTTTTAGACATCATAACCATGTATTTTTTAAATCTACCTATACCTTTCTTAACATAAGGCAAATCTAATGCATCTACTCTCCTAATCGGGTCATCGGATGACTGACGCTTAATTAGGCCAAACCATCTAAGGTGACTCTCTCTAATCTTATCTATCATTGGAGCTACTCCAACATTTTTCTGAACATACTCATTTCACATTTTCTCTCAAAAAGTAAAGCCACTCATCCACCAGAGCATCCTCATCTTTGTAACACTTAACTTAGTCTTATGCTTCTCTTTTATTGGCCAACATTCTCGCACCATAAGTCATTCTGTGTCTTACCACCATCTTATAAAATTTTCCCTTAAGTTCAAGTGGAACTTTTCTATCACACAATAGGCCAGATGCATTCTTCCACTTCAAACATCCAACTTGAATTCTACTAATAACATCTCCATCTATTTCACCATCATTTTGAACAATAGAGCCTAAATATCTGAATCACTCACTCTTATTAATGACTTGTTCACCTAATGTCACAACACTACCACTCAAACTTCTACAACTAAAATTACACTCCATATATTCAGTTTTAGATCTACTTAAATGAAACCTTTAGACTCTAAAGTTGACCTCAATAATTCAAGTTTCTTTTGGACTCCCTCTCTAGTCTTATCAACAAGAAGAATGTCATCAGCAAAAAACATACATGAAGGTACATCTTCTTGTAAATGCCTAGTAAGAACATCCATAACTAAAGTAAATAGATGAGTTCTTAAAGCTGATCCTTGATGTAATCCAACTGAAATAAGAAAATATTTTATCAATCCTCCTTGTGTTTGGACACAAGTAATAACTCTAGTATACATAACCTTAATGACTTGAATATAACCAAAATTAACTCTTTTCTATTCTAGAACTCTCCAAAGAACATCTCTCAAAACTTTATCATAAGCTTTCTCTAAATCAATAAATATCATATGTAGATCCTTCTTACTTTTTCTATACTTCTCCATCAAACCTCTTAACAAATGTATAGCATCCATAGTAATTATACCTAGCATGAAACCAAACTAATTATAATAAACTTTTGTATCACATCGTAACCTATGCTCAATTACTCTCTCCCATAATTTTAATGTATGACACATTAACTTAATTCCTCTATAATTTGCACACTCTTGTGTATCACCTTTATTCTTAAATATAGGAACCAACAAACTCTTTCTCCACTCATCTAGCATCTATTTAGTCTTTAAAATAACATTAAAAAGATTTATATGCCAAGAAATTCCTTAATCACCTAAACATTTCCACACCTCTATTGGAATATCATCAGGTCCTACTGTTTTTCCACATTTAATTTTCTTTAAAGCTTCTCTAACTTCAGATTTACTAATACAATGATAAAAATAAAATTCTTCATTTTTGTTTAAGGTATTAAGGTTTTTATAATCAATCATACTTTCAGATCTTTCATTGAAAAGTTTATCAAAATACCTCATCCACCTATTTTCAATATCCCTTTCTAAGAAAAGCACTTTATTATTTTCATCCTTAATACACCTCACTTTGACTAGGTCTTTACTTCTCGTATCTCTTTGGTTGGTTAACTTATACATACATCTTTCACCTTCTTTGGTATCTAATCTATTGTATAAATCACTAAAAGCTAAATTTTTTGTTGGTCCAAGTTTGGATGAGAAAAGTGGAGGTATGATAGTATGACAAAGGTAAAATTTATCAAATAATCATGACATGAATCCTTTAAATCATTGTGTTAATAACTAAAAAAAAAAAAAAAACTAACTAACTAAAACTAATAAAACTAAACTAAAAACTAACTAATAATAACTAAACTAATAATAACTAATAATAAACTAACTAAAATAATAACTAATAAACTAATTGATAACTAATAATAATAAACTAATAAAAACTAATAAACTAAGCTAACTAAAAATAAACTAACTAACTAATAACTAACTAACTAAACTAATAACTAATAACTAATAATAAAACTATTAATAAAACTAAATTAAAAACTATAACTAATAATTAATAACTAATAACTAATAAACTAAACAAATAAAACTAACTAACTAATAAACTAATAACTAATAATCTAATAAACAAATAAACTAATAACTAATAACTAAATAATAACTAACTAACTAAACTAATAAAACTAACTAACTAATAAAAAATAAACTAATAAACTAAATAACTAAATAATAATAAAATAACTAACTAAAACTAATAACTAAACAAATAACTAATAATAATTAATAACTATAAATAACTAAACTAATAAAATAAAAAGAACTAAACTAATAAATAATATACTAATAACTAATAAAACTAAAACTAATAACTAATAATAAATAACTTATAATAATAACTAAAAACTAAAAACTAATAAACTAATAAACTAATAAAATAACTAACTTTAACAAAATAAATAAACAAATAAACTAATAATAAAATAAAGCTAATAATAACTAAACTAATAACTAAAATAAACTAAACTAATAACTAATAATAATACCTAATAACTAATAATAAAACTAAAACTAATAATAAACTAAATAACTAACTAAAATTAAAATAAAAACTAATAACTAATAATAATTAAAAAAAAACTAAATAACTAACTAAACTAAAAAAACTAATAAAACCTAATAAACTAATAATTAATAAAACTAATAAAAACTAACTAATAATAATAATAACTAAAAAACTAAAACTAAACTAATAACTAATAACTAACTAAAATAATAACTAAACTAACTAATAATAACTAACTAATAACTAAATAAAAAACTAAATAAAATAATAAACTAATAACAAAATAATAATAATAATTAATAAAACTAAACTAATAACTAATAATAAAACTAATAATAATAACTAACTAAAAAACTAAACTAATAACTAATAATTAAACTATTAAACTAATAACTAAATGATAAAATTAAAACCTAATAATAACTAAAAACCAAACTAATAAAAACATAATAACTATACTAATAAAATAAATAATAATAATAAAACTAATAACTAATAAAAACCTAATAACTAAAACTAATAAATAATAAACTAACTAATAATAATAATGAACTAACTAAACTAATAACTAAAACTAAATAACTAAATAACTAACTAATAACTAATAAATAAAATAACTAACTAATAACTAAAACCCTAATAATAATAATAATAATTAAACTAATAACTAAACTAAAACTAATAAAACTAATAGTAACCTAAACAAATAATAACTAACTAATAACTAAAAACTAACTAATAAATAAATCCTAATAAACTGAAAAATTAACTAACTAATAAATAATAAAACTAAACAACTAATACAACTAACTAAATAAACCTAATAACTAAACTAATAACTAATAAAAATAATAATTAATAATAACTAACAAATAACTAATTAAACTAATTAAATTAATTACTAAACTAATAAACTAATAATTATAACTAATAACTAAAAAACTAATACAACTAACTAATAATAAAACAAATAAATAATAACTAATAAATAATTAAGAAATAATAATAATAATAATAATAACTAATAACTAAAATAATAATAACTAAACTAATAACTAAACTAAAATAACCAAACTAACTAATAAATAAACTAATAAAACTAAATAACTAAAACCTAAATAACTAATAACTAAATAACTAATAAACTAATAAACTAATAACTAATAAACTAATAAAAGCTAAATTATAAACTAACTTATAAACTAAAACTAAACTAAATAAATAACTAAACTGATAATCAATAACTAACTAATAACTAATAATAACTAACTAAATAAATAATAAAATAACTAAACTATAAACTAATAATAATAAACTAAATAATAAAACTAATAAACTAATAAATAATAAATAACTAACTAATTAATAAACTAATAATTAATAAAACCTAATAAAATAATAGTAAAACTAAAACCAAAATTAAATAACTAATAATAATAACTAAACTAATAAACTAATAATAATAATAATAATAACTAAACTAATAAATTAATAATAAATAACTAACTAATAATAAATAATAAATAAGAAACTAAATAACTAATCTAAAACTAATAACTAAACTAAAATAATAACTAATAATAACTAAAACTAATAACCTAATAACTAATAAAACCTAATAATTAATAATAACTAAACTAATAACTAATAAATAAACTAATAATAACTAAAAAACTAACTAACTAACTAACCAATAACTAATAATAAAACTAAAACAAATAATAATAGCTAATAAAACTAATAACCCAATAATAAACTAACCAACTAATAATAACTAAAAACTAATAACTAACTAATAATAAAAAATAACTAAATTAGTAATTAACTAATAAGAATAAACTAAAAACTAACCAATCAAACTAATAAACTAATAACCAATGATAATAATAAAACTAAAACTAAGTAATAATAACTACAACT